>JAKSZP010009301.1:0-198617 GCA_022478985.1 Massospora cicadina
TTTTGGTCTTGATTTATCTCAGGAAAGTACTTACCCGCCTTTAAAAGGGCCTTTTTTAGTTATAACCTTTAAATGCTCTTCCTTCAAAACTAAAATTTAATTCCTAAGACATAAGTTCACAATGCAAAGTATTCATCCCATTAATGATAAAACGTATTCTTTAAAAATGATGTCACGCTTCCAGTGTTTGAGAAATATTTAAGTATTTCTCAGAATGGTGGGTTACTATCGCAGTTTACCTCTCAGTTTTCTGACATAGCTAAGCTTTTTATTTATTTTTACAAAAAAGGGTTCCTTTTAAATTTTGACCTGAGCAAGAATAAGCCTTTTTTATTTTGGTACTGGCTTCTGTATGAAGCTTGATCTAGTTCAACTACAGATCTATTGCCCACTTCTATTATTCATCAATATAAGTGACATTGTAATAAGTGCCATCTTAGCTCAGCACAATTATTATCAAGTTGACCATCTCAAGGCCCACTACAGAAAAACCTTGAGTAAGTCCAAACGAAACTATAGTATTACCAAATGAGAGTGACTATCTTAATACTAATGATTAACCAATACTAGACATATCTATAAGGAACACACTTTATAATCATCATTGATCACTCCTCACCACGGTGGCTGTAGATAAAAGGACCCCAATGGCAGATTAGCTTTGATGGAGTTTACACTTACATTTGTATGAATTTATCATTTTTCATTGCAGTAAAAGATTTATGAAAATGTTGATAAAGTCTTGATTTGGCCATACTTGCAATATTAACTCTTGAAGAATACCGTTAATAGACTTTGGTTGGCAGCCATAGTTGTGGTGGAAATTGGAGGCCCCTGAGGCCCTTTTGAGTTGAAAAAATGACCTGAGAGATCCAGATCTGAGAGGTTATGATAAACAATAAAGTAGATGGAAAGTATTTTATATATATAATATTTTTTGCATACAAAAGCCATCCTTGAAGGAATTCAATTGTGGACATGGAATGGTAAAGAAAACCCATGAATGGTAAAAAAGCGTTACTAATATGATTGGATAACTAAGACTATCCATGAAATAACTAGAGTCCTTAATAACTTGTTTAAACAAGATCAGGCTATCCCTCAAAGAGACATCTAGTCTTAGATCCATCTTGCCCCTTCAATGTTGTCAGTATTAATTGGTGGCACACTACCCAATGACTTACGTGGGCATAGATATATCCTGTTATCCAAAGACCATTTGAAAAATTGGCAAAGGAATTCCTGTGACAGCCGCTTAATGAGCCAGAGCCTTATTACTCCTTGAATAAAATTCACTCGGCAAGTAAAAAAACCTATATGCTTTTAAATGGACTCAATTTCACCTTCTAGGCAGTCCAAGAGCTAACATTTTTATCTGGCTAGACAAAAATTTACCTTTAAATAATTCACTGCCATTAGGGCGGCAAAACTTGCTAACAGTACCTTAGTTTCTACTAAGATGGCCACCTTCAATATAATGCGCTGGAATCACTATTTAACTTAGAGCCTTATAGCCTTATAAATTAAGCTACCATCAGATAGTCAGTATTTCTTTCTTTTAAGCCTTAACCAGGCGTGCTTCCCATTTTAAAGAAGTGTTCAGCATTTTTGGACTCTTCAGTTTCCAAAAGCGCCTAACTATATGGGCTTTATTGGACAAAAATAACACCAAGCCCTTGTTACTTAAAGGATTACTAAACTTAACTAAGTAGTTGGCATGCTTTAATGCTAGTAAAACCGCCTTACCAAACTTCCAGTTAAGAGCTTTCCTATTCTATTCATAATGACCAGGAGGCCTACAGATTAAAATTTGACATCCTTTGGTAAGGTCCCTACCGCGTTTTACATATGGAGGACTCTAAGTATTTAATTGTTAATTTAATCAGGTTACAATGGGCAATTGAGTTCAAGGCCATTTCCTATAGCCTTATACCCAATTCAACAGGATCTTACATTCTTTTCAAAATAAAAGATACAAAGAAAGCGAGATTCCCACTTCCTTATTGAGCATCAAAAAGTCAGCTATCAAATGATCTCATTTTCATCTAGGGCATTTTATAGGAGTTGGATAAGAAAGGTCCAAACAGAAATTTACACGTGGATCAGAACCAGTAGAGAACTTATGGGTTAGCTAATCATCTCCCTACACCTCTCAAGAGGCGCCTATGGTCAATGTGTTCAAAAGATCATCAGGGAAGGATAACAATTTTTATCTTAATTGAGCAGTTGATTGAGAATTATTTAGAAATAACTATATTGAGGGTATTAGAAAGAAAACTTTCTCAAAAGCATCTGAACCATCCTAAAGTATTAAAAATATGATTCTAATGAAATTATAGTGTATACGCTCTTATTTTTCTGGATGTTTTGATAGATTATATTATTTAAAGCTTTGAGCCCAATTTGAAACTTGGATGACAGTTTAGCGTACAGATAAGCTGACAACGTGGCAAATACAAATGCGCCATCATCTCATTATGCATTTAATTGTAATATAAACTTTCAATGAACTTGGGGCATAATTCTTCTCTTATTTAATTCTTAACGTTGAGAGAAGCAGATCTAAACTTTTGGGCTACTAAATAACTGGCTTAAATGTTTTGTCTTTCTTCATATATCCTGTTAATTCTCAGCGTTTGGGCTTGATGCCGCCGAGTTGGTTTTGCACAGGGTATGAGCCACTGAGCAACCAAATCGGATGATATGAGGATTGCCAACTTTACAATAACGTAATAAAATATGTATGGAGCTATCACCCCTTATTTTGACCTTTATTATAATATAAATTGCAGACTTATCTGCGCGCCCCTTCTTGTAAAAAACTTCTCCCTTTTATCTTCCATCAGACTCTTTATACCTTGGTTCCTCAGCTGGATGCATCCTCAGCTTGGTACTATTCTATTCTGCTTTCCTTTTTGACTTACTCTTATTTGTATCGAATCTCAGCATAAATCCTCTCAATTTGCCAAATGCCTCATTTTGATGCGCTTAAATTACCAGTTCTGTTTTGATTCCAGCGGATTCCATACATTCCGCCATACCAACTTAGCCTATTGTCCAGTAATATTTGAATTGCAACATTACCCCTCCTTGACTGGACAATAGGTTCTTACTGTTTGTATGCTTGAAGGAACTTCGTGTAGACTTGGTTGATAACCCAACCCCTCAGTGGGTTCCTTAATTGTATAGATACCTGTTCCAGTCTTCTCAATAATCTCGAATGGACTGACCCAAATGTTGGAGAGCTTATTTTTTCATTCAAATCCATGCTGATTGTGGAATAAAACGTAATCCCCTAAAGCAAACAATGGAAGACCGCTTTATCACTTCTGGTCGGCCGCCTGGTCACGGATTTTCTTTGCTATACTGGTGGAGTAGGCTGCCATTTACAAACTTGATCAAAGTATCCATGAGTTGTTTCAGATATCACTGAGGATTCACCCCACCAGTGTCCTCTATACACAAATATAACAAGGCAGTCAGAGACAGATGTCAACCATACAACAGTTGAAACGGGCTCTTACCAGTGGCTAAATGATAGCTGATATTGTAAGCAAACACAGCAGTAGGTAGAAGGGTACTCCATTCTGAGGGCTGATCCATTATCAATTTGCGGAGTATGTTCACTAGGGTTACATTGACTTGCTCCACCATCCCATGGGATTCCAGATGATATGGGGTGGTCAAAACTCCGCGAATTGTCATCAACTCGTTTAACTTCAGCAGAGTATGAGTAGTGAATTTGGTTCCGTTGTCCATCAGAATGAACTGCGGGGCAGCCATGTCGCTATATAATGCACTCCATAATGAATTTGGCAGTGGTGACCGCACTCAAGTCACAAATAGCCCTGGCTTCCACCCATTGGGTCAAGTGATTGATAGCGATAATTATATACTTGGATCAATTGGCACTATTTGGCAGAGGCCCCACTACATCAATGGAAATGGTATGCCAAGCAAACCGGGGTTTCACTAGTTGGTAGGTGGTTTTCTTGCAGAAAGATTTTTCTACTTGACACCGATGACAACAACTAATTGTTTCCAATATGTCATAATGAATGCTCTCCCAGTAGTATCAGGATCGCAACATTTCCAGTCTTTTCTGCAACCCTCCATGGCCTACAGCCCAATGAGCATCCATAATTATTGCAGGTCAGGCTGAAGGCTTAGGGGAAACTGAACATCTGGTCGCCAATCTGCTTATATAGTTCTCCTTCACATAGAAAGGTATCCGCCCTAAGTCCATCTAGTACCTTGATCACATGTGGCAGCTCATCCTGGTATTTATTTACCATCATCTTCTCATATGTTATGTTGGCTAGATCTTCTGTGATTGTGACTGTTAGCAGCCTAGAGAGACAATCCACATTTTGGTGTTTTGCTCCTGGCCAATGCAAAATCTCGAAATCATATGCTTGCAGCTTAAACGCCCAACTTGTGAGTCATCCCTCCGGTTCATGAAGATTCTGTAGCCAGCGCAAGGAAGCGTGATCCATCACTACTTAAAATCTCACACCATGCAGATATACTTGAAACTGTTTATAAGCGTAAATTACCGCTAAACATTCTTGTTCAGTAATGGTGTAGTTCTGTTTGTGACAGTTCAAACTACAACTACAGAAGGCAACAGGATGCTCCACGCCATCATCGTCCTTCTGAGATAATACTGCCCCTATAGCGGAGAGTAAGGCATACATTTGCACTATAAATGGCTTATTGAAGTTGGGGTATTGCAAAATGGGTGTGCTAACTAACACAGTATGCAATAAATAGAAAGCATTCTGGCATTGTTCCATCCAATCAAAAGAAGTCTTTTTCTTTAATAACTCAAAAAGTGGGGTCCCAATGCAGCTGAAATTGGGAATGAACTGTCAGTAATACCCAACCATTCCCAGAAACACTTGAATGTCCCGCTTATTCACTGGGTGAGTCATCTTGCTTATCGCTTCCACTTTAGCCAGCTGCAGTTTAAGCCCATGTGAATTTATGACAAACACGAAGTATTTTAATTGCTCCTTAAATAAATGTCACTTTCAAGGCTTGATTTTGATATTAGTGGCGGCGAGGTGCTGAAAGACTTGCTCCAAGTATTCTAGGTGCTCTGTAAATGTCTGCAGAAACACATTGATGTCATCAAGTAAACTAGGATGCAGGACAGCTTCAAATCACCTAAAATTGTATCCATGGCATGCTGGAATGTAGCCAGAGCATAATAAAACCCTTGCAGCATGTGCATTGGCTGAAACAATCCTCTTGAGGTGATGATCGCACATTTCTCCTATTCTGTTAATGGCAATTTGATCTGCCAATACCCCAAGATCAGATCCATGATGGAAAAATAGTTCGCCCTGCACAATTGGTCTAACACATCATCAATCCGCGGAAGAGGGTAAGAATCCTTTTTTGAAACATTAGTGAGTTTATGATATTCAATAACCACTTGGTTTGTGCCATCCTTCTTTTTGACAATGATTACAGGCGTGGCCACGGACTGTTCAATGGCTCTAGCATTCCTTGATCATTAAGTTTATCTACTTCATTGGAGACAACCTCTTCCGCTGCTTTTGAACATCTAATAGGTTGTGAACGAATGGGAGGGTGATCCTTTGTGTCTATCCAATGTACCACCCCTTGATCGCACCCCAGGTCATGATCATCATTAGCAAAAATTCCAAATACTTTTCAAATAAGGCCATAGCCTTATTTTGTTGTTCCGCCGATAATCCCATGAGCACTTCCTGCGGAACCACAGTCAGTATGCCAAATGAGGAGCGAGCTGGTAGTCCAAGATCTTCCCATGATCCAAAATCATAAATATGACAAACTTCCCCAATAGGGACGAAGTGTAGGTAAGCCGCCACTTGGTACCACCTGATTGTTATTGTCTCCTTCTGTAGGTTTGCAAGCAGCACCTTCACCTCACCATTTCCAGGAAACAATAACCCTGGAGCCAGGTGTAGTTTGAGCCACGAGTGCTGATGAGGCGCCAAGACTTCTCTATAAAGCCCCTTAGGGACTTCGATTTTGAGCCCAGTCCCTATTATGCCCTGGTGTCCAGATGGTAAGCTTAAAGGGCTTTGCTCGAAGTGGAATTCCCTTATACTCATATATCTGGTTGGGGAGGATCTTGGTCCGCCAACTCAGTCACTGGTAGCAAACAGGATTAATCCATCACTGTATGCTAGATTGATCTGACTGGAGTGGACTATATAAGTTGGAATTCCACCAGAGGAAAAATATACTGGAATTTATTGACCAAATATGGTAAGGGTTTCTTCTGCCATATCTATCATAACGCCAAATTTCCTCATGAAAGCCGAAAAATTAACATATCATAGTGGTTATTTGGCAAAACCGTCACTGGAGCAGACACCTGGACTGTCCCAAATTGTAGAGGCAACGCGCTATATGCTCCTTATGACATATTGCTATGCGTTCCCACTGTCCCATATACTATGCGATGGTCCACATCTGGTTTCAACACAAGTTTAACCACAAACCGAGTGGAGACTATGTTCACAGGTGCTCCCATGTCTATGATAGCGAGTATTTTTGTGTTTTGAATGAATATATCACAATAAGTACATTATGAGTAAGAAGAATCATTGGTGTGTATTGCTTGCACATTTAAAGGCTTTGTGCTACTAAAAAAAAGAAATGCCCTTGCTGACTTGAGGATACTCACTAGCGATTTTCTCCACCAGAATGGCTATGGTTACCCATACTAAAGGAGTGACGTTTAGTGAAGGATTCAGTTTGCTAATGCCAGTCTGTTCCATGATCTGCCACGCATATGGCTTCTGTACATCCTTGAGAAACTTGGCCGGATGGGGTGATCCTTTACTCATGGAAGCGGACGCGGGGTATCCAAAGAAAGCTGCTGGGATAACACATCATCTGATTGAGGGTTAAATTATACCTGAAAAGATGTTTGGGGATTGTTGGGGACAGGTGATATGAACTTAGCGGAGCTAGAGTGTCCCAACTCTACTCCACTCGATCTTTTCCCTGATCAATTACCTAGTTGGCATTGCATACACATGTAGTTGACTAGGGCAATTGGCTGCATAATGCCCTCTATGTCCACACTGGAAGCAAGTGTTCATGAAAGGTGTGCGTCTATAGTTTGGGGTGGAAAACCAGGCCAATAATTGCCGGTAAGGTTCCAAGGTTGCGGATGAACTGGGGAAGCGTACCTGGGCTGGAAAGGGTATATTGACTCTTGTGAGGGATGACTATATTCCAGAGGCTGATAGCCCAGTCGCTGCGACATATATCCTGCAAGGGTTGGAGCAGGGGCAACAGCAAATTTTTGGGTTACGTTGGGGGTGCTGTTTGTGGTGGAGAGCCGCTGTAAGGCGTTCACAATCTGAATAAGTCCAGTATCCCCAACCAACACATGGGACATAGCGTTATATAGTTCCCAATATGGTTTGACAGCTGCCATCATCACTATACTTACATCTTCAGTGGTTAAGATATTGGCCTCAACCAGAACGTGTGCTTCCACCAAAAAGTGCTCAGCGAATACTGACAGAGTTTCAGTTTGATCAAACTGTATAGTCATAAAGTCAGCTTTTTGTTGAAAAATCTTAATAGCACCCCCAAACAGTCAGATGATAATCACTTTTACTTGTGCATAGGATACCAAGCTGTTGGGAAGATAGCAGGTCACCTGAGCAGCGCTTTCCACATCCAAAGCAGACAGCAACAATTTCACTTTTCGTCAATATGTAGCTCCTTCCACAGCGAATTTGAACCACTTAAATTAACCGTGTAGGTTCCCATCATGACTGAAAGGAGGTAATTTCTCAATATTTGGATTCGCTTTGCTCTGGATTCCTGCTGCAAAGGGCAGGCGAACTGTTGTCAGAGTGACTATGGGAACCATTCCTTGATATGTTATCACACAGCCAGCTGGATGGACTTGAACTCGGCAAAAAGGGATCAGGAGAGGTGTTGTCACACGGGGGGAACACTGTACCACCTAATGGATATTCATTTGTTGATCCATAACATTCTTCCCCCGAGTTGCCACTAACTACCCCATTCCCCCTGGCTCCAGTATGCTCCACAATTTTTGCTGACTGACTGTTGCAGCGTTACATATTGTTGTTGCAATTTTTGACGGACTCCCCTTTTTTCATTCAGTTGCTTTTCCACAGCTTGTATTCATGAAAGAACTTCTTTGATTATATCCTGCAAGCAGGGTTGATGTTGGAATGGAGGAGGACTCCTCATTGTAGAGTAATAGGCTTTCTGGTATTTTCAACTGTAGTTGCTTAATGGTCCCCCTGTAATGAGCACCACTGTTAATTCTCAGCGTTTGGGCTCAATTCCACCGAGTTGGTTTTGCACAGGGTATGAGCCACTGAGCAACCAAATCGGATGATATGAGGATTGCCAACTTTACAATAACGTAATAAAATATGTATGGAGCTATCACCCCTTATTTTGACCTTTATTATAATATAAATTGCAGACTTATCTGCGCGCCCCTTCTTGTAAAAAACTTCTCCCTTTTATCTTCCATCAGACTCTTTATACCTTGGTTCCTCAGCTGGATGCATCCTTGGCTTGGTACTCTTCTATTCTTCTTTCCTTTTTGACTTACTCTTATTTGTATCGAATCTCAGCATAAATCCTCTCAATTTGCCAAATGTCTCATTTCAATGCGCTTAAATTACCAGTACCAGATCAATTCCAGCAGATTCCATACATTCCATCATATTGATTTATTCGAGGTACGCTAACCAGGGGATGGAAAGTACCAAACACAACACTCAAAATGACAAAACAAACTACTAACCAGGTGGGAAGCAGAAAATGCTACCCCACCATGGCAGAGGGTGAGGAGGGGTCGTGGGGTTGGTTTTCAGAAAGACCCACCTCGATCAAGGGATGTTGGTTACAGTACTGTATCAGAGCAGAGAGCCAGGGCGTTGGGGCATCCACATAGTGGGGTCTGAGGTCAGCGTAGTAGGAGTTTTCCACTTCTGCATCAAGATAATGATGGAGAAAGTGTTTCAACAAAAGCTGTGAGGAGAACTTCAGCTTCTTTGCGGGCTTCAGGAAGTTGGGTGAAAAGGGAGATACTGTGGCGGGTGATTTTGGCTGAGGGGTTGAATAGAGCAATGCGTTGCAACATTCATAAAAGCAATTTCAGGCATCATCGAATAGTTTTGAGATGTCACTGCAGGGAGATTCAGGGAAGTCGGGGGGGAAGAAGATGGTGGGCAGGCCATGCGGAGCTGAGCCACTGACTGGGCCACCGCGGTGCATAGTTTTGGGCAATGAGGAGAGGCCACCGCAGCTAAGGCGAGCTGATGATCACTTTGGAAGGGGGCTGTATTGGGTAGAGGAGCAAAATGGCGAGGGGTAGGGGTTTCATCGAAGTTTAGAAGGAAAAATTCTGCCCAACCATAATCGCCTTGGCAGATAGGTTGACCTGTATGCTTACTAATGAGGACATTACCTGATTCATCAGTTTCAGCCAATAGATCCCAGGGATTTTGGTTCACTGGAATAGTGGCGTTTAAATTTGGGTGGGTAGGATTGGGCGAATGGGCAGCTGCTTGGGTTCGAATGGTGGTCCAAGCATTGCTCTGATTGGCTGGCGTAGATTTAGGTGGGAGAGTGAGGATGGAGGTTTTGGGGGGGCTGATTTTCCATGTGGGCCCACTGAACGAGATTGGAGGGTGGGAGGCGGCAGCAAAGCGCCCCATACTGAACCTTCAGAGGGGGGCTCAGAAGCCGCAGCAGCGGATTTGGCCTGAGGGCATGCTCTTTTTGCATGGTTGAGGCCAAAGCGGAGGGAACAAATCTGCCTACCATTATCGACCTGAGCCCAAAAATAAATGATCAGGCGCTGCAGCCACACTAGCGCGGGGTGGGATTTGTTGGGCTATGGTAGGGTTGTGTGGTATGATTGTGGCTGTTGCACGAGGAGCAGAAAGGCATTCTGCACCAGATGGAATGGCAAAGATGAGGTTGGGCTGAGTGCCATAAGCCATGAGCCCCGCGACAACTGGTCATACAAAACCTGGGGTGGAAAGTGGGATAGGAGATTTGCAAAGGATACCACTAGCGTGATGTCTGAAGGGAGGCGAGTACAGGTTGTGGGAATGGGGTTTTTTTATAAGTTAGAGGAGTTTATGCTGCCGCTTCAGCATCCTCCTCAGATTGGAACCCAACATCAAAGTAGCCTTAAAAGGGCGGAAGTCTATAAAGTCAGCTGGCGCAAAGGCCGCAGTGGCTAGGTCAATAATTGCCTTATTGGCATATGGGAACAAATGCCCATAGTCCACTCTGAGGCAATAGCGAATGGCAGAGCGAGGGAGGGCGAGAGGATGGGGGCGAGAAGGGTGGACGCGCGCCAGGTGGAGCGCTAAGTCCTGTGGGGGGACAAAACGGTTGGAAGCAGTGGGCAGGCTGTTTGAGCCCATCCAAACGCGCTTGCCCGTGGGGCAGAAAACGCTAGGTGGGGGTGCACTGCTGCCCCACACTGGGGTGGCAGGCTGCAGAGCCAAGGACATCAAAGAACACATTTGGGCAGACGGCTGTGAATAAATAAACTTAAATTTAAAATCGCTCAAAAGTGACTTCAAGCGGTCAAAGAAAGGTTTAAGGCTCTACATTCCATCATGTCGACTTAGGGCTTATTGTCCATCATATTGGAATCACGACATCTTCCCAGTGTGTTCACTGCTCCTAATCATGACAAAAGTAAAGTCTCTACATTCATTTGTAAAATATGGGAATTTGAATAATGTCATCATAACCAATTTTCATCTCATTCATATGGAGGCAAAAATTGAATACCAAAGAAAAAAATCAATTCTAATATGGATTAATTGAATGAAAAACATTAATTCTGCGTTAGAAAAGGCAGGATTGGTTTACTTCATTTTGGACCAGGAAATGGGGTTTTTTATCCCAAATTATGACATTTGAAATTATAAATGTACCTGAAGTTTTTCACGATTGTAATAAAATTAATGTGGCTTCAGGATAGCTTCTGATTGTATGTTATTTGGTTTTTATGGAATATATAGTATATCCTAAGATCAAGCTTTTCATTGGATCTCCTATGGCAAGTGGTTGTGCACTTAAGAGCGTCTAACCTAAATTAGAATTTAGTTTGTGCTACTTTATAAGGCTAAATTACCTTATTGGGAAATTCATGTTTGACAAGGATCATATGATCACTTCAACAAGGAAAGGATACTTTTAATTGGCCCACTCCAACCTTGAATGAGGAATTAAATAGCTTTTAATGGACTTCACTTCTCTAAAAAAATAATTGTATAGCCTGTCACAGACTGTCGCACCTTTTAAGGCCAGTGGCGCTAAATCCCTTCATATTCATCTGCAATGTAGAATGCACTTCAGGCTGTGAAGTGCGCCTTACTTTCCATGTTTTTACTACAATACATTATATCATAAAAAGAGTAATGGTGACCAACGACGCTTAAACTTTAGCATTTCTTCTGCAATATAGCAAGTGGGCACATATGGAGTTAAAGATTAAGTGAGATATTTAATAAAGATTCTACTACCTGAGTAAACTACGCAGTCCATGATAAAGTAATTTTGGAAGTATTAGAAGAGTTAAATTGAAGGCACCACTATTTACATAGTCATCCTTGCCATTCTGGGGTTTTATTGACCATAGGCAATGATTTATTACAGTGCCCCTCATGTCTTAACCCCTCATCAAACCTTTTAGAATGAGATCCTTCAACAGTTTTTTTTTACTCTTATGAGACCACAAAAGACAGCGAGAATGTTTCAGATGATGTTAAGTCATAACACGGTCTTAGCTCCTCAAATAAAGGATATGGAGGGCCATAACTCTCAACTGTTGATTACTTTGGGTAAAAATAGAATTGTTTCAGCCCTCCTTCATTACTTGTGTTCCTGTTTCAATTTGCTGGAAAATCTAGAGGGGTTAGTATTTTCAAGTGGGTCAACATATCACAGTTTTTCCTCAGATTACAATATTTTCTTGCTAATGAACATTTAAACCAAGAGGATTTTGGCTTGGCTTTTAGATGACATAATTGAGGGAACCAACAGCAAAAACTAAGCTTCACGTTAGGAGGCCAAAAGGTGAAGTTGGCAAGCCTCCTTGACCTTAAGCATACCATGAACCAACGCTAGGTACTGGCCAAATATGCCAGGTTGGTCCATAGAATTTGAGTGATGCACGTCCTGGCGTTACATCCTAGGCGTTAAAACACGCCAGCCATGTTCTGAATCATGGTGGTTCAAATCAGTTGATCAGCGAATGGGGTTTCAAAACCTGTTCAATTTTTAGAAATTTTATAACTCAGGTCAGCCTAGCCTTCAGTTGATAACTTGAGTTTGGTCAATCTCTAGCTATAGTTCCTGCCTGATGAAAGCGTGCTCTTATCGGTGTACCTTGGCTTAGCACCACTTCCAATAATCAATGATTCCTCTATAATTGTTCAAGTATGATTCCTCAAGACCAATCTTCCTCATTAGTCGACTTTCTTATTAATAAAAAACCTCTTTAGGTTACTTTTTTATATTAACTTGGGCAAAACTGAGCGCGAACCTCTTTAGGGAAGTCTCAAACAACGTCTACCATTTTATTTAACCAAAAAAAACTACCCAATCTGATGCACCGCTGGGCCTCCCTGGTCCCCTCCAGACCGAGGTGCCCCAGCATGCCAGCCTAGATATTCGCTTGGGTGTGGGTTCCCCTTTGGGGTCCACCCAAGTCTTGTTATTTGTATGCCATCTATAAATATTTTCCGCGTTGTACACCCTTGGCCTCTGTTACTTTGGCTCCAGTACCTTCTGCAGGGTTATGCTTACCATAATACTAATTTTTAGTTCCCTGGAGGTGTAGCTGTGCTCCACGCACCACCATGCTGGGAACGGGAGAGTTTAAACACTCTCCTTTCATTAGTCAACCAACCACTTTTATATATGAGCACTAAAATTATCCGTGTGGAGCTTTAAGTTCAAATTGGGTGTGCCTGCCATTTTGCACAGCCTCAATGGGTCTCACCACCGTTATCTCATTTGGCCAATGGTTGGGTGTCTCAGCATTATCCTTGCTACCTCCAACTGGGAAGTACACACCCTTCTTGCTCATACATAGTGGATACAGACTCTTTGCAATATAAATGTTGTGATCCCCAACTTTCCACCTAAATTTATAAAAACAATATAGTTAAAATATTTTTTTCTCAGCACTGCGTTTGGATGGTGCAATGGGATCATTGACAAAGGCCTGGTAGTGATGGCCTAGGAAACGATGCACATCCCGTTGCCAAAATGAATATGGGGTCATTTCTGCCCAAAACGCGTTTTATAATGCTGAGTTCTTTTATAAAACCTACTAAGTATCTTCTTTGGCTCTAATATGAAACCCATTAAAATATATTGAATCATCCCAGAGAACTTGCGCTTGACCCCTACTATCATCTGCAGAACACAGGCGGTGGAGAAGAACTTACTTTTACAATATAAAACGTTTATGAAACCGTTGAAGATATGTTGGCATATGTACCTCAGTAATAAACTTGGCCAACTATCCTTCTCCATTTTTTGATGCGAAAACATACCCTGGGCATGCTTATGCCTGAAGAATATTTTCATGGTGGAGTTTTGCGTTGTCTGCTATGAATAAATACCATTCTGGATATTTTTTGTTGACTGCTACCCTTTCATCCCCTATAGGAAAAATCAGCACTACTATTTGGTGGATATGGAGCCTCTGAGAATCTAATTGACCAAGATATAGCCGAATACTTTGAACCAAGTTACTTTCCAGGTAGTATGGTTAGCAGAGGAAATTCTCAAGGTATTCCCACACTTAAGGTTCTAGGGTTGGTGAATTATAGAGTTGGCAAATATCTTTTGTCAGACCATTTCCAAGCAATCAAAAAACCTTTTGTAACCACATTTTTGGGAGTAGAGTGGTGGCGAAATTTTATTTCAGGACCAACTTGACAGATAATACCTTGTCCTTGACTTTATAGAATGGCCACATATTAGTTGTCCCTTTGTCTGAGGCTTATTATCAGGGGATCAGCCCCACTGGTCCAATATCCACACACTCAGTCTTGCTCTATTACTGAAGCTCTCTCTGGAGGTACCTTTACCTTCCTGTTTGGAGGGGTTGGAATCTTCGTTTGATGTGGCTTCAGCTAATGTACTATCAGATCATTCAGAGTTTGATTGTGAGTTCAAGATACCCGTTGATCTGTTGCATATATATTCCTCGATTTACTCATTGACTGCATGAGAGGAAGCGACATTAGATGTGTGGGTTAAGAAGCAGTTAGCCAAAGACGCAATTTTTTAAGCGTACCTACCCAGTATGCTCCCTACTTCTCTTTTTAGAGAAAGCTGATGGTACTTTATTCCCATGCATATATAATGGAAAACTAATTAATGTCACTGTACCAGATTTACATTCCATCACACTGAACTCACAGATTGCACGCTATGTGGAGAAGGTGAAATTCTCTTACAAACTGGATTTTTTAGACGCGTTCAGTCAGATATGGATCCAGAAGGGCAAGGGGTGACTAATTGCATTCCGTACCAGAAAAGGAATTTTACAATTTTGGGCTATAGCCTTTAGAGTAAAAATGCCCCTACTTTTTTCAACGCCGTATTGATGCAGCTTTAGAGACTTTCTGGATTTTGAGCGGTCAGCTACATAGTTGTTATCTGGTGTTTTCCCCTGATCATGAGTCTCATGCAATACACCTTCAGCAAGTGGCGGAGAGGGTAAAGTCATCAAATCTTACTATGTAGATCTGTAAATATGAATTCTTCAAGTTAGGTCATCTTCTTGGGAAACATCGTTTTTAACCATGGACACATGATAAATTCATAAAAGAAGAGAACGATTTTTGAGTTTCCCACCCCAACTTTGGTCAAGTAATTGATGACTTTTTTGGGGTTAAGTACGTTATTTAAAAAAATCATGCCCAATCTCTCTAAGGTGGTGGCAAACCTGTATAAGGCAAGTGGAGCTAAAGAGCTTATTTGTCCCTCATTTTTTAGGATCCCTTCCAAGCAGTAAAATGCACCCTGTTGTCCACGTTCATCCTTCACCATGTAGATCCCAAAAAGGAGTTCATTATGTCTACTGATGCCTCCAACTTTGCTATAACAGCTGCCTTAGTACTAATAGTGAAAAAGGAATAGAGCATCCATTAGGATATTTTTCTTGGAAGATGTCTCTACATGAGTTAAACTACGCTGTTTATGACAAAGAGTTAATGGCAGTGGTTGAGGCGCTGACTTATTGGCGTCATCACTTCCATGGCTCATCCCAACCATTCTGTGTGCATAAAGATCACCATGCATTAACTACTGCGCACCTCATGTCTTGACCCCATGGCTAACCCGCTGGCATAAGACCCTAACCTAATTTGTGTTTTCCTATGAGTTTAAGAAGGGAAAGGAAAATGGTTTGGCAGACGCTTTGAGCTGCAATCCTGCGCTAGCTCCCAAGCCTAGGGAGGTAGAGATGCATAATACCCACATGATGATTCTGCCAAGTATATTGTGTCTCAACTTCCTTCCCCCTCAGCCCATGGGCCAGCGCTCGCTCATCTGGAAAATGATGAGGAATATGGTAAGTTAGAAAGGTAGTCTGTCTCAGCCTTTGTCAACCGTATACACTATGATCCTTGCCAAGAGTGCATTGAATCAGGAGGACATCACTAGAGGTTATCATGTAAAGGATGAGATGGTGTAGTTTCAGGGGCGCATATGGGTTCCAACCAGACCACTCTGCCTGGAAATCATTTGGGGCCATCATGAAGGAATCGCCGTTGGTCATCCAGGAAAGGTGAAAACTCTGGAACTAATTCACAGCACTTACAATTGGAAGGGATAGACGATCAGGTGGAAAGGTATTGTAAAGAATGGCTGGTCTAAATTCAAATGAAACTGGATTGCCAGCTACTAGCGGGGTGGTTGTATCAGTTCAAAAGGCTGAAGGGCAATGGACTTCTTTATCAGTGGATTTTATTGTGGAACTACCTGTATCAGATGGTTATGATGCCATCATGGCAGTGGTGGACCGTTTTAAAAAGTTTCCTAACTTATTTCCTGCAAAACCACTGTAACCGGCTGGGGTGGCTAGGCTCTTCTTCTCTCATGTGTTTGCTCTTCAAAAGTCTCCCAAGAATAATTAGCAATAATAGACCCCAATTTTCCCTATCTTTTGGAAAGAGTTGTGTGAGACTCTTCAGTTTTGCCCTGCTGTTTGATTGCCTGTCATCTTCAATCAGATGGGCATACTGAACGTGTGAAGCAGAGTTTATAACAGTTCCTGCGGTGTTACACTGCCACGGATCATTCAGATTGGGTTTCTCACCTTCTAATGGCTCAGTTTAGCTACAACAACACTCAACATGCTTCTATTGGTTGTTCCCCATTTTTGGACAACCATGGGTTTAAACTCACCTTTGACATAGAGCCCAGTTTTGGATCTAAAGTTGAAGCGGTGGTTAACTTTGCTAAGTCTATCAAGAAAGTACACCAGGGGGTCTCCACAAATTTGGAGGCAGAAATGCAAGTTTTTAAGGAGAACGCCAATGGAAAGAGTGGGTGGGTTCAGCGCACAAGGAAGGGGGTCTTGTGATGCTTAATGCTCGAAACATCTATATCAAGCAGCCAGTAAAAAGCTGGGACCAAAGAGGATTGGCCCTTAACGCGTTGTCAGAATAATTGACTACTCCTCATACCAGTTGGATCTTCCCCCTCATTCTGGATATTTTAAATCTTTCATATAAGCGAGTTGAAGTTGTTTGAGGGCCCCCCACCAGAGACCCCAGAGGCGTATCTGGTGGATGGGTCGCAGGAGTGGAAAGTAAAGGAGATAGTAGCCTCCTGCCAAGTAAAAAAAGTCTTTAGTACCTGGTATCCTGGAAGGGAATTGATACAGCAGAAAACAGTTGGACATCAGAGCGCAACTGTGCACATATTCATGACCTGCTTGAAGTCTTCCACAAGCGTTTCCCCCAGGCCTCTGGATCTCAGTCAAACCAAACTGTTGATACTATGAAATTGTCCCTGGCCCACAATAACTTTCTCTGGCGCAAGCCCCTGGGGGGAGGCGGAGCCCCAAAAGAATGAGAGGGTAGTGTCATGTCTTGGGGATGACATAATTATGAGGACCAAAAGCAAAAACAAACCTGAACGTCAGAAGGCCAAAAAGATGAAGTTTACAGCCCTCCCTGACCTTAAGCATACCCTGGACCAATTCTGGGTACTGGCCAAATATGCCCAAGTTGGTACTGTGATTGTGCATGATATAGGTCCTGGCCTTACATCCCAGGCGTTAAAACGCGCCAGCTACGTTCTAAATCATGATGGTTAAAATCAGTTGCCCAGCAAATGAGGTTTCAAAACCCGTTCAATTTTCAAAAATTTCCAACTCAGGTCAGCCTAGCCTTCAATGATAACTTGAGTTTGGTCATTCTCTAGCTATAGTACCCTGCCTGATGGAAGCGTGCTCTTATTGATGTACCTTGGCTTAGCACCACTTCCAATAATCAATAATTCCTCTATAATTGTTTAAGTATGATTCCTCAAGACTAACCTTACTCATTGGTCAACTTTTTTATTAATAAAAACCTCTTTAGGTTACTTTTTTAATGTTAACTTGGGAAAAACTAAGCGCGAACCTCTTTAGGAAGGTCTCAAATAACGTCTGACATTTTATTTACACAAAATAAACTACCCAATCTGGTGCACCGTTAGCCTCCCTGGTCCCCTCCAGACCGAGGTGCCCCAGCACTCCAGCCTAGATATTCGCTTGGGTATGGGTCCCCTGTGGTGTCCACCCAAATCTTGTTGTTTGTATGCTATATATAAATATTTACTGCGTTGTATACCCTGCCCTGTGTTACTTTGGCTCCAGCACCTTCTTCGGGGTTATGCTTACCATAATACTGATGGCTAGTTCCCTGGCGTTATTTCTGTGCTCCGTGCACCACCACGCTGGGAATGAGAGAGTTACAAACACTTTCTTTACAGATCTAATGAGGAGACATAATATAAAGGACAATATGGTATGGTTTCAGTGATGCTATGGTCTTCCACTGGATCTCTTCGCCTGGACAAAGTCAAGAAGCATCATGATGGGATAACTTTGAGCCACCCTGGGGAAGGTAAAACCCCTTGTGCTCCCCTCTGTAAGTATAAATGGAAAGAAAAACCAGCCCAGTTAGGTTAATAAGAAGTGCTTTGTGTGTACCTGGATGTAAATCAATTCTTCAGGCCTTTTTTGGATTGAAGTTCCACCACAAAAAGCAGAGGGTACTGGACTTCACTATTTGTTATTTATTTTAGAATCAAACACTTTCAGATGGGTATGTTTCCATCTTATTGTGATAAATTGGTCACCAAGCAGACCCACTTTATCCCATGCCATACCACTTTAACGGTGGTTCAGATGGTTAAGTTATACGTCTCTCACATCTCCGCCTATGGCTTAAAAATCAACATTGACCAAGGAGATTTGATCCATTCGTATTCTGGGAAAAGCAGTGTAATATTCTCAAATTTGTCATTTACGTTCAATTGCTTTCCATCCATAATCGTATGGGCAGACAGAACTAGTGAAACAATAATTAGGGAAGTTCCTGGGTTCTAACGGCTGCTAAGGTCTCAGATTGGACCTCACAACTTCCCTTGGCTTAACTCAGCTACAATAATATGCAGCAATATTCTATTAGCTGAGCTCTCTTCATCATTTATAATTTAAACCCAAATTTAAAAAAACCCAGTCGTAGGTTTAAGGTGAAAGTTGTGGTGAAATTTAAAAATCAAGAAAGTAATTAAGAGGTAAAAACAATTTTTATGCTGCCAGAAACCCACAAGGTGAATGCAGATTGAAAGAATAGGGTAGGGCCTGAGTATAAGGAGGAAATTCATTACGCTTGACGTCAGGAACATTCCAGTCAAGTAGTTATGCAAAAAGGGACCACATAAGATAGGAATTACCACATTGTTAAAAATATTAAGGTAAATCTACTACCAGTTTGATCTTCTGCCTAAGTTCCAAATATTTGTTACATTCCAGAAGAGATAATGGCCCTTTTTGAGTGTCCTTATATAGAATTTCCAGAATTGTACTTGGTTATGTGGCACTAGAGTTTAAGATAGAGGATATTTTAGACACCTGTTGATTCTAAAGAAGGCTTTAATACCTGGTATCATGGGAGAGGTTTGATGCCGCGGTGAATAACTGTGTTCCAGCCCGCAATTGTGCCTATGCGCAAAACTAAATGATACATTATACTTGCACTCTATGCCACTGCCGGCCCTAATTCAACTCCAATAATTACTTCCTTAAAAAGTTGCCACCTGCCCATGTAATAGATCTACTGGGCTACCCTAAAGGTGAGGTGATTTCTCAAAAGCTGGAAGGTAATGTCATGTCTCATGACATATTCAATGGTACCAACCTCAGGAAAACGGAGTAATTTGCAATTTCTAAATAAATTAGTTATATATCCCTTCTGACCCCATTTATATCTTGGCTCAACGCAAGTAAGGGCTATGGATGCCCAGGTTGGTATAAGGGTCACTGACGAGGTTGCCAACGTTATATTATAAGCTCTGAAATTTAAGTATTATATGATGAAAAAATTATCGCTACATTGGTTTTTTAATGTGATACAAGTCATATTTTAGTATTATATTACCAGATTTGGTAAAATTTAAATTCAATCCAATACTCAAGTTTGAGAATGCTTTTAACATAGGACTACCATCAATTGTAGTCTGATTTTTTTAGCGAGATTTGGTTTTTTTCCCTTGATAAAATATACATTTTCTAACACCTAATTCTCCGGTATATTCATCTTTGTTAGACCAACTTCTTTTTGGTTAACTCCTTACTAATCAAAAACTAGGTAAAACTTTATCTAAGAAACTTATCTTTTAGTATATCCACAGAACATTCAAGGAGGTATCAAACTACCCAGGGTAAATTACAAATTTTAAAACTAAATCTGATCCAGTTTTTAATAGAGTCTGGGCCATCTATTTAAGAAGTTCCACAAGGATTAAAAACGTGGATATAGTCTTAGATTAAACTCCACATTGGAGTTTAATCAAACCGTCTCCTCCTTATGTCATCTGTCAATCTAATAAGCCTTTATTATCTAGTTTAAAGAATTATAGGCATTGGCACCGTTTACAATGCCATGGTTTTTATATGTTTGATAGCTTATTACCAAAGAAATTTTAGGGTTTTAATACCACTTCTCTTAGGGAATAGAAGATAATAGATACTCTCATCATAAAGGGAAAGAATTTAGGTGCCGCGCGTGAACTTGACTATGTGTAATGTGGTGAGATGTCATTAACAAGGCTCTTGGTCATCTTCTTATAATGACAGCGCAGGTTCCATATAGACGGCCTGTAACTTTTCAGGTTTTCTTCTACGCATATGTATGCATAAATAGTTGTAACACAACGAACCTAGGCAAATTATGTAATCTTCAACTCTCATAAGCACTCCCCTAAAGCGACTTTTTAGAATGCTTCACACAATTACATAATCTTGACTAACTCCTCTGGCATCTCAACATGATATCTTCTTTCAATGGTGATTTGTCAATGGTCTTATGGTATCTTAACTGGTAAGTAAACAGAGCTGATGGCAACATGATTTTCATTTAAATTATGGTTGAATGCAATATTCTATAATACTGAAAAGATGGTCCAATTAATCTAACCACATTTTCAAAAGCTTGAGGGTCTTTATGGATGTTAAAATGCTGCTTGACTCATATTAAATCCATTAAGTGTCCTACAACTTCTGATAAAAATTTTCGTCCAATTTTGGAAAGTAGTTTATGTGGGCTTCTATACAGAGTAATGACTTACTATACAATTAGCTTGAAGTAAATCTTGACATAATTGCCTGGATTGCATTGGTAATACCCTCTAAGTAAAGTAATCTATGGCACAACTATAAAACTATAAATATCTTATTGTGTTTAAAAATTGTTTTACAACGTCAATAAATACTTTGTGATAAGGTGTCACACAGAGAAACATGTCAAATTAAACTTCACTTTGAATGGCTTATAATGGGCGCATTCAATACAGATCTCTAGATCCTATTTGATAAATTTCAGCATTGTCATTTAATAAAATCTCTTTTAAATGCTGATGTGCCTTCTGTGGCCCACCCGATGGTGTCTTCCATGTATATCAACATTTTATTCTTTTGCTTTCACAAAAAACCATTTTTCATCTACTAGCTTCTCAAACTGTCCTTATGACCCTTGTCAGACTTTAAATTCTTCTTGATTATCTTTGCTGCTTCAATTTTAATTCTTATTCATAATCAGGTTATACTGTTCAGTCTAAAAATATACCTTTTTCAGGTTTCTCAAGTGGAAAAGGGCAATAGCAACAATCCATCTTCTCCTATGTGCTTCTCCACTGCATGGTGCAGGATCTTAAAGTCACAACCTTGCAGCTAAATAGCATATATGGAAAGTCTTCCATCTGGTTTCTTTGTTTTTGTTAACCATCTTAAAGAGGCGTACTTATTGATTATCTTGAAGTGTAAGCCATATTTAAGTCTGAAATGGGTTATTGCTCTTATTACAGCTAAGCACCAGTGCCCTATAAATTTTAGATCATGTTCTGCTCTTGTAAATGCCTTTAAATCAAATTTATTTAGTGACCACACCATTTTCAATAACTTAATTATAATGGCACCATAACCTCGTCACATTCATTAGTTTTAATGAGGTTTTTTTGAAAGGCTGCTTATAACGGATTTTGTGCTTACATCATTGGTTTTATTTAGTTAAAGAAATCTTACTTTTTTCTTAAGCAGACATTTCTACTTTATTCAGTAGGTGTAAATGGATTGGTGATATCCGCAAAGTTTGTCATCAATTGGCGATAGTAGCTTACCATTTCTAAGAACTCTTGGAGATCCCTCATGCATCATGGAGGAACTCATCCTGGAAAATGGCATTGACCCTTCATTTTTGAACTTGATTCCATTTTTGAGTTATTTACGGCCAAGTAATTCTAACTAACTCTTCAAAACAAACATCTGCTTCTTTACAAACTTGAGGCTGTTCTCTCACAGGGTCATAATTTATTCCTTCAGCTGTGTCATAAGTTCATATATGGTTTTCTAGAAACATAGATGGCATCTAGGGTTTAGTACACTCATAATTAAACAATCTCTGAATATCAGATACATTACTCTATGAATGTATCTGGGGCGTGCAAAAGATATATTTTATAAGTTTTGGTTCATTTACCATCTGACTGGTTATCAGCAAGCACTTATCTTGATTTCTGGAGACAACTTTATCTTCAATTTTGCTGGCCAGGTCTATTGCAGAAAAGTAGCGGAAATTTCCAAGTCATTTTAAAGCGTCGTTAATGCATGATATGGGTCCAAAGCTTTCTTGGTCAGATAAATGAGTCATCTGTTTCATGGCAATTCTTTGGGTCTCATCTTTTTTTTGCACTAGTAGGAGGGGTGACGCCTAAAAAGGCTCTTGGATAAACTTTCCACCCTTCCATTTAACAATTATTATAATTTTTTATATGATTTACTATTTGATTTTAAATTTGCGTTATGTATTTGATCAAAATGTTATGGTACTCCAAGTGTCATTCTTGTGACTCCTTACTAGCATAGACCAAAATAGTTAAATCTACTAAAAAAGTCTGAGTATTATAACCAGAGCAATGAGTTCATATTCTTGCATAGTTGGCCCTTGCAGCCCTATCTTGTCAATGCTAATGATGGTGTGATCTTTAAAATGTTATCATATAAATACATTTTCCCTTCAGCTATAAGTTAATATTTTTAATCCAAAAAAGGCGCTTCACGATGTTCTAAATAAAACTTAATTCTTCTCTTTGTGAGTTATCACATAAATTCAGGTATCAACTCTTGGTTTGTGATCTCTAACTCCAGGTGGTACAATAGATCTCAAGAATTGTTTGTTCCAATATGTTATTACTGATTTTGGCCCGCATAATACTCTCCAGGTAGCACAATCTCCTCACTAGCATAATTAGCCAACCAAACTAAAATATTATTGTTGGTTGTAGCTGAATTGTTACCTTTGTTTTCAAATTTTAATTGACAGAATAAATGGAATGATCACTTTCAATAAATTATAGTCTCTTATTTTTCTCATTCTTATCCTCATCATGACACACGTGTACAAAATAGTAATTTAGTAAGCTTGCTGAATTCTGACAGAAGTAGATCTATTCTCTAACCCAACTAGAACTGCGTTCTTGAAGATAATAATGCGTTTTAAGTACCCCAAACGGAGTAGACAAAAATGCATTAAAAGTCTCTAAATTAATACAGGTTATGATTCTAGTGCTTTGATTAGTTCAGGCCCATCAGTTCTAAGCTTGTTCTGATAGCTAATTATGGTGAGAATTTCGATCTTCATGAGCATGTAGAAATTTTGACTTGAGTGTTGGTATCAAATGCTGCTAACACTTTGACCTGGTGTATGGTAACTTCCACTTTTAATACACTTTCTGATAGTCATGCTCATAGTAAGAATTGCACTGAAGTTTAAGTGATTCCTCCTAACTCTTCAGGGAAACGTGACTGCTTGCAAAACTCATGTTGTTTAAGGTCTTCAAATGAAAACTTCTTAAAAGTATTTCTCACTAAATTCTAAAAATACTATACCATTGCCAAATTAATGGGCTTGTAAGCTTGAACAAAGTAGGTTGTTCTGAGAGCTTGAATGCTCTTGACCTGGTCTCAGATAAGCAAGACATCCACTTTATTTGGGGCTTAATAAATATAGTATACTGACTCAACTCATAAATCTGGTTCATCCTCACCAGATCCGTTGGTGCGTTGTATGACTTAGTTAACTTGTCTCCAATATACTCATTAGAACTTCTTTCTTATCTTTTTTATCTAAAGACAACTTTTCCAAAAGTGTCCTTTTTGTTGGCAGTTTTTAAAATTAATTTGTTAGAATTAGGTACTTTTGTTTATCTGTAAATAAGCATTCTTTTTTTTCTTATTCTCAAGGCTCAGAGAGACTTAAACACCCTTTTTATCAGAATACCGTCGCTGATGATTTTTATGTCTTGACTCTAGTCTTATACTCAGCTTTGATTTAAATTATGGCCTTCTTGACGGCTTTTTACAGTCTTCGCGTTTCATAGTCAAGCCATATGAATCACGAGCTGCAGGAATGATTCTAGTGAGCTTCAAAAGAGTGTTCTTTGCTGTGATTATTGAAGGCTCCAATTTTCCAAAGCTGAATTTCTTTTATGTAAAATAAGCTTTTAATGTTCAAATCTATTCATCCTTCATTAATCTCCAAGAGAGCAACTCTTTGTTGGTTTTTTAACACCTTTCCAGCCTCCTAGATTAACTGTAAATTGCTAGGAGATAATTCCTGATGGCGATTGAATTAGATATCAGTTGACCCTGATTCCATGCTAATAATGTTTAGGTATTTTAGGTTACTCGCCAGGGTTGGTTCTACCAAGGATCAATCCAGGTGAACACTTATGATCTCAGTGGGCAGAGTTGATGATAAATGGGGACATCTTATAGTTAATCGTTGATTAACTATCAGTGTAACAATTGGGATTGGTTGGATTCATCACTGACCAATCAGGAATTTAATGAGCAAGTTGTAAGGCGAGTAAAGCCATGTGCAACTACCAAATTAATTAGTTGGTTTGCGACCTTACATAATAAGTATCAAGTCCCATTACCTAAGCAGGTTTATTGCTAGATATGGTTAGTTTGCTCGAATTAAGTGTAACTGTTAGGGACACATTTTCAGACTCTGTCCGTTTTAGGTCTCAAGGTTGCTGACAAAGGGATCCTAACTGATGGAGAAGAAAATTGATGGTGAGATGTCAAAGGGAAGTTCAATGGCAACGGCTGCCATTTCATGGCTGAGGCAATAACCAAAGGTTGGGCGCCGAATTCCATCTTAAATTCCCATGATGAATAACATTAGTAAAAAACATTAAGTTAGTAGAATGCATTATTATTTTAAGTTCTATTCATCTTTAGGAAATGATTGCTGTGTGCTATAATGGGACTCCTTTGTCATATAAAGAGTATGGATTAAGGATCCTTAAAGGTGAAGCTGAACTTAGGCAGGAATTGCTGCAGAAAGCGTGTCACAAGAGGAAAGTCCGTAAACTTCTGGATCTGAGCGTGGATCAAGTTAGGTAGATAAGGGAAGAATTCCCTATAGTTGCCATAAACTGTATTTTGTTGAGAAGTACAGGTCTAGCGTTGGGCCATAATGGGATATCTATTTAACAACGGATAATAGTCTTCATACTATTATTAATCAACTATCAACTAATATTAGACAATGAAAATTGTGCATATATCAAACCTGAGCAGTTCTCAGTTGGGAGTTTTTTAATTGGTGAAGAACCCAGGTTTGCAACAATTAGTACTCATGAGAAAAGTAACGAACCACCAGTCCTTAAAAATTAAGGAATGGTTCCCAATTTTTACAATTATTTCACACTACAGGGAGTAGTTGAGAAAGATACGCCAATCAAGATGCCATATAAGAAAGGGGTAGAAGACTTTTTGGAAATTGGCAATGAGTTACTAGGGAAAGTAACGTCACTAATGAAGAAAAAGAAGATCTATTTCTAGAGGTTTTATCTATGAAAACTGAACATGAAGCAGATCACATTCAATTGTGTTTATTCAGCTCAGAGATGAAGCATCTAATGAATCAAGTTGCTGAAAAGAAGAATTAGAAATGTACGCGTAACCCCTATTATACAAATGATGCCAAAGAAGATACACAAGAATTGGAAAAAGGACCTACAGCCTAGAAATAGAATATTCTAGTGCTGCAAGAGAACTTGTTCCACCAGACATCTACTTAAGATGAAGATTTTCAGCAGGGTCAAAAAAGTTGAATTGGGTCCACTTGCAATAGTCCTGAGGAGCCAGGTGTTTAGATGGGACACTAGATGAGACACTTGATGGGATTTATATAGAAAGTAATCCAATCAGTTTATTATACTGCAATACTAATGAATAGAAAGAGGTCATAAAAAGGAAGCAATTGATCCAAAATAGTGTTGGGAATCTTTTACTCAATATTATTTAATCAATGAGCAGAAAATGCTGGAGATGAGGATCATTAGTTCAAGACAAAATTAATTGAAGTTAATGTTACTATGTAAATTCTCATGACTAGGGTATTGATTTTTGGATCCAAAAATGGATTTACTTTAGACGTTTTGGATGGCAACGAATGCCAAAACGTTTTAAAAAAATATTTAAAGCAATTGATTAAAACTGACAATAACGAGGAATTCACAACTTTGTGAAACACTTTGACTCAAGTATCAGTTGCTAGATATGAAATAAAAAAGACCTTCCAGAAGAATGATAAGTTGAGATTGAAGGGTCATTGAATGAAAAACATTTTAAAGTATTGCTAAAGTTGTAAAGTGTTGCCTATATGTGAAGAAAGAGCGCTTCTGGTCATATAATGAAGAAGGTCAGTACTAAAAAACTGAAAGTATTGGATCTAAAAGAAAATAATTGCAATGTTCCCAAAGGGCTGCTGAACCAATAAAATGGTTATATCCTAATATTTTTGTTTAAAACCTAAAAAGAGGACCATTAAACCAAATTAGATTTTTAAGACTCAAAAGAATAAAAATTTTAGCCAAGAAAACTGGTAGGTCAATTTACACCTCATAATTTATTTTAAGATGGGAAAAGAAGGACTTCTGAACCTAGATGTAAGTTAAATCTCATTAGAAAAATAGAAAAAAAAGAAAATCTATATAAAAACAGAAAATTCCATGATTTTGGGACCATTGATAAGATGGGATTACTGGCAGGGGTGATAGAGAGAATCAATCTATTGATTGATTTAAAAAGTCTCGCTGATCTGATGGACAGACAGCAGGAAAAGGTGCTCAAGAAAACAAAAAGATCATAAATATTCGCCCAGGACAGCCACAATTTGGGATGTAGAGGAATGTCATCCATATAGTTGACACCAGGGAAATTTTCTTAATAAGTATGAGACTGATTTGGTGGTTGAAGGCTGCTGAGGTAGTAGTGGAAGAAGGGATCAGAAAACTAGTGAAGCTTGGGCTTCTAGTTCCTTTGTCAAGTCCCTGGGTGAGCCCTATCCAAATTTTGAAGAATAAGGAAGGCTCTAATTGGATGTTATCAATTATTGGAATCTGAATAAGATAACTAAGAAGGACTCATATACACTACCACAAATTGATGATGCATAAGATCAGTATAGATAAGTGAAGTACATCTCCACAATGGATCTGATATTGGGTATTGGCAATTGATTTGCCAATGGAATACCAGGAAAAATACACAATTGTTACCGCGCAGGGGTTGTATCAAATTACCAGGAATTCCCAAAGGTCTTTGTAATGCACCTGCAATGTTTCAGAGGGCTATGGATGCAACCAAAATATTGTTAAGCAAAAATGGAACGATTTTTATGTCCCACATGAATCTGATATTAAACGAGATAATGGGGATCTGAGGATGCATGTCAGTTTCTTACCAGTTGGAGACAAACAGACTGGTAGAAAGGGCTAATAAAACACTGGCAATGACGAAGAGGAATCTAGTTTTAGGAAGAACTTCCACAAGGAGAATATACCTCAGTTTGGTGACATTTGCATATACATAAGACTTCATACAGCAACAGGAAAAACACCATTTGAATTACTGTACAGAAGGAAGGCCGCGTTACCACCAATTCTATATTTGGTGGTTGACCAACATTGGGGATGAGTGGTGAGCAGTACCTACTCCAATTGTCAAATATCCTGATTAAGATGAAATCAAAAGCATTTGATAAAACTTGAAGAAGAGAATCAAGGCAAGAAAAAGGGACAATATGAACCAACTGGCTTTATTAGAATACCAATTAGGAGAAAAATTTTTCTATTGTGATACGCATGGTTTCATAAGAAAAAACAAGCTAGATGTGTTGTGGCTGGGTCCATTAAAGATTATTGCCAAGACGGCAATGGATGTCTCTTCCATCAAGAACCTATTGGATGAAAAGCTAGTTAGTTGAGTCCATGCTAAATATTTAGAGCAGTGGATCAGAGAAAAATATAAAAGTTTTCCCAAAGGACTGCTAAACCATCAAGATGGTTATGTCCTGATTTTTTGGTTAAGCCCTAAAAAGGTCCGCTGAACCAAAATAGAAATTAAAATTAAAAAACAAGACCTCTGAACCTTAGAAAACTGTAGGTCAAAGTATACTTTAAAGCTATTTTATGGGAATAAATAAAAAATGGAACTTTGAACCAAGTGAAGGTCATGTCCCATATAAAAAAGAGGAAAAAATAAAAAGATTGATAAAAATAGAGAAAATTAAATTAAAAAGACATAATTTTATATTTTTAATTGGTTATCCTTGACTTGGGGGATGATTCCGCCTATGTTGCCTCTTGGGGAAGGAGGATGTATAACATTAGGGGTGAATAAACCATCAAAAATCTATGTAAGATTGGACTCTAGAAAGGGCTAGACCTGATTGAAGCCAAGTTTAATGAGTGGAGGCTGTTTTGCAAGAATGTGATGAGGGAAAGAGAGATGGAGATATCAGTACTTGCCAAATATGATACCCCATACTGGGGAGAGAAGCAACAGAATAATAAGAGGCAGCTGGCTAATAACCTCAAGTAATCCCAATATGGCACCGGTGCCATATGATTGGTTTCTGAGCACATGCAAATGGGCTTCATCAAGAAAATTGTACATATGAGCCATCATTGTGCAAGGGATACTAGGTGAGTGTTGCCAAATCATGTCCCAATTAAAGCCATATGGGAAATTCACCAAAGCGATGCGCCATAAACAAGATAGTCATGCAAGGAGCAGATGACATTATGAAGATGATGACTATGAGCTTCTTAAATTCAAAAAATAAAGGAGCAATGGTATCTTGGAGAGGCTGGAAGCTTTGTGGCACAACTTCAATGAAATTGGCCAGCGAAACAAAGGGCATAGGCTGCGACGTCTCAATCTAGGATATTTGTAAGTTTAACTGGTTTCAGAGCTATGAACAGAGCCTTGGTCACTCAGGTCCTCAAATCTGGTTAGGGGATTTCAAAATCTTTGCAATATCTGATGGTCAGTGCAGTTGACAGAACGGCTGGTTTGTAAAAATGGCTGAGTCAGAAAAGGAACTCTGGAAAAAAGTCAGATTTAGCGAGGAACAATTTATCAATATCAGAGGGCATTGCTTTGAGAGTTTTGATGATGAAAGTAGGAGTCTCTGCAAATGGAGCTGAATCCAGGAGAGTTTAAAGATCTAATTTTGGAATCAATGCCAGAGGGAGGACTGGTCATGAATCTTACAAGATGATCGCTAAACGGGTTTTGTCAGGGTTGGATACCATTTCTGGTAGTTCTGTGGATGAACTATCTATGAGTGCTTGACTTGAAATAGGAGTCCTAGGCGGACCATAGAAGAGATTCCTTATGCAGCAGACTCATCAGTTAGAAGAGCTGAGATCAATATCAGACAGAATAGCAAGATGATGCTGGTACTGAGATTCCAAATTTGACATAAGAACTGGACAAGTGGGAGAATGTCAGACTTTTTATAGTAGTTACATTTTTGAATTCAGCATCAATTTAAGCTCTTATTTTGGAGAAATTAATCCAAACATTAAAGAGCTAAGCTCTATAGAAAATAATTAATAATGATATGAGAAAAAGGTTTCTAATAATAAATAAAAAGAGCATATAATTGAGCATTCTTAATTGAGCCATGATACAAACATTGATGGCAGTGACCTCCTGTTAAGGATGAGGAGGAATATCAGGGAATCAAGGATGCTAGACCAAGGTCCTGGATATGACAACAGGTCATATTCCCTGACTGGTGAAAACTGGCTTCCTGGGACTAGCATCGTCATGAGTAAATTGATCAGCTTGGCATAAAGTGGGTCATGGGGACCACAGTCTGAGGAGGCGGTATTGAGGAGGAAAAGGTAGAGAACCAAATGCCAAAGGTTGTCATGAGCAGCGTTGAGTGCAGATTGAGTGTGTTTTGCTAAAAACCAAGAAATATTCAACCTGGTATTTAAAGCAGTATTATCCCTTCCCAATCCTATTCTTGCTGGAAATATAGGAAGGAGGGGGTTGTGTTGGGATTTTTGCCCACCTTTCAAGCCTCCCAGATTAACTTTGTATCGCTAGAGGTTAATCCTGATGGCAAGTAAATTTGATATCAATTGGCCCTGATTTCAGGCTAAAATTCGAGAGGGATTTTTAGGTAATTTGCCAAGTTTAGATCCATTGAGGATCAATCCAGGTGAATTCTCAAGATCTTGTTGGATAAAGTTGCCGACAAAATGAGGGCATCTGATAGTTGATTGATCATTAACTATCAGATGTACCAAATTGGGATCATTCAGTTTTCATCATTGAATGATTGGGAATTTAATGAGCAAGTTGCAAGGCGAGTGATTCCTTGTGCAACTAGCAAACTGATTAGTTGGTTTGCGACCTTACATAATGGGTACCAAGTCCCATTACCTAAGCAAGTCACTCACCAAATATAGTTGGTTCGCTGGGATTGAGGTGAAAATTTTAGGGACACGTTTTCTGGCTCTGTCCGCTTTAAATCTCAAAGTTGTCTAACAAAGGAATTCTATCCAGACGGAGAAGACCATTGCTGGTGAGAAATCAAAGGGAAATTCAATGGCAATGGCTGCCGTTTCATGACTGAGGCAATAACCAAAGGTTGGGCGCCGAATCCCCTCTATAAATTCCCATGATAATACATTTTGAATAAAAACATCAAATTAGCAAAATTCATTATTGGTTTAAGTTCTATTCATCTTTAGGGTACTATTGCTGTGTGCTATAATTAGGGACTCTTTTGTCGTATAAAGGGTAAGGATCAAGGATCTTATAAAAAAGAAGCTGTACTTTGGCATAAATTTCTGCAGATTTCATGTCACAAGAGGAAAGGGCGTAAACTTCTGGATCAGAGTTTATATCAAGATAGCCGGATAAAGGAAGAAGTCCCTATAGTTGACATAAACAGTATTTTGTGGAGAAGTACAGGTCTAGCGTTGGACCACAATGGGATATCTATTTAACAACGGATAATAGTCTTCATACTATTATCTATCAATTATAAACTAAAATTAGACAATGCAAATTGTGCACATACTAAACCTGTGCAGCTATCAGTTGGGAGATTTTTAAGCAGTGAAGGACCCAGGTTTGCAACACTTGGTACTAACGAGAAAATTAGCTAACTACCAGCCTTAACAATTAAGGAGTAGATCTTAATTTTGAGCAAACTTTACATGGGTTAATATCCTGTACAATTCTAAACTCTGTTTTTAAGTTTTGTTTAAAATTTTGACCCAGGTGTAGTGGTGTCATAGTGTGCCTCCAATTACATCCAGTGATTATTTAATCATGTATCTTTGAGCATGAAGAGCTTCTTTTTGTTGCTAATTCCGTCCATTCTATTCTTATATATCTGAAGAAATCCAACTATAGTTTCCTCTATAGAAGAGAGCTTAATACTGAAGTATGGTTGGAAATTATAATCCTCTTTCAAATTCAATTTTTAGCATTTTTAGAACCATTGCGCGTGTGTTGGTGCTGAGATTCTTTCTCTTAAAAGTAAAAGCAGTTTAGAGGAGGAAGATACCATACTTAGATATCCCTAATAACTTGCTTAATTAATACAACTGTCATTGTAGCTTCCAAGCGCAGTATTTATTCTGTTATAATTTGTATAGTTTCGTTATTCTACTTCTCTCTAAGAAATTTACTTTTTCTTATAAAAAAGATAAAGCCATATCCAAATACTTACTTTCAAAGGTGGTGGTCTAACTCTTGCTAGCTTTGATTAAATAGGCTATTGCTTCTTTGACTCATTATCCAGCTTAAACACAATTTCAAATCTTGTTCTTCTGAAAGATCTTTCCACAATACACTTCAATGGTATAATCATAGATCTCTCCAGATTTTATTGGTGTCACCCCCTTTACTGAGCGCCACTTATTACTAAACTGGCCCACTCATACAGGGTGTACATGTTATTACAGTTGATTCAGTTGTAATAAATTAATTATTTATTCAAAGGTGCGTCACAAAGAAGTTTGAAGAGGCTTTGTGCGGTAGAGTACTTTTACATATTTTACAAGTGAGTACAATTGTGTTAAACTTTTAATATTATTTTTGTTAGCTGTTCCTAAGTTCAAAGGGCTCCTCTTGGTTTAAGTGTTACAATCAGCCAAAGCCAAAAAAACTAAAATTACTACTTCTGAGAGTTAAAGAGAGGTATCTTATCCATTGTAAAAACAGAAGAACGATTCTTTAAAAGACGACTTATAAAATATAAAGATATAATATAGTAATTGAGTTATTCTTTGTGGTTTGGGTAGGACTTAGAGAATAGTTCTCATGCCTTTTACAAAAGGCGATTGTGTATTTTCAACTCGTTTTAAGAGATGTTGGAGTCCAAATTCCTAATAATATCAGTATTTTTGAACGGTCTATGCAAGTTATACTATGGAACTCCTTGTAATTTATAAATTATGTTTGCTGTTTTGAGCCTTATGTGGCTTCCATGGATTTTGCAGCTGTCTGTGTGCTTTTTTGGTACCAACAATTGCTATTTGTATTTAATATTTCTCAATTTAGTGACTCTTTCATTAAATGGAGTATAAGAATGATGAAACTCACTTTGGATGTGGTATTATAATTGACTTTTATTAGCAGATGAACCTAAAATCTCATAAGGGGATCCTCCAGGGTTGACATTTGTAATGCTGGCTGCATTAAAATCTCATCTGGTACTTATACTTGGGTGCTATCTGACGCATCGCTACCAGCTGTCATATTGTTTTGGAGGCCATTAGTATAAAAGGACCTCTGTTGCTGAGATTTTATATTAATTATACCTTTACAAGGTCTTCCAAATCACTATATATTATTTTAATGTTGGTAGTACTGGAAAGAAAATGATCATTTTTCTGGCTAGCTACAGGATTACTACCTAAATTAATTTTATTTTTGGGGGGTTCAGAAGAGGTTTCTACTTGGGGGTGAGGGTTACCCCTTTTTTTGCTTGTCTCGATACTGATATTAATCCTCACATATCTTTTGCAATGCTATTGGATCCTCCTTAATTTTATGGGTAACCCTCCAACCTTTTTTTCCTAAAACCTTCTTGGTTCTGTTATCTATGCTATCCCAGAACAGCCGTTTGACAATCCTAAATGTAATCTGGACACTCAGAGATTGGTTTTCCAATCCAATATGGTTTATTTTTTTAGTACTAGTGGTGCCCAACCCAAAAGGGGGAGCCGCCACTCATCTTTATCCACAAATGGGCTAAACAAAGGGATTATGATAGTTTAAAAACCCCTAATATAGCCCATAGATTATCATCCTAAGAAGCCATATCAGATGGCGAGGAGGCTTTAGGGAGAATTTTGTCCAGCGCCCGCTTTAGCAGGCGGACCATGGCAGAAAGCATTGGGGTGGGAGCATCAGGACATGGGGCATAAGGAGGTATAGTTGAGGGTTTTCTTTGTTAATGAGGCTGGCGGTGACATCGCCTCAACATATTGAGCAAGTTGATGCTCAGCAAAATTGATGAGAGCCAGCACACAAGTAAATGACTTGATGCGCCGTTGGGTTTGGGGATAATTGTGGTGAAAAAGAAAAGTTTTTGTTGCATTGATGTAAGCATGGCTCGCACCAAAAGTAAGATCCCTGAATTTCATACTTTGCATCTTCCTCAAAATCATGTGGAAAATTTGAGGATAGGTATACCCTTGACAAGGGGCTTCATTGCCCCATGGAGTTGCTTGCAGAGGAGGGTGTTGGCCAGGGCAGCTGAGGCTGCATCTGCCATATCGTTAATATTTTTATAGATAGGAAACCTGTTTTCTGGATGAAAATGGTGGGAACGTGATTTGGGAGGGTCAACAAAGAACTCCTCCAAAGCAAAATTGGGTTTCATGTGGCATGGCCATCCATCCTCCTCAATCCATTCGAGAGCCTCAAATGGCTGGATTCAGCCAGCGCTGGGCCAGCCACAGTAATTGGGGCTGTGGCTGGAGCTTATTGCCACGTGCTGTTGACCATGGCAGTTCAGCTAAACTGTTTCAGCCATAAATTCAGGACTCCATAATCTGGTCAAATTTGCAAAATTTTTAAATCCTCGTAAACTTTGATTGGCCGCCACTTTGGAAGCAGCACCAGAATTCCCTGACATTTGGGTGGGAGGATTGAGTCCCATTCAAAAAATTTGGGGCGAGGCAGCTGCTGGGGTGGCGCCTGAGCCCTGAGCAGTGGATGCGGCAGAAGTGGTAACTGTGGGGCATTTGCACTTTGAGTGGTCAAGCTCAAAGCACAAGGGGAAAATGGCGCAGCCATTTTTTATGCATGTCCAGTATGGATGATCAGGGGCGGATCTGATCATGGTGCGGGGGGATCACAAGGTAGAGTTGCGATGAAATGGGCAGATTGTTGCAAAGGCATGAGGCCCTGCCAACTGATCCGCCCCATCTGGAATCACAAACTGCAACATGGGGTATGCACCATAAACAGCTAAACCCTCCATGAGCTCATGGTGGAGGCGTTTGAGGGAAAGGAAAGAGGGCAACCCAGCGAACTAGACCACTAAAGTGACTCATCCAGGAGCTGGGTGTGAATGGTGGGTAAATGAATTATTTTTAAAAATTAATGGCAGCTTGGCTGCCACTGCATTGGCTTCTGAGTGGAAACCAAGGTTGAAATACCCCTTAAAGGGGTGGAAGTCAATAATGACAGCAGGTTAGAAAATTGCCGTGGCCATCTCAATGATGGCTGTGCTTGCATATGGGAAAATTGTTCCCATATTTGACCCAGAGGCTGAAACGCAAATTGCTCTGTGAGAGCACCAAAGGCTCTGGAGCACCGCCTGAGTGCTGGCAAGGTTGTGGGCCAATTCCTGAGGGGGGACATAACGCCTGGTAGCGTTGGGAGGGCTAGCAGAGCCAGCCAGGGTGCGCTTGGCAGCGGCCAAAAGATGCCAGATGGCGGCGCATCACCACCCCAAGCTGGGGCAGCAGGCATCAATTGCATTGAAATTGAAAAGTTTTGGCATATTTGAGCGGTTGATTTTTGTATTTTTTTTAAAAATCTGCATTTGGCTTCGATTTGGGTATAGAAGCGAAAGAAAGATTTCCAATATGGTTTATCCTTCTCAAAATCTGTAGTTGGAATGGTACTATCTCCTTAATCATTTGTACTAAAGTATCCTAAAAACAAGTCAATTGGTATTATATTCTCCTCTGCCTTTTACTCAATTAACTATCACTTCTGAAGGCAACAATTGTAAACCAACAATGAGCTCAATTGTGGTGATGTTGAAGCTTCACTAATATCGGAGAGAAACTTTACATCTATCCTGCGCCTCTGCGCTCTATGGAACATCCTACTTTATTCCATAAGCGTAGACTGGCAGTAAGTCCCCTTCTTTTGCTTTATAACATTCAAGTCCCTTTAGCCTGGACCCTTGTTGCTTTATTTGATAATGTTTTTTAAGTCATTTAGTTATTTTTAGATATCTGGTTAAGCTTTTCACCAATATGACCAAAACTTCATTTCTGAGTCTTCCTATCTAGCAGTGGTGTAATACCGACAATATAATTGTAATACAGAAGCTTACAATTTGTAACTATACAACGATAATGGCAGTTATGTTTATTGTGGGAATCAATAATGACCTTGCAGCTTGAGTTCAGATATAAATTCTAAACATACTTAAATCTAGCATACAACTCTAGGCTACAATAAGTGTTTCAAGTCTTATTTTATGATAGTGCCATTGTATATTGTCAGGAATCAAGATAGTAAGAGAGTCATAATCTCTACTTCTGAATTGAACTTTGGTAAAATGCTTCGAGCCCTTTTAATTGGAACCTGCCGCTGAAGGCACTAGTGGTAAATCTGATAAGTAAGCATTATGTACTTGGAAGTTGATGAAGATGCCTTTTAGAATTTCGCCTCACATTCCTGAATCTTAAAAGGCGAGACTCCCATCAATGAAGTAATAATGACATTGTTGATGAATAACAATGAAAGCATCATTTAGTCAATTGATCCATATTGACGTGAAATATTTGATTATGCAGAATCATGGAGTCTCCTTGTCATATGTAAAAGCCCGCCCTATCAATATATAATATTTTTACTTAATAAATTAGTCAGACTACACCATCTTTTTCATCTTCATTAATCACTCTGCTATATTTTACAGCTTCAAGTCAAATTTTAGATCTTGTTTATAGTCGAGAGAACTGATAAGACAACATATGTGGTGCTCACTACAGGGGCCTCCTAGATGTATAAGGAAAAGTTCTATCATAAAAAGGAAACTGATTGTAATAATGAAGTTTACTCTTCTGACCAGCTCGGAAGGAAAACTTGTTGGATCAATAACTCTTAGTACAAAATATCTCCTCTACAACCTAAAAGTTTAGAATTTAAGGACTGCTCTATAGTTCACTCTAGCCTCTATTGATTTGAATCAGAATCGACTTCAATCTGAAAACATCAACGAAATTAATCAGCAATTACTGAATGTTAATGTCTGAAAAGGCCAGAAATGGAGTTGGTTCAGACGATCAAATTCCAGTTGCAACTCCCTCTGAACTTTTAAATGCCATTCGATAAAGCCCTGGAATGTACCATTATTCAAAGTGAATCTAAGAGAAAAAGTAATAAGTTAACCAATGTGAAATTGATAATAGGCCTTCTTCCACACACTCAAAGGCTTCAAGAAGATCCTACCAACTTCAAGGGGCGATACACCTGCCAAAAACATGGTGTAAAAATTTAATAGGTTTATTATTTTTGGCCAATAACCCTATAAACTTATTACTTGCACGGGTTCAGTTTTTGTAAAATTAGTCCGCATTGTATAAGAGTTGATATAATTGGTAGATAATAGTATAACAAATTTATTTATTGTTGAATGGAAGTCCTAGATCTTAGACCAACACTTGGCCAGTATCCTCTCTCAAAGTACTTGTGATATCTTGAAATAGGGATTTGTACCCTCATACCATCTGACCCAATCTTCTTTTAATCTCCCATTTACAGTTTCTCTGGTTCAATACACAGACGGCAGCAATCCCTGATTTGATTCCACTTCTTCTCTATTTCCCCCCTAAGATCCTTACTCATTTCCTTAAGGAGTCTCCCAACTATTGCACACGTAATAGTATCCCTGAGAAAGAATAGAACAAATGTATGCTGAAAAAGTTTACTAAGCTGAGATATCTACTGTAAGTTCTGTTATTATTATTAATGAATTCTATGGAATTTATAGTGGGGGATTCAGCACCTGACTCTTGGTTAACGCCTCTTCAATGAAACTGCAGATGTTGCCATTGAATCACCCATCCTCGTCTCAGCAGCAGTGGTTTTTCTATCCTGGCTAGGATCCCATCATTGGACATCTTTTAGACCTAAATGAAAAAGTCAGAAATTGTGTCCCTAGCGTTTTTCTCTCAATGAAGCAAACCAACCATTTTTGGCAAGTGAACTGCTTAAGTAATTGGACTTGTTACCCATTAAGGTAGGTCTCAAACCAATTGATTGGTTCAAAAGTTTCAGTTTGTATCCTCGCCTCACAATTTACTCCTTCAATTACCAATCAGTTGGTGATGAGACCTGACTGATCCCAATCAGTAACCTGATAGTTAATCAACTATCAGATGCCCCAAGTTCGTCAGCAACTCTGCCCAACAAGATTATAAACATTTGTCAGGATCAATCCCCAACAGCCCAACCAGGCGAATGTAAAATACCCCAAACATAGTTACCCAAAAACTTGGGTCAACCAATTTCCAATTCACCTCGCATAAAGGAATTATCCCCTAGAGACCTGATAATCTAGCCAGCTGGGAATATGGGCAAAAATCCCAACAAATCCCCCCTTTTGCCTAGATTTCCAGCAAGAAAATGACCGGGGCAAGAGAACACCACTTCATACTTGGTTGAATACTTCACTTGCTCAAGTGGAGTATGATCACCAGTACTCAACGCTGCTTAGATGACTTTCGTCATGTGGCTCTCTTCCTCTTCCTCCTCACTACTGCCTACTCAGATTGCAGTCCCCATGGTATTTCTGTTGTGACAGGATAATTGATTTACTCGTGATAATATTAATCCTGGGATCCAGTTTTCCTCCCATCAGGGCATATGACCCACTGTCATATTCAGGATTCTTGTTTGGCATCCTTGATTTATCAATTTTCTCCTTGTACTTGACAGGTGACTCTTGCCATTGATGTTCATTTTGCAGCCCAATTTAGAATGCTCATTTATGTTTGCCCTTGTTATTTTCTTCTCATAACCTCTTGGCTCAAACCATTCTTAATTCTTTTCTGGAGATCTTATTTCATTAATTTCTAATTTAATTTCTCCAAAATTGGAGCTTAAATGATTTCAGAGTGCATAATGTTGACTATCATTTAAGTCTGATATCCCCCCTCTCATCCGGATCATATGTCAAATTCCAAGTCACAGTACCAACAGCTGCTCAACAGTTTGTCTGATCAATATCTTCAGCTATACCAGCAGATGAGTTGGGCTGCATGACAGAATATATTCTTCGGTCCTTCCAGGAAGCATACTCCTAGTCTGGCACCAGTGGCTAGTCCTTCCATGGAATAACCAGAAAAGGTACCCAACCCTGCCATAACCAGATTAGCAATTGTCTTGAACAACTTGTGGCTGATCCTTACACTGTCATCAATTCCAGAGTTAGATTTTGATAATTTCTAGGATTCAGCCCCTTTTGCAGATGCGCCTAACATCATTATTGATGATCCTGAAATAATGCCCTTCGCTCTTGATTATTCTTTCCTAGCTGGGTCAGACTTTCTTCTGGAGTTCCTCTTCTGAGTTGGTCAATATTATAAGCCAGCTGTCTTGGCCACTGAGGTCACCATCAGCAACAGCATTCATTTCAATCTCCCCTATGCAGAATTAAGGGCCCAAGTCACCAAGGCTTTATCCATAGCGTTGAATTCTTCCAATCTTGAGAACATCTTAGATTGGGATGTTGCAGCTTATGCTCTTTGCTTTGCTGGCCAAGTTCTTCAAATTTGGTCCACAAAGCTTCCAGCCTCTTCCAGCTGCTTATACTCTTTCTGCTTCAGCTTCTGAGAAGCTCATAGTCATTACTTTCAGGATGTCATTTTGCTTATTGCATGACTAACTTGTTTCTGGCACATCCCATTAATATCTTCCACTAATGGCTTAATAGGGGGCATGATTTGGCAACCCCCATCTAGTATCCCTTGTTCATTGACAGCCCATATGTCCAGTGTTTTTGACAAAGCCCATCAGCAGTGCTCAAGACCAATCTTCCAGCTCTGGTACCATATTAAGATTACTTAAGGTTATTCACCGACTGTCTCTTCAGTACTGTTACTTCCCTCCCCTTTCTGGGGTATCACATTTGGCTTCTTCTGATATGTCAATTTCCCTTACCCTAGTCCTCTCTCGCAGGGATCTGCATCCGCTCAAAAAACTTGGTTTCATTTAGTTTTAGCTCTCTCTAGCATCTGATCTCACATGTATTCCGATGGGTTATTCACTCCTACTGTGATCCATCCTCTTTCCCCAAGAGGCAAAATATGCGGAATCATCTCCAAATTGAGGATAATCAATAAAAGATAAAAATTTAAAAATATATCAGCTTTTTCTATGGAGTTTTATAATTTTTTTCCAATATTTTTATCAATCTTTTATATTTTTCCCATGGGACTTGACCTTGTTTCAGTTCAGAGGTTCATGTTTTTTAATCCCCCCAAAAAGGATCTTATGTATTCTTAGACCTACCAGTATACTGGTTCAGAGGTCCTTTTTTCAGACTTGACCTAATCATTAGCACGAACATCCCCAATGTTGGTTCCACCACCAAATACAAAATTGGTGACATCCTGGCCTTCCTCCCATATAGTAATTTAAACGGCATTTTACCGTCGTCATAAGATGACTGATATTGTAGGCAAAAGTCTCCAAACTCAGGTACGTTCTCCATGCGGAAGTTTTTCCTGGGACCAGCTTCCTCAGCGTCATGGCCAGCATTCCATTATCTCATTCCAACAGTCATTCATCTCCAGCTGGTAGGGTACATACATGACTCCTTATATCCCCATTATCTCATTTAACCACAAGATCACATGAGATGTGAAGTTTGTCCCATTGTCACTTAGCAGGCCCTGCGGGCATCCATGTTAGTAAACTACTTGATCCAGGATGAACTTCGTGGTAATGGTAGAATATACTTTTTCAGGGCCTTCATCTCGACCCATCTCATCAGCTGATCAATTGCAAATATTATGTACTTGACTCCCCCTGTGCTCATTGTCAGCGGTCCCATCACATCAATGGACAACATATGCCAAGTAAATCCAGGGCGGACCATTCAGTATCTAGTTGTATTCTTATGTGGCTTGTGCAGCTGGCACTCCACACAACTAGCTAGATAGTCAGCATCATCTTAGTTGATTGACTCCCAGTAGTAAGACTGGTAATTATGGTTGGTTTTTTTCTCAGGCCTCCATGCCCAACAACCTTATGAGCAGCTCGAACAATAGTTGCTCTTTTCAATGGCTTTGGGAATCGTAACCACTTACCAATAATCATCTTAAAAACTTTTCCATCCATGTTCTTGGTGTTTTCCATCACTTTTCAAAGCGCACTTTGGATTTCTCAGGGCTTGTTCCTGATTTCTCCATCGACCATTCTCTGGAACAACTCGTCTGCCCACTGGTATACCATCTGGACCATTAGTAACCACAATAAGCCATCCACATTCTGGTGAGAAGCTCCCACTCAGTTGACAATCTCATAAATGTAATCCTATAGCTTCAATGCCCATTGGGCCAGTCATCCTTCTGGTTCTCAAAATTGTGAAGCCAATGCAATGAGGAGTGGTCTGTCACCACTTTGAAGTGAGTTCCATGGATGTACTCAAAACTGTATGCAGGCAAAATTGACTGCAAGGCATTTATTCTCAGTTACGGTGCAGTTTTTCTCAATGGCTGAGAGTGTCCAGCTCACATATGCCACTAGATATTCGTCCCCAAATTCCTCTACTTGGCTTAATATGGCGCCAATCGCCGTTAACAAATAATCAGTTTGTATAAAGAAATTCATGATAAAATCTAGATATTTCAAATTTGGATAATCTATCAGGTACTGGCATAACTCATCAAAGGATTCTGCGCTTCTTCATTTCATACGAATCCTTTCTTTGGATCCTTTAATAGATGGAATAAGGGCTTGGTGATTCTAGCAAAATGACAAATAAATCTTCTATAGTATCTGAATTCCAAAAAAACACTTGTATCTCAGACACTCTTCGACACAGCTATCCATTCTATAGCTTCAATCTTTTATGCTTGCACCTGAAATCCAATAGAGTTGATCACGAATCCCATAGATTTCAAATCTTTCTTGAAGAAGTGACACTTCCTCAGCTTAATCTTCAAGTTTCCCATGGACAGTCTCTTAAATACTTCTTCCACATGATGTAAATGGTCATTAAATGTCCTACTGAACCATTGGTATCGTCCAAGTACACCAGGACGCATGACAACTTCAAATCACTTAGTATAGCGTCCATGGCCCTCTGGAACGTTGGAGGCGCATTTCATAGACCCTGGGGCATCTCATCGGTTGATATAGCCCCTACACATTAATAATCGCAAATTTTTCTTGGTCCTCTCTTGGCAAATCTATTTGCCAATATCCCAATATCAGATTAATCTCAAAGAAAGACTTCACTTCTCTCAATTCAATCCAGCGCATCATTGATTATTGGTAAGTGATAAAAATCCTTCTTCATAATCTTATCCAGCTGCCAATGATCAATCACCCAATTAGAGCCATCTTTTTTCTTCAAAATATGAATCAGACTCACCCAGGGACTCAACGACGGAACTAGAAGCTCATGCTTCACTAGTTTGCTGATTTCTTATTCCACTACTGCTTTGGCCACCCACAACTGTCAAATTGGTCTCATCCTGATCAGCAAATTTTCTCCTGGTATCAACCTTGTATATCACATCTCTCACGCATCCCAAATTGTGGTTGTCTTGGGCAAATACTTCCCAATATTTTTCAGAAAATTAAAGCACCTCCTCTTGCTGTTCTTCCGTCAGATCAGCGAGTTGCTCTTGATCAACCGATATGTTGATATTCTCAGTTACCCTGAACGGTAATCTCATCTCGTTGAGTGTACCAGAATTGTGAATTTCCTCAGTTCAGCCGTCAGGATAATATGAACAAATGCAATGATCTGATTCTTCTCAATCTTCATTGGTTTTTCTTTAAATTCAACAGAGAACTCGATTTTCTTCATGTCCCAGCATTATTGTTCCAGGAGCCACCCAAGGCTCTACTATGGACTTCTTCCAGGGGCTTCTGACCTCCCCATACAGTAGCCCCGGTATCTCTAATGTCAATCTCATGTCAGCTATCGTCTGTGATCCTGGCGGTATGGTTTTCACATCCTTAGCCCTTGGTGGAATTCCCCGTCTCTCTAGGATTTCTGTAGGCATTTCTTGTTGCTTCCAGCCAACTAGTTGGTATCAAATCAGGACAATGCCATCATTGTAGATCAATATTGATGAAGTTGTTTCTCCTATTCAGCGGAGCTTCACCATCCTTCTGATATACCAATGGTAACGTCTAACCCAATATAGTCAACGTATTATCTGTAAGGAGAGTGTCTATAACTCTCCTGTTCCCAGCGTGGTAGTGCACGGTGCACAGGGCCCACGTCAGGGAACTAGCCGTTAGTGCCAAAGTCATTAGAGCCCAGCAGAGGGTGCTGGAGCAATAACAGCTTAGGCATAGAAAAGCGAGATTTATGATAAAAACACCATTAGAAGCGGCGTGGTGCACATATTGGAAAGGGTTAAGTGACCCAGGTTGGAGGGAACTTGGGCGAACAAACAATGCACGATTTTAGAGCTGCAAGGTCCTTTCAATGGCAAGGGCAATGGAGCGCGAGACTTCCTCAAAGAGGTTTGCATCACAGGAGCGATCAGAATATTATAAAATTGTAAAATAACGTAAATGGGAAAAGGTTTATTTGCAAAGTTGACCAACAAGGAATGTTGGTTGGGGAAAACGTATTTAATTCTCAGATGGGGAAATTGGGGTTATGCTGCAGTGGGCCCAAGCAGCGACTCATCAATAGGGCAATACTGCCATCCAAGTTAGTAGAATAGGCAGAAAATGACTTCACTCGAGTGATTGATTGAAGTTGGATTTGACCTGAGCGCGTTATTTTGTAGATGGAAGGGTTATTATCTCTTTTCCTTGACTAATCAAACTGAACTGTCCACCTTTATTTGGTAGATAGTTCGTTTTAATGCTTGGCCCAATGTCAGGGGCTGGACACTTGGCACCCCACTAGGACCAACCTGGCATATTTTTCCCTTACCCAGCGCTGGTCTAGGGTGTGCTTCAGGTCAGAGAGGCCATGTAGCTTCACCTTTTGGGCCTCCAGGCGCCTAGCTTTATCTTTGGGGTTGATCCCCGCTATTATGTTATGTGCACATGTCATTATCCTCAAAGTTACATTTAACTCCAAACTTGCGTAGAAATTCTGTCCTGGTCAGAATGTCATACTTTTGGTTTGCCAAAAACTATTGCTGGCGCAGATACCACCAAGGATTAAAATCAAAGTGGTAGAGTTCTATAAGCTCCACATGAAATGGTGATATTCAGCCCAGCTGTCCCTTACTCCATCTTGTGTTCCAAGTCAGGCGAGATCTTCATCCTCTTTACCAGCTTGGTCAAGACAATAATAATTGGCGCTCCAGTGTCAACAATCACCCTCACCCATACTCAATTCACTAGTATATCTATATACATACACTCAGAGTATTGTAAGATATTGTTTACTGAGTGTATAGCAGAGTTATTAGTCAAATTGAGGGTGTTAATGATTTGCACTGATAAATCAGGAAACGATTTCTTTATCACACTGAGGGGGATTGACAGGTTTGCCTCATCTAATTAACTTAGGTCAATTATTCAGGTTTATCTGAGGCTCATTTCTTGTCCGCTAGTTGTCAAGCGTATGGTCAAGCAACTTCCTTGATTATCTCAGGGTTGATCCCCTTTGCCCCAATCTTGTTACCACTTTCACGTCCAAATTGACCACTTGATATAGTTGCTCTTGTCATCTTTATCCATGAACAAATCACTGATGTCAATTTCTTTGTTCATAATATTGGGAGGAACAGGCTTCTCCACAGCTCTATACTGTTCCCCATCTAAGCTGCGGGCCCTTTTCCTAACCCCTTTGTGGCTACAGACTCTTTTGCTCGGTCTACGTTGAATTACTCCTTGGGCTTCTTGAAATTTACGGCAAAACTTTTTTTTCCTCCGCATTGGTAACATATTTTCTCTTTCTAATTATTCTGTCTGAAGTCCGCTGGGTTATTCACCAGCAAATTTTGGTTGTTCATCTCTTTAGCACCATTGTTCTCCTTCATGGGATTCAAAGTTCATACTGTGTTGGATTTGAAATTTCTGTTTTGGGCATCGAATGTTGCACCCAAAGATTTTAAAATTGTCTATCATCTGAGAGGCATTAATTTCCGCCACAAACATGGAAGACATCTTCTGGTGCAAATCACAGTAGGGCCAAAGGGCTGCTTGTAGTGCAATTTTGGCATTAAAATTTTCCAGCACTTTCACTCCAACCAAGATTTGTGATTCCTGGTAGAATTGATTGGCAAAGCTTGCTAGAGATTCATCTTTATGGTACTACATGCCCATAAACTCTTGTTTGCACTTTGACATGCGCTTCAGGCTTCTGTATTCCTTCATAAATGGCCACTTTGGCCTCCGCGTACAACCAGCTGTCCCCCTCCAGGTGAGGCAACTCCAGGTTTTGGCAATTAATGTCTAGGAAAATCATCACCGTTAATGCCTATTGATGATTGCCATATCCATACATAGTCATATTGAAAAATTTGAAAAAAGTAGGGGCATTATCCCAATGGAAAGTTGGTAATTTTGGTGTTTCTTTGAATTCCTCTGAGGTTTCTCTAGCTACATCTCTATGTTCAGCTACTCTGCTCACTTGAGGAGTGATTTTGGGCATTATCTAAGAAATGGCAGCAAAAGCAGGCAGCATATTTAATTAAGTATTCAACTTCCCAATTATCATACAAGGAGTTATTTCTTTCAGCATCAGTTGCTGCATAAGGCTCACAATTGCATTTGTGAGTTTTTAACTCCTCACTTGTTTAATCAGCCACTTGATATCAGCGCTGAAAGCTCTCGAATGAATGTGATCTGCTTCACGCAACGTTTTCAGAAATAAGACTTCTCAAGTAAGTTTCTTTCTTACTTCTTAAATGACGTTACTTTTCCAAGTAACTCATTTACAAAACTTGTGACTTTATTGATCCCTTCCTCCATCTTGGTGACTCTTTCTCCCAAGGCTGCGAATTTCTTGATGATCACTGAGTGCAGGGTGTTCTGATTAAAGGTAGCCAACTCCTTCCATAGTTTTTAACTCATCTTTATATGACATCCTTCTAGGTTCTTCTACTCAACTACACCCCTGTAGTGAGCACCACTGTATAAAAATTTATAGGTCTGATTATTTTCAGCTAATAACCCCTATAAACTTATTACTTGAACAGGTTCAGTTTTTGTGCAATTTGTCCGCATTGTATAATAGTTGATATAATTGGTTGATAAAAGTATGATGACTATTATCCGTAGTTTAATGGAAGTCCTAGATTTTGGCCCAACGCTCAACCAGTATTTCCTCTGAAATGCTTGTGATGTCTTGAAATAGGGATTCGTTCACTTGTACCATCTAACCTAATCATCTCTTAGATCCCCGTTTATGGTTTATCTGGTTCAACGCACAGTTGGCAGCAATCCCTGATTTAAATTTGCTTCTTCTAAGGATCTCCGCTCAGATTCTTACTTTTTTTCATAAAAGAGTCTCTCAATTATCGCACACAGAAAAAATATCCCTGTGAACGAATAGAACAAATGGGTGCTGATAAAGCTTACTAAGCTGAGATCTACTGTATACTCTGCTTTTTATTAGCGAATTCTAGGAAATTTTTATTGTGGGGGATTCAGCACCTGACTCTTGGTTAACACCTCTTCAATGAAACGGCAGATGTTGCCATTGAATCACACATCCTTGTCTCAGCAGCAATGGTCTACCCCATCCTGATTAGGATCCCATCTTTGGACATCCTCAAGACCTAAAATGGAAAGAGTCAGAAATGTGTCTCTAAAATTTCCTCTCAATCCAAGCAAACCAACCATATTTGGTAAGAACATTCATTAGATAATGGGACTTGTTACCAATTAAGGTAGGTCATAAACCAACTGAATAATTTTATAGATGCAAGTGGCATCACTTGCCTCATAACCTAATCCTTAAATTCCCAATCAGTCAGTGATGAAACCTGACTGATCCCAATCAGTACACCTGATATCAATCATTCATCAACTATCAGATGCCCTCATTTTGTCAGCAACTTTGCCCAACAAGATCTTGAGAATTCACCTGGATTGTCCCTGGAGGATCCAACTAGGCGAATAACCTAAAATTTCTTAAACATAGTTACCCCAAAATCAGGGTCAACCAATTTTCAATTCACCTCGCATTAGAATTATCCCCTAGTAGTTTTTGGTAACCTAATTGGCTATAAATATGGTCAAAAATACCAACACATGCACTCACAAAAGCTTGAAATATAAATAATCTGATATATTAAAATACGTTGTTTTCTACTTTGTCACGCCCTTTGTTAATGTCATAGTGCAAAAAAATTAGCTAAGCATTAATCCATCAGGACAACCTCTGAAGCTAATTTTAACTCATAATTAATTGGCCCAAAAGAACAGGAAATTGTAAATTGGATTTTCCTAAAACTGTTGCTTTATACTGTCAGTTAAATGCTCCTAGGTTAAATCACACCTCCCATAGATGGATCATACAAGCGACAAAATATCCCTTTAAAAGAGGAATTATTGAGTGTGACAAGATGAGTCCACTCTGGCTGACAAGATATACTTTATAAAACAAGAGAATATTACATTTCAATGTACATATGAACTTTAAATTCCGGCCCCTAATGGATCAACCTACAATATACAATTAGATGAGGTTTCTCAAGCGGTGGAAACTTTATTCTATGAAGCTCCACAACTGAGTCAGAGATCAAATTTGACTTAATCTTCTCAGGTTAGTATTTATTGTAATGCATCTATACATCATGACCATCCTTCTGAGCACAGCTTTGTGAGTTACTCAAACAGAGGCTTATCTTTGAATTTTTATCCACTCTTCTCTTCATCATCAGTTACAATTGCTAGAGTTGCATCATATGAAGATTTAGCAGCTATCTAACCTAAGTCACAAATATAACTCTCAGCTTCTTGAACAATATTAGACTGTTTATTTATAATCTAGGAGAAACGTGAGGCTATTATTGAAAATTGAAAAGAGATCTCTGAGTTAAAAGAGTGTATTATCATCTTGATTACGAAATTAATGGTATCTGCAAGATGAGATCTCCAAGCATCTTTCTAATTCAAGTGTAGTGTAAAGTGCATGATTTGATGAGATGGCAAAGAATCTTTTTCGACTTGAATATCTGATCAATGGCAACTCTATAAAGTTCAGATAAAACCCTAACTGGACAAATTCGCCAGCTTAGTGAGTGACCCATGCTAGTATTGCTACCAAACAAATTGTTGTCTGAAGGCCCTGCGGGCCTAAGAGCCAGAAGATCCAAAAGGTTTAGAAGGCGCTAAAGGCCTAAAGGGTCCTAGCCCTGATACATTACAAAATGAGGATCACAAGCCTGCATTTTAATTTGGAGCAACAAGTTATGGAGTAGATCGTGAAGGTTGAATGGATGTCAAAGGAAATTATCTCATTCTAAATAAACACTTAATGCTCTCCATGATAAGATGTTTCTCTTCAATTAGATTAATATAATGCAGCTGCCCAACAACATGCTAATCAAGCCACCACGGAGAATAAGATAAAACGCCTAACCTTATATATCCAGAGCGTGGAAGTCCAGCATCAAATAATGTTACAACAACTTACTAGCAAAGATGCTGAGGATCAACGGCTTAAATAACTTCACAACTCAAAAGACAATTCTGAATAAATGAAGAAATTAAGATGTAGTGTACATGAAGATCTCTAGTTCTTACAGCATCAGATGGACCCATTACGTATAGCAAATCCTTTTGATATTGAGCCTTCCAAAAAAGGATAACCTTCAGACACCTCTATCCTTATCCTATCTGAGCCAATTAACTCTTTTAAGCCTACATTTTGGGAGAATTATTTACCAGAAACAGAGAGATCAGCTTCTTCCCTTTTTGTATATGATAATGCTATAAAGTTAGCCACAGACTGGCAGAAAATTAAAAATATCCATGTCTGCCTCAACAGTAGTACTTACAAGATCATAATACCCTATTGTAAAAAATGCAAATTGGGAGCAGATTAAAGAAGCCCTCATTAAGTAGTAAGGTAGAGATTTTTCTCTTTACAACTGCAAGCAATTGTTCATACGTATAATTCAAAAATAGAGAACCATATATACAATTTGCTAACCAATTCTACAACAAGGCCCTGGATTTATTTATTTGAAACTGAGACACCTTAGATAATGTAAAAGTTGCAGTGGTGTCCGCTTTCTCCTCTCGTGACACTCTGGGTCTCCATTTCACAGTCATGAAGAATCAAATTAAGACTATCTTCAATGAAAGGAGGTATTTATGGTACCAATTGAGTCTGAGAATCGCCATACCTCTTTAAAAAAGTGATTAAAAGATCATATTCATGCTGTAGTCTAAATCCCATGATCAAATACAAGAAAGATTCCTGTTCTTAATTGCGTCTTCTACAATCATTATGAAACTAATGTCAGAAGAATAAATAAGACAAGGAGGGAAAATAGGCGTCAGCTTAGGATATGAGGCTCAAAAAACTGATGATCCCGTACCTTAACAATATGATCCTGTTTCTCCTCCCAACTGTTTCGTCATGTATGCCTCCAAAGCTCTTGATATCACTGACAATCTTACTGAGATTAAATTATTTATTTTTTATCCTGTAATAATTCATATACTTTATACCACATTTTACTCTGAAATCACAGGAGGGAAGGTAGTAGTACACAAAATGAGAGTCATGGTTGTTATTAAAATTAGCTCTCATGGTGAATTCATTTTGTCACGCTTAATAAAGAAAATCAAGATTTTTCCTTATTGGGATCATACTTTATAATATAGGACTTCTAATCATGCCTGCACCTAATCCTTCAGAGTTTAATCAACCTTGCCCATACAGTTTGGGTCATAGTAGTGTCATACCCTGCTATAGACTTGCATAATGATTCATATGACCTACTTATAGGGACTTAATTCCTTTCTCGATTTGATGCTCATATTAGCTTCAAGGTTATGTATTTTCTTAATCTTGGGATACCGCGTTCCATTTATCATCAAATTTCCTCCTAAGTAAATGGGGATTTGAAAACTTCAGAGTCATTTAGAACATCTTAAGTCTCTAAAGCAAGTTAGTGAGTGATTGTCCTTAAAAATACTCTTCCCCTTGTGGTGGATGCTTTAGAAGGAATGCCATATTTCCCATTATAAAACAACTATACACCCTAATTTTCAAGTCTTGGTGGAAACTGGCAAACCAAGTAACCATATCTGCCGCTCATACTTTGAAGATTTATTGTGATATAATCCATTGATTTGGGAACCTTTGGCTTTTCCTGAAATTCTTCATCTGCGAATCACTGGACCTTTACTGTGCTAATGGAAAGTCCTACTGATTGACCATTGCCAACTACTCAGAACCTCCCATTTGCCTAAATTCTACTTTGCTGTGAAGTTATTTTTAACTCTGTCTCTTCTTGTGGATCATCAGCCAATTGAGACTTAAAAATGCTTTAGTTATTATGCCAGTAGATGTCCATTTTGGCGACACCTTAACTTGTGATTAACAGCAAAAGCTGATTCATTAATCAAGAAGTATGCTGACACCTTCTTTAAAGGCAATGACAATTTTTGGGCTAATGAAAGGTGTTTACCCTTTACATATAAAGAGACCCCCAACCCTACCTGGTTTTACATAACAAAAATCTAAAAATTTAGAGTTCCTAATCACTCATGAGTTAAAAAATCTTCTATATGACGTTCTCTAAAAATGCAATAGAGTCCTTGGCCTCTCTTACTACTAATCCATAAGAAGAATTGCACCCACCACTTTTTAATGTATTATCAGAAATTGAATGCAATCATGCGAAAGGACAGCTATTCTTAGTCTCAAATCAACAAATTTTCACTGATTTTATGCGTATCTTAGTTCTTAACTGCTATGGACCTTGCTAGTGGTTACTGGAAGATCAAGCTGGCTATGAATTACAGGTAGAAATGCGCATTCATATTCACCAAAGGTCTGGTTGGACCTAATCAAATGCCTTAGGGGTTGTGAAGCGCCCCTGCAACCTTCCAGCGGGTCATGGATGGATTGCTCAGGGATCCACATATATGTTGTACATATTGGTCACATGAATGATGTCATAGTATTCTCCTGAACCTTCAATGAGCACTAAAATCACCTTTGAGAGGTGTTAAATCGTATGAGAGCCACCTCTATCAAGATGAAACCAGACAAATGCAGTTTTTCAGGAGTAAGATGGCGTTCCTAAGCCATACAGTTGCCTGCAGGAATCACTGTTAACTGATAAAGTCAATGACATTCAGAAAGATGAATTTCCTCCAAGTCTTAAAGGGATGAGAAAGTCTTCCAGGGGATAATCTGTTACTAACAACAATTCACTACTCATTTACTAAATTTTCTGAGCCCTTAATCTACTTTTTCCATAAAGAAAGCTCCATTGTTATTGGGAAGAAGCACAACAACATGCTTTATAGTCAAAAGAAGCTCTAATGGATGCTCCAATTTTGGTACACCCTGAGTTTTACAAGCCCTTCTTTTTTCTAGATGTAAAATGTCACAGATGAAGCTTATCTAGCTCAACTCAATTCTGATTGAGTTGACTACTTATATCTTATTTCAGAAAAATTAACCAAGGCAGAACGAAATTATAGTGTCATGGAATGAGAATGCTAAGCGGTACTCTTGGCTATCAAACACTTTCAGTCCTATCTCTATGGGAAGCATTTTATTATATTTAATCATGGTTTGCTTTTGTGGTTACAGCATATGAAAACCCAGACGTCTGGCTCAGCTGTAGCCCTCAAGCTACAAGATTAAAAGTCTCAATAGTTCATTGAGCTGGTGTTATACACTTAATGCCTAAGGACTATCTCATTTTGCCAATACTAAACATATATGTCTCTTAGGAAGATCATGTATTTAAACTTATAGGCTGGACAGAAGCGTGGGATCAAGAGCCCCCAGAAGTCCAAGAGCGGTCAAAGCAAATTAAAGTCAAAACCTGAATTGGTAACGGGCTATTTTATAAGAATTTAAGCACTGCTTGGCTCCCTTACGTCTATCCGTCAGAAAAAACTACAACCATACAGAAGCACATATGACTGTAGGCCATGGTGCCATAAAAAACATACCAGTCACTTAAGTGTATTGCTACTGGGATGATATTACTAATTCCATCCACGATGTCCTTGACACATAACTTATGTGTTCTAAAAAAGACCTACTATTCCCAATTTTTAACATCAAGTCATCAGGTCAACATTTTCCTTTTCCAGTGTCAGTATAGATGTTATCAGACCACATCCTATAGCTCTTTATGGATATTGCTACATCATCGTAGTTGAGCATTTGCATAAAATGGGCAGAAGCTATTTATATACTCTTCACCACAACTAAAGCCACTGCCTCGTTCCTGCTTAAACAATGCTTCACCAAGCATGGTGGCCCCAAATTCTTGTTATCTGACAATGGAACTAGTTTCAGAATCCAAGCTGTGACTGAATTTAATGCGCTAATGAGAACCTATCGGGCTTATTTTTCTTTATAATACTGCAACTAATGATGCTATAGAAAAATTTAAAGACAATTTCTATATTGCGTGAGATGGTTTAAACCAACCTAAGGTGATAAAATAATTTATCTACCAGGTGCTCTGATGGCTTAACAAGTATTTATCATAAAGTAATCTAGATGTCTCCTTTTTAAGCTCTTTACTGACAGATCCTAGTCTACCCTCTAGTGTACAGCCTATCCTGGAGAAGTCTTTTCCAGAAACTTTGACTTAGCCATGAGAAGACTATCTGAGGTTTTTTCAGTTACAAGCCTATCTTTAAGATCCCTCAAAATGTGTTACCTAAGTAGAGGTGAGACGATCAAATTCCACAAAACCTTTTATTGCCTTTTGGTTGCAACAGGAAGAGATTGACCAGTTATAATCTGCACAAATGAGGATATACTGTATGAAGACAGTATACCCTGAAAACAAAAAATAACCTTTACTAAAAAGTCCTTATTTTTAAGATCCTCAAAAATCTGCTGTAGGTTCAGGGTGTACTTCCAGTGGTGAGTGAGTTACGTAAAGTAAGCCCATGGCTCTTCAGGACAAAACTATGTCAAGGTTTGTGCATCCATATTCTTCCTATTCCAGTGTGAGCTCCAATATATATCCTAGCCACTAGTCAGTCCATTTCCTTCAGCTCCCAAAAACTTACAGTTTTCTCCTTTTGGTCCTCTAATAGCAAGCGGATTAAGCTCTGTGAAGTCACAAGTCTGACTATCTAAGTTTGGTCACATCTCGTAGTATTTTTGTTTAACCCAATAGCATTTTGGAATCTTCTTAACAAAATTGGGAGCAATTTTAGAGTTTCTTGATTTGCAGGGATAATTTGGGAAAACTCTAACAGAATCATTTGTGTAATTTTTGACAGGGATAATGAGCTAGTCTGGTGGAACCACTAAAGTTAATTTAATTGGTAGAAAATAACCGTTTGTTGAGATTTAACCATTCAGACAATAAGCCAATAGGATTCGATCTGACAGAGTTAGGATCATAAAGTAATTAATTGCTATGATATTAGCAGGTAAAAATCTAGCAAGGTAGTTATTGGCAGGCTAATTGGAATTAACCCGCTGTAAATCTAAATCATCTAGTAAACAAATATTTAATGAATATCAGGAATGTAAAAAGGTTAGCAAGATATATATTAGAATCTGATTTAAATTGATCTGCTGTACACTGTTAATCATGAAGAAAATTAGAATTTTGAATTATTGGGATTAGGCCTGCGGTAACATCAATAATTGAGACAAGGCGATGCAAATTAATAAATTTTAGGTTTCAGGTGTGTGAAAAAAGTTAACAAAATATCTGACAGAATATCAATAGATAATAAAATGCCGTATACAGATAAAATGTAAAAAGGTATGCCGGATTTTGGTTGCTGTAATTTGGGATAAATAGGTTAGCATAATATTAATGGTGAAAATCGAATGAGGGCTTGATGAATCTATAAGGCATTAGGGGATTATGATTTAAGTTAATACCCTATAGTTGGCAAGATCTCAAATTACAAAAGCCTGTCATTCCTAAGTATCAATCAGATTATCTAGCTATGTTTTGTCATCATCTCCTAGAGAAAGGGAATACACATTTAGATGATGTCTGCTCTTGGGACCATTAGGGTGATATGCTACCATAGGCTGAAATATATAATCCTCCATTAAAATATGTAAAGTTGTTAATTAGGTCAATGGAAATTCCTACAAAGCTATGTTTCCTCAAAGAAAGATCTTGAGGGGATTAGTTTTATAAAAGGCCAAAATTGACTCAGTTTAATGAAAATTATATTCCAATAAGGCTACTCCAAACTTCAGTAATGCTGACTGATGAAGCCCTGGCTTGGACATTTGTCCAAAGAGAATCAAAGTGCAGATTAAATGCAGAAACCTGATGGGAGAGTGGCGATAGGTTCTACTCTTCACACTAAAAAGCTTCAGCTCCTTCAATGCTTCAGGAGGATTTTGGCGATTATAAGGAGTGATATCCATGCCAAAAAAACCCAAAAAAATTTTAAAAATGTCAAATCATTTGATTTAAAGTAAGTTGATCTTATACTTTGTTGTGCCATTAATTCCTGACATATTGCAAAAGATCTATTGAAGCGTTAGTCCATTAATAATATCACCTGAGCTAATTTTATTTTAAAATTTTTACCCTTTAATTAATCTGATACAAAGATCAGATCACTTGTAAGGCATTACTCTATGGAGGCCACTCTAGTTATTCCCATTGCACTTCTGTGATTTCCGCAATGCAAGATTTATATATCTCAGCTCTGCAACCTTTTTGAGAACTATCGATGGTGACTAATCTCTATCTCCAAAGCTTTGTTCATCCAGCTAAACTCCATATCTTAACATAGTCGGCCTACACCATCATGAAGTAGCTCAACAAACAAGACTCTCTTAATCATACATTAAATCTAATCTTAAACTTGAAAATTCTTCCTCATCATTTGTTCATGATAATTGAGAAGCCATAATAGATTATTTGCAAAAGACTAATAAATTTTTACAGATAGCTTGCTGTGTTATTTGCATAATCTTGGGTTATCTTGAGCCAGTTTTGTCAAAATGTACACTGACTCAAGTTCACCTTAAATTATTTCATTAATCAGATTAAGGACCTCATCTGGTTGCTCCAGTAACGTTATCAGGAGTTGGCCTCCTATGATAGTGCCCAAGAATTGAAGCGCCTGTAGGACAAAGCGGACCAGAAGGACTGGAAGGCTCCATGAGCTAGATGGGCCCAATGGCTCCCGCAGACCTCAAGGACATTTTAGTTCTTTAGTGCCAAGTCCTGATGGCCTTAACGTCTTTTTAAAACAGGACATCCTGGCATAACTCGCAGCACTATGAGATCAAATAAGAAATGTAGCTCAAAAATATCAAGTTAACCTAAACAGGGTCCCCTAAAAACTTAGAGTTTTTAATGATGCTTTGTCATATGAGATGGATAATTTCAATGTGTTCGCTAAACCACTTACAGCTGCAAATCTCAGCTTGAACAAACCTGACGAGGTTCAAACCTGCTTAATTAATTTTGAAAATTAGCTATGCCACCAACGTGCTGAAATATAAGTTCTGAGGAACCAAATTTTCCTCAAGGCTTCTGTTTCTTCTTTAAACAATACCAGGAGAAGTTCAACAGGACTTAGAAAGATTAAGATGGCTATTGGACTAACAGGCCCCTTGAAACTATGCGTAAATGAGATTTATGGGCCTATTTAGTCCATGAGTTCAATAATCCTTCCATTGCTATTGCGACTAATATAGCCTAGTTTTAAGGGGAAATTTATTCCAATACATGAAAGTACTCTCTATTTATATCCGCTTATAGAAATGTGTTGTAGGAGGCACTGGCCTTCATATTAAAAGCGCATCCTTTCCTTTCTGAATATCATGGTATGAGAGATAATAATTCCTCGTTTAAAGGAATGTCACACTTGGTAACAAATCCATAACGTTCTTAATCAGGAGTTTAGAAGAAGCCAGATTTTGGCTAATCTAAAGCAGGCGCCTAACCATTTTTTTGAACAAATTAACTGGTCCTTTGGTGAATGAAAGTCAATTTTGAGGCCAAGAACAACACTTGGTTACCACTAATTGCATTACACTGAATGACGACATAACCGTTGTAATATCAGCGTTGAATCCTACCTGAGGTTCAATTACATATGATTGGCCTGAAGAGAAACTAAAAATGATAAGATGTTACATTAGCTTTATTAAATCCTGATTCTACCTTACGTTCCAGAACCTCTGCTTCCGCCTCTATCAGCTTTTCTCAAGTCCATGTTGTTGAGTACCAGAAGAATTCCAAGCCTTGGTGAAGCACTGCAAAAGATTTTGACATAGCACCAAGAATTGTTAAAAGAGACTTGCTGATGAGCCGGAAATATGACAGTCAGCATGAAGGCTTAGACTCTTCAAACTGAAATCCCTCTACCACCTCAAGATACTTTGCAACCTCTAATGAGTCTGCTGTTGTTATGCCTGAGGAGAAAAATTGTTACCAGGTGAAAATTAAGAACCCATTTATGCTTACTCTTCTTCTTATTGATATCCTATGTTCTTAATTTGTCCCTCAAAAAGGGAGTTTAGTCACATGAGTAGATTTTGAGTTCATAAGGTTCCTGTCCACTCCATTGTCAATAATGGTAACCAATTACATGTCATTTATTCTAAATTAATAATATACCTCAATGTAGCTCTTAATTTACCTCATTAAATGGAGTATGGTACAGCTGATATATAATGAAGTCAGTCAATTAGGTTTTTTACCTCATCACCCATTTGCTTTGGCAAGTTTTTATTTAATATTCTGTTCCTTACAATAAAAAACCAAAGTTACGACCTCCTCCTTGGAACTTAATTTCTATGTGACTAATCTGCATCATGTAATATGATGAGAAGTTTTATCACTAAAGATATAAGGCCAATTGGCTTTTGAGACCTCCTTCAATGCCAAATTGAAGGTCAAATCTCAGGTCTGTCTGTTTATGAAAAAGTTGTGTTAGAATCAATTATTATGTGAGGGGCTATCAAGTATGGATACCCCCTCCTGTGATAGATGGCTAAGAGGGCATGTCTATCTTTTGCCAAGGCTGACTACTATAACGCCAGAATCCCAAAGTTATTGTTTACACCAGGGTACATATCAATATTTCTTCAGGGCTTTACTAGATATATGAGGCATAAATAAACCATCAGTCAAGGAATTTTTGACTTGCCTAGACTTTTTATATCCACTTATACTGAATCCATATTGGTGCTACTGTCCAATCTCACTAAAAAACCTAGGACAGTGGGGCTCAATGCTCCAGTCGCTTATTTTTAAATTACTTACTGTAGAAGACATTGATAAATTACATAAATTTGGTTATTTTAATTAATTTAGGCTATAATTACCGCTCAATGGTTCTAATTGATACCTCTATTGGACGTGAGCCAGCCAGTGAACAACGAAGCTGAGTTGAGAAAATACTAAAAGAATAAATTTCTTTTTTCAACTCCACACATGAGTTTTGGAAACTGAATGGTGTTTTACATCATGTTGAGACTGAAGACAAAATCTAACTTGATCTTGTTACTTAAGAAGAGTAAGGCCAATGTAGATCAAGTGGCTAATGAACTAATTCAGCTACTAGTAAGCTGGTTTGCTCATTATTTCCCATAGCCCTTAGGACTCCCCTATCTTGTTAGTTTGGAAAAGGAAGGTAGCCATATTGTAGAGATGGTATATCAAAAGCTTAAATCGACCCTAGAAAAACAACTTCCTCTGCTTCAGATCAATGACTCTCTCCGCGTTCTTGCTGGGTCCCGTTATTTTTCTGCTATGGATTGATCTAGTAGATACTAGTAATAAGAGCTATAACCAGAAGATCAATCCAAATGCACACTCATAGCCAATGAAGGGCTATACAAGTCAACAAGGATGCCCCAGGGCTTTTGCAACGCTGCCACCAACTTTTAACGCGCCAATGGAGAGCTTCAGGGAGATTTTAGCTATCCTTTGTCCTTGTTTCTCAATGATATTTGTATTCTTGAGAACTTTTATTGTCATATGGAACACTACTGGAAAGTCTTTAATAGTCTTAAAAAATCATTAATGAAGATCAATCCCTTGAAGTGCTCCTTCTTTAAGTCTGAAACGGTGATCCTCATATACGAAATTTAAAACATGAAATTCAGCCCATCCTGGATATATTCAATGCCATTAAAAAAAGATGTTGTGCCATAATAGCCTCAGGGATATTCAATTATTACCGGGCATGGGGGCTATTTTTGGAAGTATATCCCATAGTTTGCCAATCTATCTAAATCCCCTGTGTATCTCCTCCGAAATATTCCCTTTTTAGTGGTGACCTGAACAAGAAAAAGCTTTTGATGCGCTGAGGATTCCCTTTGTAATTAAACTAATTTGTTCATCCACGCTTCAACTAGCCTTTCTTGAAATTCGCAAAATGCTAGTTATGTAGCAGTCAGGGCTATCCATGCTCAACATGACAAAATTCAAATCAAACTTTTAGTGGCTTACTTTAGCAAGACCTGTGTAAGGCCATTCAAAATTATAGTGTTACCAAAACTGAGTGCCTGGAGATTTTATTAGCCATCAAAAATTTTCATCAATACCTATATGCAACCCATTTTACCATTTCTTACAGATTATGTCTTTATCTGATGACTATAAAAAATAAAGGACCTCAATGGTCAATTAGCAAGTTAGGCATTAAGACTTCAGAGATTATATTTTAAGATTGACCATTGCACAGGAGCAATTCACTAAAATGCTGATAGCATCTTGAGGATTCCAGTGTCAGCTGCTTTACCACAGAAGAAGACTAACTAAATGATCTAATTGCCAATTAAACGATGTTAATTAGAAAATCCTATGATCAAATTTGAGCTACGGAAACTTACCCTGATTTAATTATAAAAAAGAAATGATGGATATAAAGTAGACAAGAAATTGTTCCCTTGCATAAACCTTTCTTCCAGAACCAATGTCATCGTTGAAGGACATTCAACTGTGGGACATGGAGAGGTGAAGAATACTTACAAATGATTAACAAACGCTTCTATTGGAATAATCATGAGACTATCCTTGGAGTTTTAAAGGCATATTTGATTTTTTTTACTCAAGATTGGGCTAGCACATAGTACCAACGTTTGATTGTGGCTCCTTTAAGTCCATTTAATGTTTTGGTTTTGACGTGGTGGAACCTTTGCCCTTCTTTTTAAAGAGCACTAGTATATCCTACTAGCTTTAGACAATTTGACCAGATAGGTCGAAGCCATTTCTGTTCCAGCTGCCACCACAAAGGCTACTTCTCTATTTTTGACAAACTATTTATACTCAGCTAGCGCCCACAAACTCTATTTTTGAACAATGGAAGTAACAAAACCTCATAGATAGTCCAAGAACTAACTTCACTTTTAAATATTAATCAAATTTTAGCGCCCATATAATCCCTCAGATTATAGGCAGTAGACCGCTTTCAAGAATCTTGTTTATATCTTGTAAAAGCTAGCCATTTCCATATCTATGCACTGGAACCAAAATCACTCAGTGCATTGATAGCTTATTGAATAAGCTACCATTTAATGATCAAGATTCCCCTTTCAAAGATCTATTTGAGAGTACCTCTTGGCTGCCAAGTAGTGTGTAGTTTCTATTAGATCCCCCATTGACTGAAAACTACAATTTAATAATTAAGCCTTAACTGACAAGAATCATCTGTCTTCTTGCTCTTGTTACTCAGGGATATATTCCCACTACATCAAAAAAGACATTTTACTCCAATATTAGAAGACCCTTTTTATTGACTTTACAGCCGGGTGACCTAGTTCTCTTATTAACTTTAACCTGAAGGTTGCCAGAACAAGTTCATCGTTTTTTGGTCAAAACCTGCTGTGAGATACATAAGCTAGATTCTAAGTACTCAATTACTGACGTTACCCAAAGGACAGTGCTCAACTGTGTTCATGTCCATTTTCTATGTCCCTATGTTCCCTCTGACAGGATCGTGATGGATTGTTGTTGGGATTTAGATAGTACAAAAGTTGAGATCCCCGCTTCCTAATTGAGCCTCAACAATCCAATTCTTAGTTTCTTCTGATTTAAAAGAGTTCTGAAGAAATCAATATGAAATCAAATCAGGAAGCATATCTAACTCAGGATTTGATGGATATGCTTATTTGGAATTGCATTTCAACCTTAAAATTATCAAAAATGCGACACCCATCAATGCGGTCATGAGGAAATTGTTAACAAAAAATTTTGAAGGCGTTCACTTGGCAAGCAATCCAGATTGAATTGGAAGATTCTGATCATAAAGAACATGGAGGTCTCCATAACATTGTGTCCCCTTTCTCCCTGAAAGACATTTATTACTTCTAATTTAATAGGGTAATCTATTCAACCCATCTTTTCAACTTCATCAATCTCTCCCCTAGTCTTACAACTTTAAGTCACATTTTGAATCTTAAATTATAGTCAAGAGAACTGATAATTTGACAACTATTTTACTCCTGAAGGAAATCAAGGCTAGCTTCTTTTTTGTTATCTTTCTAGATAAAAACCGTCATTTGACTCTTTATTGTTCTTGTCAATTCTTACTGCCTTTTATTGAAGCTAATAAGCTATTACTTTAGTTGACACTTGTGTCACCAAAACTTTTTTCTCTTGGATCAAATGTAAGCTTTTAAAGTTCCCCTGGTTCAGGCAACCTAAAAAAGGGTTTTTCATCACAATCAGACCTTTTTAAAGTGAAGACCCTTGTACCATTACAAACGTGTAATGTCTGTTTTTTGTGGATTGTTAGAATTTCAGTTGACCACATCATCCATCCCATTGACATATTAATCAATTTGACAACTGGTGGTTGCAACCAGATTTCTTGGTAATTATGAAGACTAAAGTGTCAGTCTATTTTAGTCAGGAATCATCCCAACAATATTGATTAAGGATTCAATGAGGGAACTACACCAAACGTTTAATTTTTATGTGAAATTGATCAGAGTGAATAGATGGGAAGTCGTCAGAAACTACCTAGACATTTTAACGCTTGTGTCAATTAATAAAATAGTCATTGTCACAACCTGAATTAATTGTTAGAAAAATTTCTGACACCAATAAAATGGTCACCAAACATTGAGAATTACGTTGCCTAAAAAAAGCAAGGTGAAGATATCCGCCAAGATAGCGGTGCCTAAAACACAAAGGACAATATAATTTAGGAGAACATTAATTGATCCCAGTAGACAGTTTAAAAGCTGTGTGCTGGCTATACTATAAATACCCTCGAAAATTCCTATTAAAAAGTAGAACTGTATTTGATATTAACTTAGTTGTTTATCCATAGGTTGTATAGCATGCTATTGGGATAAGAGTGCAATGATCAGATATCTTTAGGTTGTTATCAAATATCCACTACGCTCTGCGTGAAGAGAATAGGGATGTGTTCTCTATCAGCTCAAACATATTTTCAAGAGAAAGATGCCCCTGGTTATTGTTGGAACTTTTACTCAACGTGGCTTTTGGGCAATAAACATTAATAATAGTCTTCATACTATTATTGCCAAGCTTATCAATTTTGGTCAAATCAATGCAGGAGGTCAAGAATCTGTGCAGTTAAAATTTTGGTGCAGAAGTGAGCTATTATCTAACAGGCTCAATTTTAACAATTGGTTCTCACTACAGGGGTGTAGTTGATTTGTCAAAAAGCCAATCTTTAACCACAATGTCTTTTAAGAGTGACCTTAGGAAACTGTAGGCAGAGATACAGGCCGTCAAAAAGAATGTTCTTAGCTCGGCATCTCAAGCCAATGTTAATACCTTGGAGGAGCATGTAATCCAAGCAGAATACATGTCCAAGCAAGTTTGAAATGCGAATAAATACCTGCGTGGGAATAATGCCTGTTTGAAGAGAGAAGAGTGTGAATTTATTATGTAAGTTTTATTCCAAAAAAACAAAAAGAAGACTGAGAACACATCTGATGGATTTGTGAGGATATTGCAAATATGATGAAAGTTATTTAGGAGATTAAAAAACAAATGTGATTGTGCGCAATTTGAGGCAAAACAAGCCTATGTAAATACAAGCAAAACCTCAAATTGTGAAGACACCTATACCCCAAATATGCATAAATCATTTGCTGGTGTTCCAGAACTATTACCAAAGCCACTCCTATGGCTACTCTTGTTGTTGGGCAAGCTCTTCTGTGAGTGGAGCAACCAGTAAATTTCAAAATACGCCGAGATTTACCATCTTTCACCATGATAACGCCTCAGAACTTTTCCATCTCTTTGAGATGACCATGTTTGGTTATAAGGACTGTCAGAAAGCGGTGGCCATAAAGAACTGTCTTACCACTGATTGCCAGAATTTGGTGCTACTCCACCTCAATGGGGAAAACTAGTCATATGATGAGGCAAAATCAGAATTCATGTTAGAGTTTTGAAGTCCTACTTGGATGACAAATAGCAAACAGGAATTTATGGGTATACAATTACTTAAGGACAATACCCTGGATATTTTTGTGATTGGTTATACTAATAATCCCAGACCTTAGCATGGGAATAAGTGCTTACTGACTTTGATGCACGCATATCCATAGAGATGGCACTTTGGCCGTACCATGAACTGCATTGGATTATGGTGAGGCACTAATAGCTAAGATAGTGACCTCTCAGATGGTGGACCATCTGAAGATGATTTGAGCCATGTTCAAAGTTCACAATTTCACTTTTAAAGTGATCCAAACAAAGACTCAAAATATTGTCAAATTCTCTGAACCTTCTAAAGAGCCTGAGAATCAAATTATAGATGTGAAATAAAACTAAAGCTCAAAGATGGGTGGACAAATTATCAAATTGCTGTTCTTTAATGCTGCGGACTTAGACATATAATTGCCCAGTGTCAAAACAAAAAGATGAGGTATCAAATCAAATTTTAGACAAAATAAAATGACTCAGAGTTGATAAAAGGACCAGCAGTCTAGACCATGGCTGTTCTAGTACAGCTGAGAAACCTTTCACGTCTGATATAATAAACAATTATATTGATATATCTGATCTATTTAATAATGATGACGTGCCTGCCCACTCCATCAGGTGGTGTCAGATTCTGGTGGTAGACCTGAAAATAAAAACTTCAACAACCAACAAGTTAGGCAAATTATACTTCCAAAAAGAAGTTAATTACTATAATTCTAAACTAAAGCCAATTACTATGCTAAAATTTAACCAAAAACTCAACATCGACTTAATTTAATTTACCCACTTGGGAGCTTTGCTGATTATCTCAACATAGATTTAACTTAATTATTCTCTCATTAGCTTAAACTGAATATACTCAAAGGATTCAGGCCAATTATGCATGCAAAAACATCAGCATTTGCTTACAATTATTTGGGAATAGTATTAACCAATATTAATTTTTCTTTCCGCTCAACATCATTTTTGAGCAAATCTTGAAAAACAAGTTGATTTTCCACCATCGCCTCACTGTACTAATTTTCCATTTCATGTCCTCAGATCCACCACCTGCTGCCCCATTGTGGGGCAGCGGAGCTCCACCTGATAACTTTTACCGCCCAACAGTCAAAAGAGTTCAGACTGGCTCATCCAACCCACCAAATGCAATTGGCTGATTTGTCCCTCAAAGGGACTATATACTGTACCTCATGTTTTCACCCAACCCGCTCCACCCACTAGTCCTACCCCAATACAATATTCGCTTTTGCTTCACTTCAATTATATTCATATCTTCCCATATGCTGACAAACCAATAATTGAGTTGGCAATGGCCACCTTTGCACCAGCAGGGTTTATCAACTTCCACCCTTACAAGGGCTATTTTAATATTGGATTCCCACTGAAGATGACGCGGCCGTTGCAGCAGCAACGCCCTTAATCTATAAAAGCACACTAATTACCAACACCCTTACACGCCTCCCTAATGATACCACACTTGTGGTGACCTTTGAAAACCTTCCCTCACATATTCCCCTCAAACGCTCTATGAAGAATTGATATCAGGGCTGTCCACTTATGGCACAGACCACATCCTCCACTTCCTTGTCCCAAGCGGTGATGAGCGACTCGTGGCACCTTGGGCGATGGCCACCATAGCCCCCACCAGCCTACCAGAGTCCAGCACATCCCACCGCGTGCCTATATCCCATCTGCACCAGCCACTTCTTTTGGGCTCACATTAACAATAACTACATAGTTTGTCCCCTCTGCCATGAATTGGACCATTCCAAAAAGGCATGTCAATATAGTTCAAACAATGTGAAAACCGCCAACTGCACCCATGAGGCCACACCAACAGCGTTTGGGTGGGGATTTTGGCTGCCCCCACCCACTCCAGCTGAGCGCTTGAAAAATCAGCAAAACCATGCAACTAAAACCAAGACGGTTAATTTTCTCACAATCTAATTAATAAGGAGCAGGTTTGGACCCAAATTTAATCCAAAAAATTCCCCGCACCAAAACTTATCTAATCACATCCATGTCTCTCTAACTCAATCCCACGCAACCAAAATCCCTGGAACTTATTTGATGAAGTGTCAGAATCTGGTGAAATTGTACACCTTCAGAATTCCGACTAATTTAGAACCTTATCTGTCTTAAGACCTAGATGACCCATTACTACCCAAGAAATATGTCCCCAAACTCACTTCTACCCCTTTCCTGAGCGACCATCAGCTTGCTGAGGCAGCCGTGGCCTCACCAAAAAGTTGCCATATCCACAATGACATGGCACTCTCTGTTGCCAAATTCAAGGAAGGGCTACACGTCACCCAATTCTCTTTCAATTTCCTAGACTTGAAAAATAGGATATTGATTGCTTAAATGAAAACGCCACTAACACTGTCAAGAATGTTGTTGAACTGGAAGCTTTTTCCCCACATGCGTATCACCAAAACCAATATTACAAAATTTGCCCAGCTTCATGAATGCATGCATACAAACTGAACACTATGTTGCCAAACTCCTGGAGGCTATGCTCCAGGCCAAATTGTCAGTGATGATATTAAAAATTATCTATTTCGCCTTAACCTTCATTCTGAGGATGCCTAACCCCCTTGCTCTCAGCTATAATCCAACTCTTAGAAGGTGAAGCTGAAATCAATAATACAACCGATCTCCCCTCCCCCTCTGCCATGGTGAGATAAACGGCTCAGCGCTTCTCCACCTGGTAGGTTGCTTTGTCATTTTTTATGTCTCTCCACTTCTTTAGGACTTTTGGTTCATGTTTTTGGTTCTCTTGTTTTGTGTTTCTGTTTCAGTATTGTCCACTTCCTGGTTGGCTTACCTCAGATAATTTTATTTCAACCATTCATCTTAAGAAACTGTATGTGGATCAATCCTGAAAATATCTAAAAGATCCCATGGACAAATAGAATAATGAGATTGATATCATAATGTCATAACCAACTTCCTACCCTAGTGCGATTTTTGTATGTCAATCCTTGCAATTGGCACAATAGCGCTTGCATATTGACCACCCAAATGGGAGTACTTAATGCTATTAAGAGAGGCTTGCCAAATTTCCAATTAGGGGTACATCACATAATTAAAATCGATGCAAAAGTTCCTAGAAGTTGTATTTCATTAGCTGTATGATGGAACTCAAATTGGGATGGTCCTAGAACAATTAAGCGCGTTTGTTTGTGATTTTTGTCCCTGAAGTCTTCCTGAAAGTGATCGTATCTTGCCACAAATAGTCCTACCAATGGGTTATAATTGTATCAGCTCAAGGGCTGAATTGAGGTGGGAAATAAAATATGTAGAAATTGCGTGCTCAATATGTGGCTAGGAGATGCCTTAGAGGTATAGATTCTGGTTCCTGGCCTTTTAAATTATCATCCAGTATATCTCTTAATTAAAGATACATTTTTATTAAATCTCTTTATCTTGTTTTCTATCAGAAGTCGTTTCTTAAAGAGTGTCAACAAGCTGGCATTTCAATATATCAGCTTGTATCCTTCCCTTCCTAAGTAGAAGTTCTCAAATTATAGGTAAAATTAAACCCAATATCGACCAGAAGTGTTAAATTAATTCAAATAAGCCTAGTGAGCTTCCAAACGGCTAAGGTACCATAAGACACTGGATAAATCAAAAATCTTTCAGCTGAACTTCTTCATTATTAGACGTGCAGGATTTTACTTAATAAGCGAGAGATCCTTAGAATTTAACAATTATTTCTCACTTAAAATTTGTGACACTCTCTGAAATAGACCCACACAACCAGATTACTAGAAGATTTGGCCAGAAAGGGATACCAACAATAGGATGGAAACTAGTGACAAGGAAATACCAGGTTGTTTTACTACAAGCCGCCAAGGCTCCAATGTGGGTACATCCTACTTCCTAGATCTTATCACATTGGGGGAGCTCATGTAGATACAACAAGCCCAATTGATCTTACATCTGAAAGCGTAAAAGCAACGCTAGAACCTTTATATCATGGTCTTAAGATTAGTACTTCACAAATTGATCCCTCCTTTGGTATGTTCTATTACCTCAAGGATAAGGAAATTAAAATGGAGATATACATGAATTACCATGATGTTACCATGGCATCTCTACCAGACTTCTCACAGACAGTCAAGAAACTAATAAATTCTTGGTTAACTTTGGCTAACCCTTAATCAAGGATATCCAGATAATTAATTTCTAGATAAAATCAGATCTCAAAAATAATCTAACATGACAAAGGGAGGAACAATCTTCCCAAAATTCTCTACTGAACAACTTAAATTCCAGTATTATTGAGTTCTAAAAAGCAACTATGGATAATTTTGGAAAATTTGGTTGACCACATTATCCATCTCACTCGCCAATTAAAATTTTGAAGATTATTAAAAGCAATATATTGTTTGGCGATATTTTCTGACTAAATTGTTAGTCAGATTAAACTAAATGATATAGTCTGACGATTGGGTTCAATAATATTTATTTTGTTGATGATCATCCCCAACTAAATTGCTAGTTGCAATTAACCAAAGGATATAATGTGACAATTGTTTTAATTAATTGTTTTTTGGGATCATCCTCACAAAGTTAATTAAACAATTTGAAGAGAACTTGATTGCCATAGTATATCATTCAAACAGTGGCTATGAACAATTAGGGTCGTTTTTATGAAGTTACTGAAGCATTTTAACGCTTGTTTTGGCAGTAGCTAGTAGTCATAATCAGGTAACATGGCCCACAGCCCATCTGCGTACAGTTCCTTACAAGGGGATGGTTAATAATCTGTGAAAGAATACAATGATGAGAATTAACTAAAATGAATGCACTCTCCATCATTGGAAGCTACTCCTAAGGGTTAGAAGTTTAAGGAGACAAATCAGTTGATTTTCAGAGAATCATAATAAAAAGTTGTCCGCCTTCTTCCTATAAAACCACAAGCATTCTCTAATAGAAAACAGAAAATAACTAATATATAATTATTATTTTACTTTTAAAACAAATATTGAAGGGAATAAAACGCACTGGTTGTTTTTCTTAAGTTATAATTACTAGAGCGGATTTATTACCACCTATTTGAAGACAAAAACCTACTAGTTGTCGTCATACAACTAGTGTTCCAAATATTATTTCTCATGTAATCTGTGCTGTAAACTACCCAAAAGTTTACACTTGGGGCTCACTACAGGAACTTAGTTGAGTATTACTGAATTATACTGCTATAATTTTGGACAGTATCATTAGGATCTGCCATATTGTTCACACAGGTCAAACCCACTTAATAAAATACAGACAATGTTGGGATTGTTGGTCCTTCAGACATACTTTAAATTTATACTAATAAAATAGGTTTAATCGCTTAAAAGACTCTTTGTTTAATTTGATAAATACGGTGATTTTTTGCTGTTCCGCTCTCTCTACCATTAACAACCTACCCTTCTCAATTACCCATCTCACTTATATATAGCAGCTTTGGATAATACCGCTTTCATATTTTGGACTTTTCTATTCCACTAATTCTCCTAAATTTTGGCTTGTTATTCTTTAGCTCTCTATCGCCCTAATTGGAGGCGATTTAATTCATATTTGTTGAATGTCAACATTGCACTATCACCTTATTGCCTTATTTAGAGGCGATTCAATAATAACCCAAAATATCCCAATATTGCCTCATCTTGAAGCACTTGAATAATTGTAACTGATATCATGTTCAGCGGATTCTTTACAATCTGCCCTAGCTGTTCCAAGCTTATTGTCCAGTCATATCAAAATCATGACATTACCCCCTACTTGACTGGAATATAAGGCTCCTATTGCTTATATGGTCAGAGGAACTTTGCATGCACTCAGTTAGTGATCTAACCACTTGTGGGATCATTGATGGTATTAGTGTCAACACCAGTTTTCTCTATAGCTTCAAGTGGACCAATCCAAATACTGGACAGCTTGTGTTTCTGCACAAACCCATGTTGGTCATGAAAGAGAACTATACCACCCTCTTTGAACTGCACCAACCCACTACAACATACCTGATCAGCATCCTGATTCTTGATCTTCCTGGCTAAGCTGAAGGAATATGCTTCTGTTTTTGCAATTTGATCATAGTGTTTGCAAGGTTAGTCAAATAGAGGTTGGCTACATTCTGCCAGTGTCTTTTACACACAAATAAAGTAATGCCAGAAGAGCTGGGTGCCAGCCATATAGTAGTTGGAAGGGGATCTTCCCCATGGCAGAATGGTAACTAATGTTATAGGCAAACACGGAAGTGGAAAGGAGGGAGCTCAATCAGAAGGTCAATCAGCTGTTAATTTTGTAGTATGTTCATTAAAGTCTCATTCATCCATTCAATCATTCCATTGGATTTAGGGTGATATGGAGCTGTCAGATTCCCATGGATACCCATAAGCTCATTCAGTTTGAGGAGGATGTGCGAGGTAAAGTTGGTTCCATTATCAGTGAGAATGAAATGAGAGCAGCCATGTCACTGAATAATGCATTCCATTACGAACTTGGCCACTGTGACTGCCCCAAATCCCATATTGCCCACGCTTCAACCCACCAGGTCAAGTGGTCAATAGCCACCAGAAAGTACTTACATTGGTTAGCTCCTGTTGGTAATGGACCACCAACATCAAGGGAAACGTATAACAAGCAAAATGTGGTTTCATTAGCTGGTACAAAGTCTTGCGGCGGAATGGCTTCTCCAATTGGTACTGATGGAAACAGGAAATGACTTCAAGAACATCGAAGCTCAAGTTTTCTCAGTAGTACTGAGGGTGCAATAACTCCATTGTCTTGCGCACCCCATCATGTCTTACTGCCTTGTGGGAGCTCATAATAATTCCTGGCCATGCTGAGGGTCAAAGCAAACTCACCGTAGTATCACCAATCCGCTTGTACAGCCCCATTCCGTTGGAAAGATATGTTCACATCTTACTCAACTCTTTGATCATTTGGGGCAGTTTGTAATCAAATTTTTCCTCTGAGCGTCTTATTGTATATTACATCACTGATGTCCACAATCATGGCAACAGTCAGAATTGAGACAAACAGTCAGCGTTCTGATGCTTTACTCCTGGCGGTGAAGGATCTAAAAGTCATAAGCCTGCAGCTTAAGAGCCCATTAAGCCTTATGCCCTTCTGGCTCTTTGAGGTTCTGCATCCAGAGTAATAATGTATGATCTGCAATGAATTTAAGCTTTACCCCATGCAAGTAGGCTCTAAATTTGTTATACGCGTAGATCACCGCTAAGAACTCTCAAATTGTCACAGCATAATTATGCTCATGGCAGTTCAGATTTTGACTGCAGTATGCTAAGGATGCTCCTCTCCCTCGTCATCTTTCTGAGAAAGTACTTCCCCAACAGCAGAAAGGGACGCATCCATTTGAACCATAAACTCCCTATCAAATTTCAGATAGTGCAGCATCAGTGCACTGGTCAGCGCCTTACAAAGTGTATCAAAGGCATATTACCAACGTTCCATCCATTTAAATACAACATCCTTTTTTATCAACTCAAATAGTGGCCCCTTAATAGAGCTAATGTTAGGGATGATTTGATGGTAGTAACCAACCATTCCCAAAAATACCTGCATGTCGCATTTACTATTAGGTGTAGTCATTTTACAGATGGCCTCCACCTTTGCTGGCTGTGATTTCAGCCCTTAGAGTCTACCACAAACCCCAGGTATTTCAACTGATCTTCAAAGAAGATACATTTTTGAGCTTAATTTTGATGTTTGCCTCAGCAAGCTGACAGAATATTGCTTCTAAATGACGAGGTGCTTCACAAAGGTTTAGAGAAACATTAATATTACTAAGGTATACAAGGATACATGACAGCTTCAGGTCACCAAGAATTGTGTCCATGGCTCTCTGAAACGTATCTGGGGCGTTACACAGCCCTTGAGGCATCTAAGTCGGTTAAAAAGGCCTTTAGATGTGTTTACAGCGCATTCTTCCTGTTCCAACATGGTTAGCTTGATTTGACAGTAGCCTGATATCAAGTCCATTGCTGAAAAATAATGGGCTCCCCCTAACTGATCCAAAGCATTGTCAATTCATGGAAAGGGGTACAAGTCCTTTTTTGTAATACTATTGAGCTTCCAGTGGTCTTTTACTACGCGGTTGGTGCCATCCTTATTTTTTACAATCAGAACAGGCAAAGCCCATGGACTCTTGGACGGTTTAAGCATCCCTTGCTCCAGCAACTTGTCAATTTCCTCAGTGACAACGTCTTCCACTGCCCTCAATTGGAGGATCAGCTGAGACCTTATGAGGAGATAATCTCCTGTGTCCACTTGATGCACCACCCCCCAAGCACACCCTAAGTCATGATCACCATCAGCGAAAATCCCCTTAAACTTCTGAAATAAAGCTATTGATTAGTCTTTTTGCTCTTCCAATAGCCCTATTAAATTACTCCATGGTACCACCATCATTACACCGGCCAGTGCATCGACTGATAGACCAAATTTGTCCAATGACCCAAAATCATGAACCTGAAGGACCTCTTCTATTGGAGTCAAATGCAAATATGCTACTATTTGATGACAGAGGATTTTCATTGGTTCATTCTGGAGGTTTGCTAGCAGAACCATAATCTCTTCATGGCCTGGAAGCATAATACCTAAAGCCATATGAGGCTCAAACTTTGTTTGACGTTTGAGACCAAGGAATTCCCCATATAGCCAACAGGAACTTCCACCTCTAACTCGGTGTTCTCAAAAACTTGGTGTCCAGAAGGAATAAATATGAGCCCTTCAGCTTGGAGAGGTATCCTTTGATATTCATATATTTTTTGTGGAAGGGGCCAAGTTTTTTTTAGTCGATGATAGCAAACTGGCATCACCACATAACTATATGTAAAATGGATATAATTCATGTGCACCAGATCCTTCAGCACTAGATTAAAGGTTTATTAAATTGGGATCTGCTGTCCCAAAATGGCAAGAGTCTCCTCCTTCATATTAACAGCAGCCCCAAAATGTCACAGGAAAGTGGTTCTGATTAGCAAGTTATATTTTCATTTGGTAGCACAATTGCTGGAGCTACGATAATAATGGACCCAAAGTTCAAAGGTAGCGCACTGTAAGCTCCCTCAGAGATGGTGCTTTCTGTTCCAACACAACCATACACCATTTTGATGGTCCAATCAGGTTTTAACGTCAACTTCGCCATCAACTTAGTGAAAATATGTTGACTAAAGCGCCAGTATCTTTTATTATGATAACTCTATACTCTGCTACAAAAAATCACAGTATGTACACTCAGAATAAGACGAATAATTACTGTTTAATACGTGGACATTTACATAATCTCTTTTTCAAAAAAACTCATTATCCCCTCACCAACTTTGGGATATTCTTTATATATGGCATCTACTGGAAAGGCAACGTTTACTACTTTCAGAGCTGGCGCATATATGGCAGAATCCAGATTGTCCAAGGAAACTTAATCAAGCATTTGACAGGTATATGGCTTCAGTTGTTCTGAGGATCCTTTGTCTACCGCGGCTTTGGCTTGAGCTCATGTCACTACGTTTACTACTCCAACTGGCTGCTGGTATAAAATTCCGTCATCATACCTTGGGACTTCCTTGAAATATATTACTATTGATTCAGGGACATTTTGGGCTGGAATCACGGAGGTGGAGAGTCCTGTCTCTACTCCGCTCCATCTTTCCCCTTGTAGTATTGACTTTGGTGTACATAGTGCACATGACAGTTGTGGCAGAATTTTGCTAAGAGACCAGGGCTGCCGCATTCATAGCAGCTAACCCATAAGAGCCACATCCTTGTTTTTTATAAGAGGGTCTAGTTCAGAAAGTTTGGGGTCAATTGGCGTAATCAGGCCCAGGTCAGTAAGACAATTGCTGACGTTCATCTTAACTAGGTCCTGGTCAGTAGCTAGGTTGCTGACAGTTTTTGTAACCAGCCCCTGGATAATCAAACTGTTGAGTATAATTCGGCTGAGGATGAGGTGCAGAGTTATAGTAAGGTTTAGGGTTGCTAGGCAGAACGTGAGTCAGATGAGAGTATTCTCCTGAATAAGAGGGTACAAAATAGGCGGTAGTCTTCCGCTCCATATTTGGCAGCAGAAAGTTAGGGGATATGCAACAAAAAACCTGTACATTTTTGAGCAGGGGTACGTTGTCATCCAGAAGTGACAAAATGACATAGTGAAGCTTTCAGTATGGCTTCACCGCGGAGGTCATGGTGATGCACACGTTGGTTTCCACTAAGTATCCTGCCCCAATCAACACGTGAGCTTCCAACATAAATCGATTAGCAAACTCCAAAAGAGCCTTTTTTTGGCAAATAAAGTTGTTAAGATTTCTGCTTTCCGCTGTAACATCTTTGAGGTACCCCAAACAGGAAAAGCACAGTATCTTTTACATCCCTATAATTAACAGAGCTAATTGGGGGGTAACATGTGACTTGATCAGAACTTCCAACATCCAAGCTAGATATCAATAGTTTAACCTTTCATCTATCAGATGCGCCATCCACTGCAAATTCAAACCATTTTAAGAAGCCATGGATATTCCCATTTAAATCAAATGGAGGTAGTTTCTCAATATTAAACTCCTTATCCCGTTCACGGCTTTTTGGGCTATACTGAGGAATGGGTCGGGATCCAAAAGCAGTCTGATGAGAAGCTGGACCAGCGGAAGTTGGAAGTACGCAACTTTGGGGGTAGCGTGCCCTTCTGCTGTGGGCAGCACCACCATTACTTAAAGTTATTGGCACTCTGACTCATATAAATATCCAGTACTACCATCCTGGGTGTAGTAGCTCTGACAGGCATCATGTTCTTCCCCATATGGTGCCCCCTTTGTTGCTCATCCTCTTCCAAGTGAGAATACTGAGAGGCACTGGTCGTTTCTGCTCGGCGCACTGCAGCTGTTAAGTAGTATCATCCAACAGGTTATCAAGTTCCTTGTTTTGTTGTCCCAGATTTTGCATTTGGCTAAAGGTGCTACTAATCTGGTGCAAGACAGCATTCCGTTCTTAAAGATATTCATCCAGTTTTTGAGCACTACGTCTAAGGTGAGTTTGAGTTCCTCAAACTCAGTTGGTGCGGTGTTTTGTGAAGATTCCCCAAAAATTCAGGCTGTATAAGACATTGCTAGCAACTGGAGATTCATAGTACTTAGTGATTGATCAATGGGCCCCTGTAGTGAGACCACTGTTATAATTTTAAACAGTATTGTTAGGATCCTCCATATTGTTCGCACAGGTCAAACCCACTGAATAACAGACAGACAATGTTGGGATTGTTGGTTTTTCAGACACACTTGAAAATATACTAAAATAGGAGCAATCACCCAAACGACTCTTTATTTACTTTAATAAATACAGCGGCCTTTTGCTGTTCCGCTCTCTCTACCATTAACAACCTACCCTTCTCAATCTTCCATCTTTCTTATATATAGCGGCTTTGGACAATATCGCTCTCTTAGCTTGGACTATTCTATTCCGCTGATTTCCTCAATTTTGGTATATTATCTTTAACTCTCTATAGCCCTATTTAGAGGCAATTTAATTCATATTTGTCAAATGTTGCTATCGCCTTATTGCCTTGTTGGCTTATTTAGAGGCGACCCAAGAATAATAACACATTATATCCCAATATCGCCTCACCTTGAGGCACTAAAATAATTATAACTGATATCATGTTTGGCGAATTCTTTTTAATCCACCATAGCTGTTCCAAGCTTATTTTCCCGTCATATCAGAATTGAGACAAATACCTTCATGTCCTCTGCTCTAGGTGTGATTCAGTGGCTATGGAAGGAGCTGGAGAGTGTGAATCAGACCACTCTAACGTCAGCAGCTCAGGCTGGATTATCCAGAACAGAGAATTGCATTACTAAGGTGGAAATGATGTCAACCTTGTTGCTGAATTAAATAATGAGTTATTTGGGAAAGTATCTGATTTAAAGAAGAAAAATTTAAGATGGAGAATTATCTACTCCTGTTCAAAGTAGCTTTTTAAGCTGAGGCTGGGAAAATTGGATGTTACAGGAGAAAATAATCTGCTCCAGAAGCAAGTACAAGGATTAAAAAAATCAATGTACTTAAATTCATGTAGAAACTGAGATCAGTGACCAGGACCTGTATGAAGATGAATGAAATATAGGGAGCATTCAGCCTACATGAAATATGCAAATGCCTATGCGCCATTTCAGCAATGACCCCTGACAACACAACCACTGGCGCTAGAATGGTTAGTGCGCTGCTTGTCCTGCAATCAAACCTGCGGAAACTAAGGAATTTTGGTTCACCCCAAATTGACACCCTTTTATCAGGATAATGCCCCAGCTTTATTCATATTGTTCAATATGACCATTTCATTCGAAGTGATCTCCAAAAAGCTGTTACCATTATCAATTGTTTAGATATCACTTGTCTAAACTTGGTATTACCCCATTTGCAGGTGGAAATTGGTCATATAACAAGGCAAAAAATACGATTATAAAGGAATTTGGAAGCCCTTGAACAAACGGCTAAACAAAAGCAGGAGTTCATGGGAATACAATTTCAAAAAGATGAAACCTTAGGAGAATTTGTCGACCATTTCTAAAGGAAAGTGCAAATCCTGATGGGAGCTAATAACCTGAGCAATTTTGATGTTAGAATCACCATGAAGTCAGCACTCCAACCTCATTAGGATTTACGCCAGATTCATTGTATCAACCTTCACCAAAAATAATACTACTATTCAAATGGTGAAGCACCTGAAAGAAATGCCTCCACTTTTGATGCACCAAATTGAAGTGTAAAACAACAACATCTTTTTAATTCAAATTTGGAAAAAAATCCTGAGCCAAAAAGGATTTCCCCAATCAAATGGGGAAAAACCAATGGTCCAAAATGGCCTAGCAATGCATCCAGAATCACTTGTAACAGATGTAAAAATACTTGACACTATGCCTCCCAGTGGTGAACTAAGAAACCAAAGGATCAGGTGAACTTCGTTGAGGTAAATAATATCTATGAGGAGTCAGGAAAAGGCCCTTCAGTCTAGATGAGGAACAGTCTTTTTTTTTAGTACTAGATGGTCCCAATGAGGAACAGTCTTGTCCACCAATTGCCCAATTCCTTAGACAAGTTTTATAAAATTAATACCTCCTACCTTTTTGTAGATGAACCTGTTTACAATTCTCCCTAGCAGAGTATAGATCCAAATACCCATTTAATAACTCAATTAAAAGCAAATGTAAATAATCCAAAATCCTTTCAGAAGTTGATTGACCCTATGCTCGTCAACTGTTGGTAAAGCCCAAAATGCTGACAATCAATATAGATTTGGCTGCTGAAATAAGCTGGATGCCTTATGGATAAGCCCATTCAAATTTAATCTTAAAATTGGCAACAGATGTCTATATGATTTGTTAAAGATTTTCACCTACTTTGAAAGGCTGGTTCTTCTTGTGTGGTAAGGTGGAGTTTTAACGTCTTCTGTATAGCGATAATAAGCCAGACAGTGACAATAGAAAAGATATTAAATCCTTGGAAAGGAAACATGGAATCTGTATTCTTCTGTTGTTACTTGGACAATGGCTCGCTGCCCTGATCATTCTGATCCCAAGTAAATTCTCAACTTAATACAACATAAAATATTAATTCAAAAAAACTTAAAGAATAAACTATGCACTTGTGGTAATATTTGATTGAGTTTTATTAGTATAATCTTGGAAATAAAGTGTAGATATGATGTTTGCCACATCTTACCCATGACGCCTCATTTACAATGTCCTTGGACAGAGAAAAATGTAATAGTTCATATGAGGGTTTACAGTCCTTTTGACTTGGGAGCATCTCACACAGCCTCAGTGTCATTGTTAAACTTGCAATATATCAAGATAGCGTTTCTGACGCATCTGCAAATAGCTGAACCGATGCTCCTCTCAAACAATCAACAGCACATACCAATGCGATAATAATACTAGTTAGTAATTAATATGATAAAAAACTCAATCGACAAAAAAAGCTAATTTTGACATAGATTAACAAAGACCACGTTCCCAAGTCATCAAGTCACCTATTAATATTGTTATTCAACTTAACCAATAAAGCCCTTAAGCCTATGTCATCATAGTCAAATACTACTAAGTGGAATCACTAAGCCTCAGATCCTAAGCCTTTCATAAGCGTAGGATATTTCTGATCCATAATCACTGATAATTTTAATATAATATATAACAAATTAAACATGTCAACATTATTGTGTCCCATTCAAATATCCAATCATTAGATCTAGTCAACTACTCAACACTTCTCTGCCTTGACTAGATAAAAGCAGTGGGTACTCTCATATCTGGGTCACAATATCTTACTTTTCACATTCTTCAAAGTATTAATGATTTATCAAAAGTCTTTTGGCCTCAGAAAGATGAGTCTTCTTAAGACTGAGTAAGCTCATACAGCATGCTATGGTCAGCTTGGGCATGTTGCTTTTGATTTCTTAAGCTGGTTTGATAAGTTTTGCTATAACAGTACCTGAGAGCTTGGCTTAACATCCCGCTTAAACTTCAGAAATCATTAATGAACCTGAACAGGCCCCTTTGGCTTCAAGTACTTTTAAACGAACATCCCAATGGGTTGAGCTTGATACTCCTTTGACTCTCTCAACAACTCTTTGGGCTTCTGAAGCCAGTCAGCCCCAAGAAACCATTATCTGGCATCAATTCACTTCAGATGGGGATCTCCTTCCTGACTTCATTCTTTTCCTTTTTTCACATCTTCTCTTTAAACAATCATGTTTACTCCTTATGTTTGGGAAGTGTGGCTTCATTGGGTTCTGAGCTCAATTCAATGTCAGATCTCATATATACCTACTTGTTGTCCACACTTGCTAAAGGGCCTGAGGTTGTCACATACCCTATTTTTGAAGCCAATAAGTCTATTTTTGCTATTTTGGTTTCTAGGCTTTGGCGTGAACCCACCTTGGTACATACCAATTTACACATCCCGTTGGGCCTTAAGACTTGAATTTTAAAAGATCCGCATATCATGGTGTTATACCATCCCTTTGCAAAAACCTGAAGAAAGGGCTTCCAAAAAATTATATCCCACAGATGGCTCTTCTGGGCGTGTGCGTTCGCTTCTCTCCTTCCTTCTTCCCACTAAAACTGTGCCTGACATGTGCAGGTTTTAGATGAGGCCAGTTTGCAGATGTTCATGTGAAAGTGTTTTTCCCTCAGTTTACCTCTGCTTTAAAAGCCTTCTTGCTGACTGTATCTTCCTCTCTGTGGCATTTACTCCCAAGTCAAACCTTTCTTGCCTGTTCTGAAGTCCCTTCAAATGGTCTTTCCCTATAGTTCAAAGCCCTATCCTAAGATGACTAGGCCAGCATGCCTGGTGCTGAGCCTTTTGGGTTTAGCAAATCTCCAACATGGTCTGGATAGTCAAGACTTGTATGAGATTTGCATTTCTCCAATTGCACTACAGGATTCCCTTGTTCAATCTCACTAACCTGCTCCTCCCAAAGAAGGGTTACCTAGTTCCAGTGATGATTAAGCATCAAGTATGAATTTGATGTTCATGTTTTTTAGTATTTTTTTATTAACTAATATTTTTTAGTATTATAATATTTATTATATATATTTCTTTTCTTTTTCTTTTTTCTTTTTTTCCTTTTTTCTCTTTTTAATATTGTTATTCTTTATGATATGGACAAAGTTGATTTAGAATGTACTCAATTTACAACCCAGCCACCTTGATCCTTAATGGTATATATTTCTTTGGATGATCTCTTCAATATAATAAATGGCCTTTCCAAAATGAGGCAAGCTTGTTCATGCGGCCTGCGCAATGAGTGGCACAATACAGTCCTAAGTTTCCTTCCTTGAACATAGTTACATAGCTCACTTAGCGTTGTCATAGCTCTTATGACTAGTTTTTCACCTAATCACGTTTTGATAAACTTCAGATTGCAACTTGATTAGGATCATCGCTAGTTGCTCAACATAATTTTTTAAAATAAGTGCTTTGCTTAAACTGAGTACTGAGTATGATAACAAAGGCATAGCGGGCTGTCTACCATACAGAAGTTAAAATGGAGAGTGGACTGTGCTGCTGTGGTGTCCATTATTGTATATAAAAATAAAGTAGCAAAAAATGAAGTAAACCATTGTAAAGGTGCTAAGGCTGCATTATTGTGCAATATGCTGACTAGAGTGCCATCACTCGTTCTACCATACCATTAGTCTCAGGATAGTATAATGTTGACAACACTCCTTTTTTAGTACTAGATGGTCCCAACCTGAGGGGATTCATCGATGTTTATTAAATTATGCCTGGGCCCCTAAGAGCCTAAGGCGAGGGAAGGGGAGGGAGGAGGCATCGAGAAAGGGAGGGGGTTTGCGCGCCAGAGCCGTGCTACAGTGACAACTGAGTGGGGGAGTGTTGGCGACATAGTGCAGACCTTCAGGGCCATCTCAAAGTGTACCTGACAGTGGGTGATCATGTGTGGAAGGGTCCACACCTGCTGGTCAAAGGCAGCACGAAGGAAGGAGTTATGGATGATCCATATGGCTGTGGCATAGGCGAGGAAATAAAGGGTTGGTGGCAACTGGGAAACGTCTGCTCGAACATGAGGTCTTGCACAGGGTGTGCAGACCAGTACTGAGCATGGAGGAGCGCGCGGGCCTTTTGCCAAAATGCGGTGACACCTGGACAGGTGAAAAAATGATGGAGGTGGGAGTCAATAGGCTCCACACAGCGGGGGCAGCTTTGGTGCTGGAAGGTAGGGCCAGTCTGGTCCCCTGTCCTATATGAACAGTGGAGCACCCTCCATAAGGTGTTGGACACCTTTGCTGACAGGATGGGGTGATAGACGTCCTTCCACAATTCCTTAAGGTCTAATCTCACGGAGGGAGGGAGGAGCTCAAGGAGTCTTGGGCAGATGGGAGGATGACCTTGAGGGTTGAGGCGAGTTGTGACAACTTGTCCATTGTGCACAATTGCATGGCGACGGGGGCTGAGGCCAGGGCCATCCCTTCTGTATGGGAAGGCATGGTGGATCCGCGCGCCTACTTGTTTCAGGGCAAGGAGAGCCTGGTTCCAGTAGGGGGATGAGGATGGTTTCAGACGATGGCCTGGGTGGTTTGTGAGCCACTCCCCTAATGAGGTCAGAGATGCTTTAGGAAGACCCAGAGCTGCTGACACTGACTGGCGGAGGGCGGGCGCCCATTGGGGCATGGGGGTCACGTCCCAGAAGACAATCGGCCATAGGAACTTCAGGAAGATTGTGGTGGCGTGGGATCGCGTGTCCAGAAGCCCTAGGCCCCCTTCATTGCAGGGTCGGGCATTGGTTGAGAGGGCCATTGGTGGATGGTTTGATCCCCAGATCCAACAGCGGAGGAGTACATTGAGCCGCGTGTAAAAGGCATCTGTGAATGGGAAGACGTGCGCTAGGAACCAGACTTTGGAGAGGAGGCACACAATGGCTATCAGAGCTTGACCCTGGGGGGTGATGTGCCGCCAGTTTCAGCAGGAAATCCTGGAATTAACTGCTGCGAGGAGCAAGTCCTCATTGTCTTTTAGCGCAACTCCTTGTTGGTTTGTGAGAGCGCCCAGGTGACGGAAGGTACCGCGCACAGGTTCAATACTAAGTGGCGGGGGGAAGGTGGGGGAGCCGACCTGTACAACTGTTATCTTGGAGGTGTTGACCATGGCGTTGGACGCCTTGTTGTACCTCTCAATGGTCACAGCAGCGAGGGCAACATCCCCAGGGCAGCCAAATGCAATGGCGGTGTCATCTGAAAATGCCATGGTGCGGGTGGGGGCTTTACCTGGGACCAGAATCCCTGTTAGCCTGTCCTGTAAGGAGGCCAAGAGGGGGTCGAGGGTGTTGTTTAAAAGGATAGGGCTCAGGGGGCCCCCTTGCCGGAGACCTTGTCCAACTGGTACTGCCACTGTAAAACCCATTGGCGCCAGGACTCTGGTGTGGAGCTGTTCATAGAGCGCTGATATCCAGCGCCTAGCTGCGGGGGAGATAGAAGCGGGCCAGGGAAGCATCAATATACTTCCAGGCCACCCGATTATATGCTTTCTCCATATCCAGGAGAGCCACAAAGCCATTCACCTTACGAGAGTTAGCAGTCAAAGTCACGTGAAGGTCATTATAGTTGGTTCATAACGACCTCCCAGAATAAAACCGTGCTGGGATAGGGAGAGGCGAGGTGACACCCATTTGGTGATGCAGTTGGCCAGAAGCTTCGTGAAGAGCTTGTAGTCTGTGTTGATCAACGCTATGGAGCGCCAGTTCACCAGGTTCTCACGGTCTGACTTCTTGTGAATAAGGGTCGTGATTGAGCCTCTGGAGTCGGGGAGGACCTCGCCATTCACTAAGAGTGCAGCGAAGAGATCGCGGAGGGTTCTGGCTATCACTGCAGGTTCCAGAAGGTACACCTCAAAGGGTATTCCGTCTGGGCCTGGGGCTTTAAGCTGTGGGGATTTCAGAAGGGTTTTCATCACCTCCTGGATGGAAATAGGCGTCAGTAGAGCCTCATCAGCCCATGGGTCAATAGGCGGCTCTGGAGCCCGCCACAGGAAGTCTTGGATGTCCAACGGGTCCACCTGGGTGGCATGGAAGAGGCTGGAGTAGAAGCGGTGTAGTTCCCGCGTGATTTCCTCCTTATCCGAAGTGGTTGTAGTGCCAATCTTCAGTGCAGTGATATCCTGCGCTGTTGACCGGGCTTTCTGTTTCTAAAAGAAGAAGTGGGAGGTGCGTTCCCATTGAGCATAGTAATGAGATGTTGTAAAGTTTGCTGCTCGTTCTTCCTACAGTGTGAGCTCCAAGCGGAGTGCTTCCTGCGCCGCTTCCCAGTCTTCCAACCAACTGGTAGAGGGCGAAGGCTGGCAGTTTCGCTACAGATGTCTGATTCTGGCTTCCGACCTTTTTACTCTGGCGCGAGCTGCGGTCATCTGGGCTTTGGCACAGTTGTAACCAACGCGGGTGATGCCCTCCTTGGTCACCGCCCATCTAGCCTTGTGGTCAAGCAGGTGGGGTGGGGGGAGGTGAGAGTCTCCTGGATGGTCATAGACAGCTGCTCCTTAGTGAAGGGGTTGTTGAGAAGAGCTGGGGCACCCTAGGCCAGAACCTACGCGACAGTCTAAGAGTGGTGGTGAGGACAACGGTGAATGACCTGTGATCACTCAGATGGTTGTCACGAGAGTGGGAGAGGAGACGCGGCCAATTAGCAGGGGGCCAATCAGTGCCATATCTATGTGTGACGCTGACTGGAAAGCTCCTCCATCATACTGGATCCTAGTCATGAAACCTAGGACAGACGCGGAGGGTGGAAGCGCATCCATAAAGCCACTCAGGCGAAGGAAATCCTGGAGGCGACTTGATCCAGGGCGTTCCTTTGCTGCAGGGAGGTAAGAGTCACAGATGCGACTTATGGTTGTGTTGAAATCTCCCAAGAGAACTGTATTCCGTAGGAGATTGAGTTGAACGAGCTCTTCCAAGAGCCGGTTTTGCTCCTGACCTGCATTAGGCAGGTAGATGGTTGCAGCAAAGAAAGAGAAGTCAGAGTTGTGTGTTTGGACAGTATGAGGCGGCCACCTAGATATTGTGAAAAAGAATGGGTTTTAACCTGGGGATTCAAAACAATAAGGGCGGCATGGTTTGTCCAGAAGGAGTTTCCTCCAAACTGTTCATTCCATGCAGATTGTTCGTGGGGGAGGATATGGGGCTCCTGGATAGCAGCGATGTCAATTTGTGCTGACCTGAAGTTGCGGAGGAGGCGGGCTCTCCGCTTAAAGTCCCGCAACCCATTCGCGTTGATGGATTGCAGGGCCAGGGTGCTGCCGTGGGGACTCATAGCTGTTCCCCTCCATGTCCTGAGTGGTTGCCAGCGCTTAAACCTGCTGCTGTGAGGCGGCTAGTTTTGGCCCTTTAGCTTGACTATTAGCTGCAATCCGTGAGGAGCGTCAAGGGTTCTGAGGGAAAGGAGAGGGTGGGGGGGCAGAGGACCCAGTAAGCCAGCCTAGGATGCTGCCCCCGCTCCGTTGCAGGGGAAGGATCTGAGAGTGCTCAACGGCGACTTCCGCGGTGTCCCCATTTGATGGGTCTGAGTCCATATTCACTTCCTCCAACAATGCGAAGGAGCCGCGCGAAATGGACTGTGGGGTTGGGGTAGGACTCTTTGAGGTGGCATTTCTACTGCAGGCCGCGGGTTGCCAGTCCATGCTGGTGGGCATAGCTCCATTGGGAGCTGAGGGTTGATGCGATAAATCGCTGGTGGAGGTTGGTGGGGGTGCCACGGAGCCCTGAGTGGGGGTGGCTGACGAGGGGCGCCCTGTGGGAGATGACTTGCGCTTGGTGAGAGAGGGTTTTGACTCTGGGAGATTGGAGGGGGTGCCCACTGGAAGGGGGGCATGAGCGCAAAGGTATCCCATACCAATAGTGGGGTTAGCTGTTTCAACTGCTAGGCGTAAGGCCTCAGGGGACAGGTCTTGAATGGTAACCCATTGTGTGGGTTGTGGAATTGCTGCTGCGGCCACGTGGGATCGTTTTTGGCCTGGTTTAGGCCCCTGGGTGGTGGCTAAGAGGGCTTGTTTTCGAGCTGTGCAGCCACTATACAGGTGTCCAAGGGCATTACACCATGAACACCGGGGGCGCGCCTGATCAGGGTCAACAAAAAAGATCTCAGGGCATGCCCCAACTACCGCCACATGAGGAATAACCTCAATGTTGCGGGATACATTGGGGGAGGGGATGAACGACGCCCTAGCAGTGCGAGTTCTTTGGGTGGGAGCATAGTAAGAGGGGAAGCTAAAGTCCACTGAAAGAACAGACCCAAACTCCATTAAACCACGATGGAGCACCAGTTTAAGAGACTCAGGATCAACAGTCGTCGGTAGGTTGGAAAAAGTAACCCATGAAATTTTCTCCAAGTGAGAGCATGTGCGGGAGATATGAAGAGATCCACACAGAATATCGACCTGGAGGGTGGCAGCATGGTCAGCAAGGGCAGCTTCAGTGAAGCCCACATCGATGTAGTGGTCCTCCACTGATTCGTGGATGATAATGTTAATTGTGAATGTCTCCGCGATCGCTGCAAAGTATGAGAAGTAATCCTCCATATAGAATTTCAACAGGGTTATGCCCATAATAAAGGCAAATCATGTGGGCGAGGGTAGAGAGAGGTAGAGCTTTTGCGCTCTAGTTTTGGCCCATTTCTTCTTAACATCAGCATTAAACAACTTTTCTTTCTCGTTGCAAACACTTTTGCAACCCATTCAATTCAAGACTAAATCTATTTTGATAATCTCACAGAGGAGATTAGTCTGCACCCATGTCTGGGAGCAGTTGGGCAAGCAAAGCAAGAGGAGCAGGCAGAAGGCCCGCAGCCTCTAATGTTCAAAAACGCCCTGGAGAATCCAGCAGAATAGAAAAAAATCTCAAAAAACTGGCGGTCACAATTTCCTCGGAGATACTAATGTGGCAAGCATGATGCAACTAGTACATCAACACGCCACACTCCCAGCCACTTTTGTCGGTGGAATTTGGAGTTCGTGTGTATCTGGACATCCAAAAAATGGCCTTATGGGAAAAACTTTTGTGAAGATGTACACAAAATTTTCCCAACCGCGGTGTACGTTGCACCACACTCCATGTCACGCAGTTGGCTGGACTTAGTTTTAAAAGCAAAATAGCAGCAGATGAGGCTGCAGCGGTGTGCATAGTGGTCGACCTCCCCAAAGGGCAATGGGTCATCGAAACCAAATGCACCAGATGGACAAAATCAAACCAAATTTTCCTCACGTTTGACTTTTTACCTACTACGTAAAACGTGACATTTTGGAGCAACACCTGAAAGATGGTCTCACCATATACAGCAAAATACAATCTTTTGAAATGTAATGTTTCACGCTGATGCCACACCTGTGCACCGGCAAAGCCATCACAGTTCTGACCCCAACTGAGGAGATCACAAAGGACCTAACCCAGATCCTGCACTCCACCTTTATTGACATCGCAGGGCATACCACCCACCCATTCCGGGTAACCGTGGACAGCGCGCCCCCCATTTGCACCCACTGTGACGCGTTTGGCCATAAGGCGCATGCATGCCCCATCAAGGAGGGTGTCACATTCCAAGAGCACCCCTCAGCGGCATGGTCAGTGGAGAGGCGCACTACGAACCAACTGCAAGCACCAAGGAGGCTTTCCCGTGGGGAGCACAAGGCTGCTACCTATTGGTAAAGCCCATCTCCCCACAGGAGTGGAAGAAGGCCGAGCAGGCCCATAGGGCCGCGGCCAAGGAAGCAGCCAAGGCCACCACCACCATCCCACACTCACAACGCCAGGAGGACATGGAGACCTTCGCAGCAGAAGTGACTTGGGAATCTATCACCCAATCAGATTGGGAGGCCCATGCTGAGTGGGCCACTCAATCCAAGGATCCGATGGGAGATTCAATCTCACCCAATCGACGCACCCAAGCTCTGGTTGAAATCAACTTGGGACCTATCCCAACTGAAAAATTTTTTTTGCCCCGCTCGACGGTGCACCAAACTTATCCGCACCACAAAAAATTCGTCCAACGTCAGGAAAACAAAAAGTGAAGGCCAAAGCCAATGCAACTCTTTCTGCAAAAATTAACAAAAACCCCAATAGCGTTGCTGCTAACACCCATGCTGTTGTGAAAGCCCATGGGGACCTTGAAGAGGCTGGTGGGCCCAGGGGCCCACCCCCTCGCATCTAAGGTGCGATGGGGGAAACCTTCACTCTAGGGACGCTGAATATCGCTGGACTCAAGGCCTCCCCATCCTGGGCTAGGAAACTGAGTTTTTTACAAAACAATTTAACCGTGGATTTCCTGGCCATCCAGGAGTCCCACTGTCCATGAGGTTCCGAGAAAGTTTGGAAAACAATGCTCCTATCATCCCTATCCTTTTGGTTGAAGCACTGTGGGGTGCTAATTCAGAAAAATAATTTTTTCAAATTCACATCCTCAGAAACATTCCTAAATGGCCGAGTGCTCATTGTCACCTTCACGTGGGCCAACGTTGCACACACAATCGTCAACATTTATGCCCTAAACAGTGCACACGAGCGTCAGGAATTTTTCTTGTTGGTCAAATCCCTCCCACGACCCCAGATTCTTTCCTAGTTGGCGATATGAACTGTAGGCTAACCTCACCAATGGACCGGTGGCTGCCCTCACCCCACACCCCACAGGGTCATGTAGAACTATGCGTTCTAAAAGCCACCCTTGGATTAATGGATGCGCTGCCGCAACATGTCCCACTGCTCGAAAACATGACGTATCCCCACATCCACAACGGCCAATTAAGGTCCATGACCTGCATCGACCTTATTCTAACGCTGGCGAAATTCCAACCCCACATCTCCCACTTCAAAACAACAAAAATGGAATTCTCCGACCACTGACTGGTCTCAATAACATACCACTTACCTGTCACAGTTGCAAAGGCACCAAATTGGTGCAAAATCCACCCCCCCAAGCTCGCATTGCCAGGATTTTCCACATGGGTGGAAGAGGCAACTTTGGCGAAATTGTATGTTGCACCATTTTGCATGGACCCCATTTCCACATGGGCATCTTTAAAAGAGGACACCATCCGCCACTATCGCCATCTCTCCTCCAGATGCTCACGTGCCACATTGGCAGTTATCTCGCGCGTGCTGGCAGAATTGGGCCACTTGGAGTCCAACATTCCAGCCACAGGATACAGCCCTGCATGGGGCCGGAAGTGGGTGGAGGCAGCCGCCCACCTCAATGCACTCAAAAGGCAACACAAACATTGGGTTTGTTTCCAATACAGGGCCACATGCATCACTAAAAGTGACAAGTGCACCGCATGCTTCTTTAAAAAACTTTCGCACCATGCCAGAGTGTGGCCTGCACACAGGTGCAAAGATCAGATAATTCCATTGTGGACACACTGGCCAAAGTGGCAATTGAAACGCAAAGATATTACTCCGAGTTATACTGAGCTGAACCAATTCAGCTGGCCAAAATGGCGGAATTTCTCAACCGAGCTCATATCTGCACCATTTTCTGATACCCAGAAATAATGAATTTAATTACTCCAAATGAATTATGGACATCCATTCGCAGTGCGCCAAACCAAAAATGCCCAGGCCCAGATGGCATTCCATATGAGTTCTACAAAAAATATTTCAAATATATATCCCCATTGCTGCTATCCTCACTCAACCAAAGCATGTTGGAAACACGCCTCCTACCAGGAGGAAATGAGGCCTTTACTGTCACACTCTTCAAGAAAGGGGATAAGCTTGACTTAGCCAACTGGCGCCCCATTTCTCTAACAAACACAGACACCAAAATTTTAACAAAAATCATGGCTAATCGTTTAGGGACTGTAGCATCTGCCACCATCTCCCCAGAACAATTCGGTTTCATCCCCAGAAGGTCGATTTGGGATAACGTGCACTCTGTGGCTAATGTGTGTCAGTCCACAGCCTCTGGGGCACTTGTATTCTTGGACCAACAAAAGGCCTATGATAGAGTAAACTGGGAATACCTTAGGGCCTGCCTCCATCAATTCTGCCTACCCCCCACTTCATAAACTGGGTGATGCTGCTCACAGAATCTGCGACAATGGCAGTGCGTGGCCCAGGCTTCCTAACGGAAGTAGTCCGCCCTCAAAGGGGACCCCTCAGCCCACTCTTATACAACTTCAGCCTTGACCCACTAGTGCGAAATGTGAATGCCCACCTCACTGGGGTCCATGTGCCAGGCCAAACTCCAGTCAAGATGATGGCATTTGCAGATGATTGCGTGGTGGGGGTGTCTAATAACAATGATGCACGCGCGCTTGAAGCCCTCATCCAGGAATATTCCTGGGTAAGCAACGCGGCACTGAACGCCTCCAAAACCGAAATCATCCTCCTTGGTCGGTTTCAGAACTGCTGGGCCCCAGCAAGTAGTTCCCAACCCGGCCCATCTGCTCGCCCACGTCCACGCCTTACTAACTCAACACACACCGCTCCACTGGTGCTCCCCTTCGTGCCACGTCCTACCATAGGACCAGTGCGCCATCTGGGCGTGTGGATGGAGGCAGGCGGATATGCATCAGCAGTAATGGAGTGCCATATACTGGACAACGTGACGAAGCGAATCGCCTCTCTCAGAGCCCACCCTACTACCCTCACTGGCAGGGTTGTTCTTGCCAACTCTATGCTCCTATCCAAAGTCTGGTTCGGAGCCCACGCCATCCTCTTCTCCCCAAGCTTCTTCAAATCCCTGTATGCTTTGCTGCAAGGATGGCTTTGGTCAGACCGCCCTCCACCAGTACAGCTGGAGGTCATGTTTGGCCCTCATCATCAAGGTGGCATGGGCCTGCTTGACTTCAAAGCCCATGCTGCCAAGATCCTGGGCACCTGGATCGCGGCCATAACCGCTCCTACACTCCCATCCCAACACTGGTCCTGCGCGGCCCACTCCAACTTCTCCCGAGCCTTGGGCCTCAACAATCCATCAAACCCCCACTCCCTGATGAAATACCTCGCATCACACACATCGGCCACAGGTCCTCACGGGACTAAAACCCACTACAAACGAATCCTACTCTCCATGCGAAGCGCAGAGTGGAGAATTCGTATTAGTGGACATACAACCCGAAGAGGCCGCCCCTCTCCTCAGTTCACACAAGAGGTACAGGGGCTACCCATCCATGATGGCGTGATCCCCATTCGACCCCAAGTCCTATCCAGGGTGGACTACCTGGACATGATGGACATCCCTTATTCCATTGAGACCCAAAAGACTATCTGGAAATATGCACACCATCCTCTGTTGCAGCCTCAAGTCCGCTCCCATGTGTGGCGCTGCCTGAGGCGGGTGTATCATACAGCTGAGCGCTCTAACGCTTTACACTCATCCTGTGTCATGTGTGGCCAGTATGGAACGCTGTTCCACCGCCTGGAGAAGTGCCCCACCTCTAAAGTGATATGGCGCGAAGTCCAACGTCTGCTAGGCCAGGATCAAACGCATCCCTTCAGTCTGTCAAGAGATATGTTTGCTTTATCAATGGCCTCCCCCTTCCACCCCCTCCCTCCATGCTCTGGTGGTTGCAATCGCCATGTTGACTATCCACACGATTGTCTTGGATGCCATCGCTGGCTCCATCCCCACCCTCCCAGAAGCTGTCCACAGATTCCGGTCTCATTTGGTGGACCACTTTCAAGTGTGGATATTTTTATATCTCCCACCGCGTCACTGACAGCTGGTCTCCTCCTGGTCCCAGTCTGGTTCATCAAATCAGACCCCTTTCTCCACACGTGCCCAATAGTGGCTACGGCCCCTTCACACGTTCTCTCCCCCTGCCCACAAGTGGCGTTCCTGCTGGCAACAAGAGATAGCATCGCTTCTCTGGGGTGCCCCTCCTGGTACTAAGTTTATCTTTCCTGAGTCATATTTGGAAGTGTCCGTCCCATGGTCAGCCTTCCCCACAATAAATTTATAATTTAAAACATCAGCATTAAACGCCACTTCACTGGGATCAGCTTTGGGTAGCGTTGGTGCCAGAGGTTTTTGCCACGCCCCAGTGGCTCCTTTGGTACGTTTGTGCTTGTTTTGGGCTGCAATTGCGAGTTGAATGCGAGCTGGTGGTTTGGACAAGTTTTCGGATATCCCCTGTTGTTGGAATGTTTGAGCAGTTGCTGGTGGCATATTGAAATGAGAGGAGGATTGTTGGGCCTCGCTAAATTGTGGAGGCCCATCCAGATTGGAATTAACTCCAGTCAATTGGGAGGAGGGCGATGTTTCATCACCATCCCAATCTATTTGGGTAAATTCAGCTCGAGTATTTGCTGTGATTTTTGGGCAAAACTCACTGGATGATTAATGAATTAGTCATTTTCGGCATATGGAGATAAAGTGCCAACTTGAGAAGTGCCAATTATGGGGTTTAAATGGTACGGGTGAGATTGGAACTGGTGTGAAGTTCCAAAATCCGAACCATTTGAATCCCCATTTGAAAGAGTATATTGTCCCAATTTGGTGCTTAGTGAACCATAATGTGCGGCTAATCCAACCTTACATCTGAGGGTTTGGGGGCCAGGTAGCTGGGTATCGCCCCTCATGAGGGATCCAGAAACACGGCGTCAGCAATAATATATGGGGCTGAATTAGCTGACACAATGGGGGAGGTGAATGCCTGGATGAGCTGAGTTGCATTCAACTGAGCAGACGCCATTAAAACAGCGTGGGTGATGGCCTCCTTGGTTGGAGGGGGCCCAGCGGGTTGGTGGGAGGTAGCGCACGCAGAGCTGTTGGGCGTGCAGGTTGCAGAAGTGCGATCAGGTGAACTGGCGCTAGTTGAAGTAGCTTCAGGTTGGGGGGCTGGTGCCTGCTTTCACAGCCACTTCTTGAGAGCGGGTGATTCTGGTTGACCCTGAGGTGGGTAACTGGGGGTTGCTTTGTTTGGGGTGGTGCTGGCTCGTTTGGCCGAGCCCGCGGGATCTTTTGCGGGGTTTCTCGCCAAATTTGCTAATAGTTTCTGTAAATCTCTTTAGTGGAGCTAAATTTTAAGGCTGAATTGATTTTCGAAAAGTGATGCTTTGACAACACTCCTTTAATAGAAAGTAATTCATTTAACCGTTGCACCATCTGGGCAGTAAAATTTGTGACATTATTTATCAAGAAACTCTTGAGGCATCCATGCTTATAAATAATATTATCCATAATAAATTTTGCAGTAGTTAGAGCCCTGATGTCTCGTATTGCTTTAACTTCCACCCATTTTGTCAGATGGTCAATAGCAACAGTTATGTATTTATTGGTAGCCTACTCACAGGAAAAGGGCCAAATGCTTCACTTGACACGAAATGCCAGGCCCAGTTGAGTTTTGATCATATGATATTTCACATCTGACTTCATAGGCTTTGCAAATTTGGCATGAATGGCATTTATCAAGTACACCTTGCATATCAAATTGCATGGAATCCCAATAGTATCTAGATCAAATTAATTCTAGAGTTTTGGTCAATCGTCCATGACCGACTGCCTTGTGGGCTTGTGTAATAACTCCATTCAGTCTGAAGGTTTGGGTCATTTGACGCTGCCCCTCAGGCTTGAGCTTTTATAAAAACTCCATACTGATATTTGGTCTCAGTTAATGCTATTTCAATTGCCTTTTGTACTTCAGGTGGCTCATCTCCTTACATTTGAGTAAGCATTTTCATGAAGCTCATTGGCCTAACTTCTCAGGACAGCTACAATAGGAAGTCATGATGGTCCATCTGCATTTTGATGGGACGCTCCAGCTCTATGAAATAGTTCATAATTATATGCTTGTACTTTCAGAGCCCAGTGGGCTAATTGTCCCTCGGGCTCCTCGAGATGTATGGAGCCAGTGTAATGATCTGTTATCTGTCACTACTTGAAACGTTGTGCCATGAATGTAATCCAGAAATTGTTTACAAGCTTAGATGACAGGAAAACACTCTTGCTCAATAACCCTATAATTACGTTCATGTTTATTCAGCGTCCTGCTGCAATAGGTGATCAGTTGCACCTCGTCATCATCACCATTCTGAGATAGCACACCCCCAATTGCAGTCAACAAGGCGTTGGTTTTTATGATAAAAGGCTTGCTGAAATCTGGATATCAGAGGACAGGCGCTGTGCTCATTTTGGTTTTCAAGGCCTCAAAGGCTTGCTGGCACTCATCTGTTCAGCAAATGAACACCTGATGTAGTAAATGGAATAGGGGCTCAGAAATCCTTTTAAACCCTTCTAAAAAATTTTGATAATATCCTACCATGCCTAAGGATACTTAACACCCTCATACTTGTCAGAGGTTGGTTTTTTTAATCACCTCCAACTTTTGAGGTTAAGGTTTTGCCTTGTAATTAATGACGAACTTGAGTTATTCCAATTGTTCTTTAAAGGATTGACATTTCTTAGGTTTTATCTTCAGTTTGGTCTTCAACAGACGTTTGAACACTTGTTCAAGGTGCTCCAGATGATCAGAAAGCGTTTGCAAAAATACATTGATATCATTCAGATACCCAGTACGCAGGATAATTTTAGGCCCCTAAAATTGTTTCCATTGCTCACTGAAAGGATGCTGGTACATTGCATAAAAGCTGTGGCATATGCGCTTGTTAAAACAGCCCTTGAGCAGTAATCTTTGTGCACTTCTCCTGCTCCTCTTGAGGTAGTTCAATTTGCTAATATCCTGAGATAAGGTCCATTGCAGTAAAATACTTTGCTCTTCCTAGACGGTCCAGAGCATCATCAATTATGGGCAATGGATATGAATCCTTTTTCAAAATGGCATTGAGGTGTTAATAAACAATTACAAATCAATTGCTTCCATCTTTTTTTACAATTAAAACTAGACTGGCCCAAGGGCTTTTAGAGGGCACAATCATTCCAAATTTTCAGCAATTTGTCAATCTCTTCTCCAACTATTTCATTGCTAGCCCTTGGGTGCCAGATTGGCCTCATTCCAATAGGCACATGGTCCCAGCGTCAACAAAATGCTTTACTCCTTTTGTGCGACCTAAATCAAAGTCATCCTTGGTAAGTACTTTTTGAGTATCATTCAAACAACTCTAGTGCTTCATAATTCTTTTCTTCTGATTTTCAGTAAACGATTCTCAAAGAATTACTATGTGTGCCCCAAGGCTTTCAGTTGGTAAACTGAATCTTAGATAAATTGCCAAATTTGACAGCTGATTTTAACTAGTCCCTCTGAAACAGATGCACAAATGTGACTACTTGATATTTCTTGACCTTAATACTTTAGTTGGTCAAATTTTCTAATAGGACATTAATTTCCCCATGCCCTGGTAAAAGTATTCCATGCGCCACACTAGTTCCATCCAAGAATGATTCCAAGAGGACACAACCTCCCCGTATAGTCCTTCTGGAATATTAGCATGGTCCCAGTCCTCATAACCAGTTGATATCCTGGAGCTATTGTCACAATCTTATTCACCCATAGAGTAAGCCACTATTTTTTTGGCGGTTAGCATGGGGTGGCTTTGATTTCACCACTGAATATATCCTACTTTTATTATCCCATCAGCATAATATATATTGATAAATTTTTTTGTGATGGCTAGTGGGCTCCATATTGTCACACGATAATAAATCAAAAGTGATTGGATCAAAGTTGAATGGTTGACTGGACCTAAATCATTGGGTAATTTGATTGGGGAAATAATAATATTAGCTAATGCTAATTTATAATGTATAATATCCAAATTATCAGTGATTACAAACCAAAAAAAGCCTAAGTATATCCAAACTTGGAATTTGTGGCCTAGTGATTTCACTTAATAATATTTGACTATAATGACACAGGCTAGAGAGCTTTGTTGGTCAGGTCTGACTTTAATAATAGTTGACTTAATAACTCAGGCATATGAGCTTTTTATATTAGGTCAAAATTAGTTTTTAATGAAGATCAAGTTTTTAATCAAATTAATTATTAATTAGTGGTTCAAATCGCCTTTGTATGTGCTGCCAATTGCTTGAGAAGAGCACCATTTAGCTACTAGCAGATGCAACAGAAATGCTGTCTTGAGAATATTTATGAGTTTGACACTGACCCTGAGGCCATGTGAGATGCCCTGAGTCAAAATTATTATAGACCCTCAAACAAACTTATTACACGTTTATAGCCAAGTGTTATTAAAAATGAGGCGTCATGCGGTAAGATGTGATGAACATCAAACCCTATAAATTACATTCAAGCTGATACTAATAGAACACAATCAATTATTACCACAAGTACATAGTTTAACCTGTAAGCTTTTTTGTATTTAATACTTTATGTTGTATTAAGTCAATAATCTACTTGGGATCAGAAGGATTGGGGCAGCATGCCATCATCCAAGTAATGACATAAGAATACAGCTTCAAGTATTATTATCAAAGAGTTATATCCTATTTATTGTCACCGTCTGGTCTATTGTCTCCTAACAATATATACTTAAGCTCCAACATATTAGAATAAGAACCAGTATAATTAAATTAGGCCTAAAATTCAACAACAAATATAATTAAAATGTTTTTCTTAAAATTGCATGAGATCCCATATATCCTTAAAAAACTAGTTCCAATTAATATGTCATAAATAGTTTTTCAAAAACTATTGTGGGTGTGACTACTACCTAAGCTCCAAATCCCAATGGTAAGGCGCTCTAAGCTCCTTCATTATTAATTCTGTTGAGGCTCGCAGTCACACATTCCCATTGTGGCTAATATTTGGAGCTATTTTTGATTTCTTTACTAACTACGTGGAAATAATGTTTACAGGTGCTCCACTATCAACAATAGCTACAACTTTGATCTTGTTGACCATAATGTCCACAAAAGTGTACTAAGAGTAATAAGAATCAAATAGAGCTTACTAATTGAATATGGGAAGAATCCAGGGTGTTAATATTGGGCTTCAGAGTATTTCCAATACTGGGAAATTCATTGATGAATGTGTCAATTGACATAGCTATATTCACCCCTTTCAAGCTTGGGGTATCTGATTCATTGCTCAGTCCTTTGGCTTTAATATTCTCAATTATTTGTTTCACATATGGTTTAGCAACTAATTCAGACTCTTCAGTATGACAACCTTAGTATTATAGCGATTTACCGCATGTACATTCATATAATCTTCATTCAATATTAAAATAAACTAGTTTCATTGTTAAACAAGGCCTCATGGGCTACGTATTCTTGGTGATTAGATGAAACTGATGTTTCTGGCATAATAGAGCATCCCGCATCTATTGTTTGTTCTTTCCCTCCTACTATAAATTATCAGGAAGGACTACATTGTCATTATGCTGAAGGTATTGTGATGAAAAGTCTCCTTTACAATTAGAGTTATAGCAAGTAATCCCATTCATTGGGCGTGGGGCCCTTATGTTTGAGGTTTGCTCAGTTTTCACAGGCGGATCACTGTCAGTCTTCTTATTGGTTTTGATGTGAATTCCAGCGGAGGCAGCAGGTCCTGATCTTTACCCAGTATTAGGAGGGCTGTATTTTTGTCAACATATGTGCAAATAACCAATCAATTCAGAAGTTGTAAGTTTTTGCACAAAAGCAGGCAATAAAGTGTTTGAAGATTTTGGTAAGGTTTTACTGCATGTTGTTATGCAATCTTAGCGTCAAAAATGACCATAGCCCTTACGCCTAGGAGAACTTGAGCTTCATGATAGAATTTATCCGCAAATTTATTTATCACTTTATCTTTCTTATAGCAAATTTTCATAAACTTAGATTATCTAGCTGACATTTATTATGGACAACCAAATTCACAAAGCACAGCCTCTTTGAGTTTAGTATAGGTTGGTTTTTGTCAATATGAGGCATGATTAACTCAATTCTCCACTCATCCAAGCAGTCAAATATAGTGGCCATTTCTAATGGTCACTGGAACCATAGAGGGCCATTTCAAAGCATTTTGAGAAAGTGTGGCTACACTTCTGTTTTTGTCAAAAGCAGGCAGCTTTCCTGGTTTGTAATTATCATTTTCCTGTCCATGGTTATCAAGATTACTTCTTTATTGACTTGAGCCAGGCATACTAGGGCACTAAGGCATTTTGTCACAGTTTGAGATGTTTTTATTGGCCACTGCAGCCATATTGCTGAGCATTTGTTGAAAGGTCACAGTGTTAATTTCAGTAGCTACTTCCAAAGCTTTGTCCTCATAATATTCAGAAGAGTTTCCAGTCAAGTGGTTTGTGGCACACTGGCAACGCCCATTATCCAAAGCTTGGATTAGATTGTTGTTTTCATTTTACCAAATGACATGATTTCAATTTTGTAAACTTTAATTTCGCAATTTTCACATTCAAGATAGTAGTTTGTAGTTGCAATATGGAAATCATCTGGTCCTTTTCCTTAACTGACCTCTAGCAATGGATTACTTCTCCATGTGAATATTGTTTGATCATAGATAGAGGTAACATCTCATTAATAAATATTGATCTGTTGATTAGGACAATCAATAGAAATTTGAACTTTTTCATTCTCCGCCCGTTGGTCTTCAAATTGTGTGTGCCAGTAGTTGATTTTTTGTTGTATTCATCCTTCATATGTGAAAATTAATTTCTCAGTTGTCAATACTGGTCACAAAATTCATCGTTATAGTTTAATTGCACCTCTTTGTCTTTGTTATTAAGCTTAATGACTCTGATGCATTAATGGAAGTCTGGGTGAAATTGCTAACCCAGAATTTAATAACTCCTCTTTTCTCCAAGAAGTTGTCAAAGATAGGATCCAATCTGTCATTTAGTTCTTGTGCTAATTCTTCTACCTGTTCATTAGCTCAAGTGGCTAGATTATAATTCGCCTCCAAACTAGAACATACCTCAGAGAAGTTGGCTTCTAATCGCTCATTTAAGATTTAGCCCACCTGGCTGGAGTTGCGTGAGAAGTTTACCAACTAAGTAATGGCCGCGTGATGGCGGGCAATTTTCATCTGAAAATTTCAGGAGTTGGGGTGTACAATTCAATTAAGTATTTGAATTATTCTCTATCCCAATTATTTTGTTTTAAAATTTGAGCTAGACTCCATTGATGATGAGCTAGAAATCTATTCCACAACACAACTTGCTATAGTTGGCAATAAAAAAGATTGCTACTATTGTCTGCGGGCCCTTGCCCCATTTGATAACCTCTTAAAAGCTAATGTTCAAGACGTTCCAGCTCTTCAGGTGAAATGGGTTTGTCAGGGTAGGTAATAATGGTACATTATTCTAATTAGTCTAAGACACAGTGATCTTAGTCTTCCCGTTGGGCTTAGTAATGGTTTTGAATCATTGATTAGGATTGCTCCCCTGTTCAGCGTGGTCACCATCTGCGGTCCCAGCCATAAGTGCCACTTTCTGGTTTTTGGCCTGCTTCAGATGGCTGGTTCTTCTTTTGTGGTAAGGTGGAGTTTTGTGCGTCTATTGTATGGCGACAATAGACCAGATGGTGACAATAGTTAAGATATTAACTCTTAGGAAATGATACTTCAAAGCTTTATTCTTCTGCCATTGCTTGGACAATGGCTCACTACCCAGATCCTTCTGATCCCAAGTAAATTCTCTACTTAATACAGCATTAAAGTATAGGATACAAATAGATTGAAAATTAGACTATGATCTTGTGGTAACATTTTATAGTACTATATTAGTATCAACTTAGAGAAAATTTATAAAAATTGATGTTTGCCACATTTTACCCATATCGCCTCATTTACAATGGCACTTAACCAGAGAAAAAAATAAATTGATCATTTGAAGATCTACTGTTCTTTTGACTCTGGGGAATCTCACACAGCCTCAGGGTCAGTGTTAAACTCATAATATCTCAAGACAGCATTTCTGACGCATCTTCAAATAGCTGAACAGATGCTCCTTTCAAGAAATCAGCAGAACATACCAAGGCGAATCATACCACTAATTAGTAAAAACTTTGATTGAAAACTTGATCAACATTAAAAGCTAATCGTGACATAGATTAACAAAGCCCAAGTGCCCAAGTCATCAAGTTGAGTATTCTTAAGTACAACTTAACCAACAAAGCCCTCAAACCCATGTCATCATAGTCAGATATTATTACATGGAATCACTAGGCTTGGGATCCCAAGCTTTGCTTAAGCTTAGGATATTTCAATCCATAATTAATGATAACTTTGATATGATCCATAATAAATTATTCATGTTTTAATTTATTCAAGGTACGCCAACCAGGGGATGGACAGTACCAATCACAACACTCAAAACGGCAAAACAAACTACTAACCAGGTGGGAAGCAGAAACTGCTCAACCCACCATGGCAGAGGGTGAGGAGGGGTCGGGGGGTTGGTTTTCAGAAAGACCCACCTCGATCAAGGGGTGTTGGTTACAGTACCAGATCAGAGCAGAGAGCCAGGGCGTTGGGGCATCTGCATAGTGGGGGCTGAGGTCAGCGTAGTAGGAGTTTTCCACTTCTTCATCAAGATAATGATGGGAAAGTGTTTCAACAAAAGCTGCGAGGAGAACTTCAGCTTCTTTGCGGGCTTCAAGAAGTTGGGTGAAAAGGGAGATACTGTGGCGGGTGATTTTGGCTGAGGGGTTGAATGAAGCAAGCGTTGCGACATTCATAACAGCGATTTCAGCATCATCAAATAGTTTGAGATGTCATTGCAGGGAGATTCAGGGAAGTCGGGGGGAAGAAGATGGTGGGCAGGCCATGCTGGAGCTGAGCCACTGACTGGGCCACCGCGGTGCATAGTTTTGGGCAATGAGGAGAGGCCACCGCAGCTAAGGCGAGCTGGTGGTTACTTTGGAAGGGGGCTGTATTGGGTAGAGGAGCAAAATGGTGAGGGGTAAAGGTTTCATCGAAGTCAGGAAGGAAAAATTCCGCTCAACCATAATTTCCATAGCAGAGAGGTTGACCTGTATGCTTACTAATGAGGACATTACCTGATTTGTCAGTTTCAGCCAATAGATCCCAAGGATTTTGGTTCACTGGAATAGTGGCGTTTAAATTTGGGTGGGTAGGATTGGGCGAATGGGCAGCTGCTTGGGTGCAAATGTTGGTCCAAGCATTACTCTGATTGGATGGCGTAGATTTAGGTGGGAGAGTGAGGATGGAGGTTTTGGGTGGGGCTGATTTTCCATGTGAGCCCACTGAATGAGATTGGAGGGTGGAGGGGGCAGCAAAGCGCCCCATACTGAACCTCCAAAGGGGGCTCAGAAGCTGCAGCAGCAGACTTGGCCTGAGGGCATGCTCTTTTTGCATGGTCAAGGCCAAAGCAGAGGGAACAAATCTGCCTACCATTATCGACCTGAGCCCAAAAGAAATGATCAGGCGGTGCAGCCACACTAGCGCGGGGTGGGATTTGTTGGGCTATGTTAGGGTGGTGTGGTATGATGGTGGCTGTTGCACGAGGAGCAGCAAGGGGTTCTACACCAGATGGAATGGCAAAGATGAGGTTGGGCTGAGTGCCATAAGCCATGAGCCCCGCGACCAACTGGTCATACAAAACCTGGGGTGGAAGGTGGGATGGGAGATTTGCAAAGATAGCTCTAGCGTGGTGTCTGAAGGGAGGCGAGTACGGGTTGTGGGAATGGGGTTTTTTTTATAAATTAGAGGAGTTTGTGCTGCCGCTTCAGCATCCTCCTCAGATTGGAACCCAACGTCAAAGTAGCCCTTAAAAGGGCGGAAGTCTATAAAGCCAGCTGGCGCAAAGGCTGTAGTGGCTAGGTCAATAATTGCCTTATTGGCATATGGGAACAAACGCCCATAGTCCACTCTGAGGCAATAGCGAATGGCAGAGCGAGGGAGGGCGAGAGGATGGGGGCGAGAAGGGTGGACGCGCGCCAGGTGGAGCGCTAAGTCCTGTGGGGGGAAAAACGGTTGGAAGCAGTGGGCAGGCTGTTTGAGCCCATCCAAACGCGCTTGCCTGCAGGGCGGAAAACGCTAGGTGGGGGTGCACTGCTGCCCCACACTGGGGTGGCAGGCGGCAGAGACAAGGACATCAAAGAATAGGTTTGGTCAGATGGTTGTGGATAAATAAACTTAAATTTAAAATCGCTCAAAAGTGACTTTGAGCGGTTAAAGAGAGTTTTTACAGTAATAAATTAAACATGTCAACATTATAATGTCCCTATCAAATATCTTATATTTAGGTCCAGTCAACTACTCAACTTGAAAAAATATCCTCAATGGTCATATAGTTAATAAAGTTATCTAAAATATTTAAAAAATTGTATTTAAAAAAATATATACAAAAAACATATATAAAACATCAGTAAACAAACTAAAAATAGAATAATTCAATACTAATGAAAAACTATATTTTAGAAAATCATTTTTATATGTTTTACAAATTATTCTGGGCATTATTTCCTACTATCATCAGCAGGGTCAGCTTGGGTTCCAGAAGGGTCTGCTAGAATTAGTCATGAGGTGCTAAATCCCTAGGAATGAAGATCCGCTCTGATGTAAATTGAGAGCCCAACTCAGAAGAGTACAGGCTTTCCAGGCTATGACCAGTGATGCTGCCCAAGTAGCCCTGGTATGGAATGAGGCCTTTGGACCATGCTCAACAGAGGTGGCAGCAAAAAGGGGACCACTGAACTAATGAGTTAATTAATTCTAAAAGATGGGCCTCTGAACTATGCTTGTTATTTAAGCCTTGAGAAGAAGCAATTGCTTCTGAAAAACTATCTTGCTGGGAAAGCTGGTCAAGTGGGGGGATGTGTTGGAAATTTTATTGACCACATTATTCATCTCACTTGCCAAAAAGATTTTATAAAAATAGTTAAAAGCAGTCTATTGTTTGGCAATGGTTGCCAATTTAATTGTTAATTAATAATTTAACTAAAAAATAATATGTCGATTGTTTTCAATCAAAATTATCTGAGGATCATCCCCAACTAAATTGTTAGTTGTAATTAACCAAACGATATAGTATTACTATTGGTTTTGATTAATGTTTTGTTGGGGATCATCCCCAGCAATTTTAAACAAACAATCTGAAGAGAGCTTGATTGCCATAGTGAATCATTTAAACAGTGGCTATGAACAATTAGAGTCGTTTTTATGAAGTTACTGAAGCATTTTAACGCTTGTTTTGGCAGCAGCTAGTAGTTGTAATCAGGTAACATGGCCCTCAGCTCATCTGTGTACAGTTCCTAACAAGGGGATGGTTGCTGATCTGTGAAAGAATACAATGCTGAGGATTAAATAAAAAGAATGTATTTGCCATCATCAGAAGTTAACCTAAGGGTTAGAAGTTTAAGGAGTGATTTCAGTCGGATTTCAGAGAATTAACTGAAAAGTTACCGCCTTCTGCCTATAAAAACCCCTAGTATAATATAATAAATTACAGAATTTAACTTATATATAATTACTATATTCACTTCTAAATTGAAGATGAAGGGAATAAAAGTCCCTAGTTGTTTTTCCAAAGTTACAATTACTAGAGAGTGATTGTTGTTAAATATTGTGAAGACTCAACCTACTAGTTGTTGTAATACAATTAAAGTTCTAATTATTATTTTACAAGCAATCTGTTCAGTAAACTAGCCAAAAGTTTACAATAATACAGTACTAGCCAATGAAGCTCATGAGAGATTAAACACCCTTGAGGAGCTTCTAAATGATGGATTCTGAAGTTAGCTTCAGGGGTTTTAAATCATCATGGGCTATCGCTTGAATGGGTACAAAACATAAATACCCACTGGTAAAAGTGTTAACTTTTTCTAATTACTAATATCTCTGACAGCCTGACTTACCATGCAGGACACTACAGGCCTATGAGAGCAAATTAACTTAAATTCAAAGCACGTTAACTTTAAAAATTTTGTTCATAAGATCTGGGAATTGTGAACATAAACGTTGAAGACCAAACAGCATTACCAGCCATCCCAAATAGGGATTAAAAGGATGCCCAGATCAAAGAAGAATTTCCAAAAATTTGGACTGTTGTGTCAATATTTCAGGCCAAAAATAATAAAATTACTCTATATAATTGGGAACTCAGAATAAAATTATCAATTGAAAATTTCTAAGTAGACACTGTGGCCAAAGATATTTAAAGCATAACGTCCAATTAAGACTTATTTGAAAAGGAACATTAGAACCTTAAAAAATTTGAATCCCTCAAAAAGAAAATCTGCCAGGTTTAACCCAGCCTTGACAATAGAGAAATTGTAAAAAGCTCTGCCAATTCGACCAAAAACAATTTGGAAAAACAATTAAGGGCTAATTACAAGTATTGGAATCCAGTAGTTCAAAGAAATATCATGAAATTGAAACATCTAAAATTGACATTGATTCAGAAACTGAACTCTTAATATCTGCCCTATGCCTAGAGTTCTGGCATCAATCCTGACTCCAGATACTCCCCAAATGGGAAAGAGGACTGATTCTAAATATTGATACAACAAGACATCTAAGCACTAGAAGAGGTACAACACCTATGCCCAAAATAGAGCAAGATGACTTTAAACCATTGAACTTTCCAAAGTTTGATAGGGATGGGAACGTTCATTCTTTTCTCAATCTATTTGAATAATCAATGCAGGGATAATCAGACCATTTAAAATAATCAGCACTAACTAACTCACTCAATGCACATAGCTGTGATCTCATACGTCCTATTTGGGCGCCGGTTAGTCCTATATGGACTTCAAACTTGTGGTGACAAAACAATTTGGAGGGCCTGAAAAATTAGAGGCAGGATAAAGAGAGCTTTTTAAAATTAGAGTTTAAGCAGAATGAGACTATCTAGGACTTTGTGGATAGATTTTTCTTGAGGAAAAAACCTTACTTGGTGCAATGTAATAGATAAGTTTGACTCTAAGAATACAATGGAACATGCAGTCATGACCTGCTGTGATTTGCACCATGTCATGATACCTGTATTCAATGTAGAATTTTAACTCAAGAGCTTGCCAATTAATTAAGAAGCTGTTCCAGCAGTTTTAATACCTTTAATTGGCTCAAGAACTAGTAAAAATCCCAATTTTCAGGCCCAAAAAGCAACACTATGTCCAACCAAGGGAAAAATTCCCAGACAAGAACCAAAAATTCGTGCAGAAAAAGCAGCCAGTGCAAATACATGACACAATTTTGGTCAAAAGGGGCATTTTGCTATCCAATGCTACATACAGTCAGACAAAAAACCTGGGGTCAACGTTGCACAAGAAACTAACAATGACAGTGAGGCAGGAAAAGAGCAGGTGGAGTAGAGGCTTAATGCTCTAACTCCACCGATGTACACCAAAACCATTCCACCTGACCCTGGTGAGCTCTTTAGGGCTGAAGATGTTTCTGAAAATAACCTCCACCATATTGTGGCTAATGATGTCCTTATTGTCACTACTCAGGCCAAAGCAAAAGCAACCAAACCCTTAAAAATTACCAAATAAGCGCAAGTAGAGGTGTCAAAACCTTATGCAAAAAATGATTATTGATCAGGGTTTGGATCACCAACCTGGATGTTTAACCAACCTACCTTTGCTTAACAACGTAAAGCCATTCCCATGATGACCTTATCCAATAATTTTCCAGATATTTTCTCATCTCTAAATCACATCTGGAATCGGGCAGTAATCACGTTATTCTCACAAATAATACCTCTGAAAACTACTATGAATGTACTTATGTGGATATAGCAGCAAATAAGGTGTGAGTTTGGGCCATCATTGATAGTGGTGCCCATATCAATAAATTCAGTATAAAGTTGGTTAAAAAGTTAATAATTGTGCTCGATGTTGCCCACTGTCATGATTTTGGTGCAACTGGAGCACACAAAACTGAATTTCTGGGTGCATACAGTACCCTACCTCCCAGATTCAGATCTATAATTGTGACATAACCTGTTATAGTCTTGCTGAATATGAACTATAATATCATAATCAGGACTGATTTCCTAAAATATATGGAGTTGTTACCAATCATAAGGATGATACTCTCACCATTCTTGGCCAGTCTATCCTGCTTTACTATAATAAGGATTGGGCAGGTAAAAAATTAATGCACAGCCTATTCATAAATCTGGCCTACAAAGATGGAGTAGTCCCGATTGAGTATGTCAAAGCGCAGTCAAAGATAAAACACTATCTACCAAGATCAATGAGTCAAGGACAACCACTTTGGTCGAATCAGCACATTACTATATCATTTGGAGATCAAATAATTGTCCTGACTGGACTGACAATTAATTTCCAGAAGGGCTTTACAGTGAAGTATATCAACCATGGTCTAAATCTTACTCAAGCTGAAGACGTCCCTTTATTATCATTACTGGGCATGGAGACTTTCACATCTTATGTGCAATCCTGCAAAATCAGCCCATCTTCATCAAGCGACATCAAACAAGCACTTTTCTGCATTTGTTCCTTACCACGGAAATTCACCCATTCCACATGCTTGAAACTTATGTCAAATTAAAGAATCCCAATAAGGACCTACTCAACATTATTAATGTTGTCTCTATGTTTGATTTAAGTATCTTGACCTACTCTGAGAAAGGGCAAGCTCAGGAGCTATTTTCTAAATATCAGGAAATGTATGCACAAGATGATTTCAACTTGGGATAAGCTAAGGATGTCACCCACAATATAAATACTGGAGATCATAAACCAATTTTTTTAAGCCCATTGATGCTCAAGATCATTATAGAGGCTGTATTTAAGGAAATTAAGGAAGTCATTAAACGCGTCATGTTAGTGCCTTCAAAAAGTCCCTTGGCGGCACGTTTTAATATTGAAGGAAAAGGATGGAAGCAACTGAGTAGTCATTGATTATTTTGAAGTTAAACAACATTACAATAAAGGTCTCATACTCTTTGCCACAAATTTACAATGCCTTGGACATGCTAGGTGGCGCTAGTTCTTCTCAGAAAAGGACATTTATCAGCAGGTATTGGAAATTAGATCTGCCCAAAAAGGAGCGCGATAAATGTGCAATTATAACACAAGAAGGCCTATTCCAGCTGATGACAATGTCTTAAGGGCTCTGAAATTCCCGTCTACCTTCCAGAGTGCCATGGACACAATCCTGGGAGATTTGAAGTTTTCATGTATACTAGTGTACCTTGTTAATATCAACGTTTTCAGACACACTTTTGATGACCACCTAAAACACTTAGATGAGGTTTTCTTAAAATTGAAAGTTGTAAACTTAAAAATTTTTATCTCAAAAAGTGCTTGTTCAATAATGATCATATTTAGTACCTCAGCTATGTAATTTACAAAGTTGGACTTTGGCCCCAACCCTCTATGATAGACGTCATCCCCAAAATGAAACAGCCCGAATCCAGGTGTTATTAAAGTATTGCTAGACATGATTGGGTACTATTGCCAATTTATCACTGACTTTGCACAAAATGGAGAGCCGCTTTTCTATCTACTTAGAATAAGGTCCCATTGACTGAACTCAGCTTGCCTAAATGCACTTAACCAACTCCAATTGGAACTATTGGTTGCGCCTGTTCTTCAATATCTGAACTATTTATTGTGAATTTAAATGTCCAGAGTGATACATCCCTAATGCAGTGAGGGCCTTAATATCTCAAATCGGGAAAGATGGTGAAGAACATCCAGTTGCCTTTGCTAGTTAGACCTTAAATGTTCATGAGATAAATTACATGATGACAGAACGAGAATGCTTAGCTGTCATATATGCTTGCAATAGATTTCAGGCCTACCTGTATGGCACTCAATTCAAAGTTTGTTAGTGATCTTGCATCACTAAGATGGCTGAACTACTTAAGAGAGCCTGAGGGCCGATTAGACCGCTGGGCATAAAAGCAACAAGCTTATGACTATAAAATTGAGCATTGAGCTGGGGTAAAGCACCAAAATGCCAATTGCCTTTCCTGAATGCCCACTATTTCTTCACTTAGTCTGCCCGCGATGAATTGTTTATAGAAATTATCAGTGGAGAGTACCAAAATTTGTCTAAACTCGTCCAAAATTTATTATTGGAATTACTAAACATTAAAAGTATCAAAAACGGGACACTTTAAAAGATTATTGTGGGAAAGAAGTATATTTTACCAATACCATCGGCCCTAACATACATCACATTGGCTTCCCTTAAGGCCTTATGGCATAGTGGATTAAAAAAGATGAGAGAGCATCTGAAGCAATTCTACTATTGTGACTCAATGCATTTTGACATCCAAGAAATGTTAGAATGATGTTCAGAGTGTCAAGGTGAGAAACCTTTCTGAAAAGCCTTTTTATCAGCTTTTTTGGCTCAAGTTTGCCTGGCATACTATATCTATTGAATTTGTTGGCCCTCTTCCAACAAGCAAATTGAAGGCCAAGCACATTATTGTAGTTATCAACCACTAGACTAAATGGGTTAAAGACAAGGCTATTTGGGAAGAAGAAGCAGCAACTACATCCAAGCTAGTCCTTGAAAACATCCTCCACAAGCATGGATGCCCCACTTATTCTTACCAAAAGAGGAACAAATTTTACCGCCAATATCCTTGCCAAGAGCAATCAATATATGTAAGTATGAGGTGTGATTTATGCCCCCTATCATTCCAAAACTAATGTTACAGTTGAATGCGCAAATGGGACTTTGGTGAACATTATCAGAAAATTAACTTTGGCCAAACCATCTAAATGAAGTACTTAATTGAGATTGGCAGTATTTGCAAATAATATCTCATATCATTCATCAACCAGGATGTCCCCTTTACTTTTATTATATGGAAGCCATTTTGCCCTACCATAGCTACTATATTTGGACCTAGAAGATTACAGTGAGTACAGTTATCCCTAATAAATTGAGAAGCTTGTGGTACCCTAATCAAACTGCAAGCTCGAGCATTTGACAACAGTTTTGCCATGAAAAAAGGCCCAACATGAAAAAGATTTGGAAATTTGGTATGATTTGGACAAATTTGAAGTTAACAATGAAGTTCAATTTTGCAACCCCCACAGATTGGGCCAATTACAAAGATTTTATTGCATCTGGGTTGGGATATAAGAAATAAATGATAAAATATCACAGTTTATATACACAATATTGGATATTAGGACTAGCCATATATACAACCAAGTCCATACAAAATTCCCCAGAAGGTTCAATAAGCTTACCAACTAAGATATATATATATTTAAGAGCATTCCATATAGAAAAAAATAAAATAATTAAAAAATACATAAAAGAAAAAACTATATGTATAAATATCCTAATTAATACTATAGTCTGAACTTGAGGATGGGGAGGGGATTCAACTCCAAATCCATCGGAAATTAGGGACAAAGGCTATGCAACTGACATAATTCTATCATCAATTCAGGCGAAATTAATGAATGATGAAGATCAATGAAGGCTAATTGGGAATCTTAAGGCTTATGTTCAAGGTAAGCAGGGGGAAATGTCATATTCTTGTGGTTGACTCATAATAACCCTTTGTCAAGCAACAAATCAGGCAATTATCCTTCCAAAACATGTGCCAATTACTTTAATTCTTGACTACAGCTATTAATATTATACAATTCAGACGAATATCTCAAAGCTAACTTAATCTAATTATCCACTTGACAGCTCAATCCTAATATCTCAATATCAATTTAATTAAATTATATTCTCAACATTTTGAACTAAAAATACTCACATGGTTTAAGCCAATTAGCATTCAAAAACCTTGACAGATGGTCCTGATTAATTGGGAGCAATATCAACCAATCATCTAAAAGAAATTTTTTGTAGATTGATTTTAGAAATAACCTTTAAAAATCACATTTAAAGATATAATGATAAGATTAAGATTATAATGGCAAAACCAATTTCCCACCCTAGAGCAAATTTCATATGTTGATCCTTGTAAATTGCATAATAGCACTTGCACATGGACCGCCTTAATGGGAGTGCCTAGTACTATTAAGAAAGGCCTGCAACGTCCCAATTAGGGGTATGTCATGTACTTGAAATTGATGACAAATCTCCCAGAACTTGTATTTTGTCACCTGTATGACAAAATCAGATTGGGCTGGTCATATGACAATTTTGCGCGTTTGTTTTGTGATCTTTGCCCCTGAAGTTTTTTGAAACATGATAGTATTTTGCCACCAATAGTCCTAGAATTAGTCTATACTTTACCAGTTCAAGGGCTGAACTGAGGTCGAAAATAATTATCTGTGGAAAAACATGCTCAAATCTGTGGCCAGGAGATGCCTTTGAGGTATAGATACTGGTGCCTGTCCTATAAAATTGTCATCAAGTATATCTCTAAATTAAAAATATGTTTTTATTAAATCTCTTTATCTAGTTTTATGTTAATAGGCTCTTTCTTAAAGAGTGTTGACAAGCTGGCATTTCAGAATCCTAAGGTTGCATCCTTGCCTGTCTCAGTAGAAGTCCACAAATTCATAGGGAAAATTAAACCCAAGATTGACCAGAAGAGTTGGACTAATTCAAATAAGCAATGTGAGCTTCCAAACAACTGAAGTACCATAAGACGTTGGATAATCGAGGATTTTTCAGTTGAACTTCTTCCCAATTAGATTTGCAGGAATTAATTTATCAAGCGAGCAATCCTCAGAATCTAACATGTGGTCAACATGGATGTTAATGTAATAACTTACTCCAAAGCAAGGTAATTGACTCCAAAATTGTTAATTAGTTTGCTTGGTCATATGCATGTTAGTTAGTAGAAAAAACCAGATCTGTCAAGAGCTCTGAAGACTTAGTCAGGACAAAGTTGGACGAGATGAATGTTTTCCTACCTATAATGCAATTGTTGAGTCATTCCCTGATTTATACATTCAGATAATCTACACTCTTTATTTGGAGAGTAATGCCGCTATCCATCCAATAAATACTTTATTGCAGTACTTGGAGTATATGTGTAAAAACCGCAGGGTTTCTACTGGTGCATAATTTCACTTAGTTATTTGTTCTGGGAATAAACACAATTTTGCTAATTGTATGAAAACAATTAGCCTAGTCAAGATTGGGTAATTGATTAGCTTTAGCCCTAATCTGGCAATATAAAAAGGTTGAAGTGACTTTGGCCTCACTCTGACAATATATAAGGATTTAGGTGACTTCAGCCTCACCCTGGCGTTGACACTTAGATGGAAGACTTCTTTACAACTTCACTCTGAAGTAGACAATCCACAATTGGGAACAATAAAGTATTTGCAGTACTAAGGTGTTTTTTATTAGTAGAGAGAGGTAATATTTATAGGGTAAAAATGAGGTAGAACATGTAATGTGGGGTAATATGGAGTACTCATGGTAACCATGAGGTTCTCGGCACACCTAGCTGACAGAAAAGGAATATCCATGAGGTTCTCAGCACACCTAGCCAAAAAGGGATATCTCAGCATGCCTAGCTGACAGAAATGGGATAGTTAGGGAAATACTCCAGCTGATATTTTCAGGGAATAGCGTAATTAAATTACTATCCATGTATTGGCTACCAAACCTGATGATTCCCCACAAATAATTACCCATTATAAGTTAATTTACTCATCTTTAATTTGTTGGCAACAATCTCTGACAAAATTGTAGCTATAATTATCACCGGATATGATCCTATGAGCATTACAATTAACCATTTAATTGGTGATTATTGTTGATGAGATGGAATAATTAATTAACATCTCAAAGCTTAATTAATAAGCTAAATTGAATAAATTAACCAATTGCTAAATTAATTGAAGCTTAAATAATTTGAAAGCTGGATAATGTGGTTATATAAATTCCCACATAACCCCCCACTTAACCAAATAGTCAGCTTAAAAATGTCTTCCTCCAAAGCTCCTTTTTTGATCAGATCTTATCTAGTCTGAGCGAAGCGGATGCCTCTCATTTTTGAGCAATGCCATGAACCACTCGAAGAGGTATCCCTTCCACTTCAGCTAGATCCAGCCCTCCAAGTCAACTTGATTTGGCTATCTCTTTCCCTTGCAAGCATTCAATCTCAAACAACTTTGGTGACCTTTTCCATAACATTGTTGTTCAACCTCCCTCCCCCAGAGGCGTCGAAGAGGAGCTGCAATTTGCAACCTGAGGCTTTAAAAAATAATTTAAAATAACTTCTTTTTTTTTTCAAAAATGGGTTTTTTCTTTATTTTTATAATTTTTTTCATTATTATTTATCTTTATTAATCTTTATTTTTTATTTTTATTTTTTTCATACCATTTTTTGAGAAATTTGCTGTGTACTCTATTAATCACATGACCATTGGATATATTCTTGATTGTGTAGGCATCATTCACCATTTTTGCAATAACCTCAAATGGCCCTGACCATAATGCATCTAGCTTATTTTGGCAACCATACCCATGAGTATTGCAATAGGCTACTTGATCTCAAACGGTAAATTCCCTAAGATTGGATCAACTCTTATCATCCACTTTTTTAGCCTGAACCCTTTTCTTGATTGTTGTAACATAGGCTTGAGATTCTAGATCCACTATTATGTTTGTGAGTTTATATAGATATTTTTCCGCGCTCATCCCCAGAGTCAGTTCCACTGCTGAGTAAAATATTGGTGGCAATGCTGCTCTATGACCGTACAATAATTTGAATGGCGTTTTTCCTGTTGCTGAATAGAAACTGATATTGTATGCAAAAGTTACCAAACTTAGATAAGATGCCCAAGATGACACTTTACCCAAGATCAGCTTCCTTAGCATAGTGGCAAGTGTCCCATTGACTTGTTCCACAACTCCATTTATCTCAGGCTGATAGGGTACAGACACCACTCCCTTAATTCCCATAAGTTCATTCAGTCATGGAATTACAAATGAGGTAAAATTAGTCCCATTTTCGCTCAGCAACACTTGTGGACACCCATGTCGATATGCCACCTGCTCCATGATGAACTTGGCGGTACTTAGGCATCTGCTTGACTCATGGCTTGGGTTTTTTCCCATCTTGTAAGGTGGTCAATTACTACTATTATGTAATGTACACCACCTGTACTCACACATAGTGGTCCCATAACATCAAATGAAACCGTGTGCCAAGCAAACCCTGGCTTCACTAATTGGTAATTCTTCACATTTTTATGGGGCTTATGGATCTGACATTCCATGCAACAGGTAATATTAGCAGTAATGTCAAAATTCAGTGATTACCAATAGTAGTATTACTGGAGATGTTTGAGCATCTTCTTTAACCCACCATGTCTGATGACCTTGTGGGCAGCCCAAATTATCTCAGTGTGTTCCAATGGTTTCAGAAATAAAAACTTATTTTCGTTCAATATTTTGAATAATTGTCTATTAATGAGCTTAGTATTTTCCATTGCCTTCTTTAATGCTTTCTGAATTTTTATTGGCTCTTACTGCAATTCCCCATGGATCATTCACTTGAATAGATTATCAGCACAATCTTGCACAGCAAGAACGGTTGGCAACCTAGACAGACCATTAGTGTTCTGATTCTTATCTCCCACCCAATGTTCTATCTCAAAGTTGTAGGCCTGTAACCTCAAGGCCCACCGCGCCAATCTCCTTTCTGGTTCTTTAATGTTATAAAGTCATCAGAGAGAGGCATAGTTAGTCACAACCTTGAAGTGCGTTCCATGGATATATACTCAATACTGCTTGAAGGCATAAACAACCACAAGACATTATTGCTCTGTAACCTTATAATTCCTCTCAGCCTTCAACGGTGTTCAGCTGACATATGCTACAGGGTGTTCATCTCCCTTATCATCCACTTGGCTAAGTACGACTCCTATTGCTGTCAGCGACGCATCCAATTTAATAATGAACAGCTTTTCAAAATTTGGGTATTTTAAAATTGGACTCATCGTCAATTATTTCATTAATTCATCAAATGTGAGTTGAGCCTCATCACTCCAGATGAATCCCTTCTTCATATCTTTCAAAAGGTGGAAAAGCGGTTCAGCTATTTTTAAGAAATCCTTAATTAATTGGCAATAATAGCTGACCATTCTGAGGAAAACCTGAATATCACATATGCTCTTGGGGACTGACATCAAATTAATCATTTCTATCTTTTGGACTTGTGGCTTAAGTCCCTCAGCGTTAATTACAAATCCTAAGTATTCTAATTCCTCATTAAAATAATGGCATTTTCTTGGCTTGATTTTGAGATTTGCTGAAGCCAGTCACTTGAATACTTCCTCAAGATGTAGATGATTGGTAAATGTTCAGCTAAATACATTAATGTCGTCCAGATAGACTAGGACACAGGACAGTTTCAAATCCGACAGAATTGTGTCCATAGCCCATTGAAATGTTGTGGGGGCATTGCATAAGCCTTGAGGCATCCTCGTCAGCTGATACAACCCCTGTCTGTGATAATAGCACACTTCTCTTGGTCTTCTGGGGGAATATCTATCTGCCAATATCTGGAGATTAAGTCCATGGCGGAAAAAATTTGGCTCCTCCTAACCAATCCAGCATGTCATCAATCCTAGGCAGGGGGTATGAGTCCTTTTTTTGATTTTATTTAACCATCGGTAATTGATTATGACTTAATTTGAACCATCTTTCTTTTTAACTATTAATATAGGATTTGCCCATGGGCTGGATGACAGTATGAGCATTCCATGCTCCAAGAGTTTCTCAATTTCTTTGGCAACAACTGCCTCTGCTACCCTAGACCATCAAATAGGCCTCAACTGAATCAGCCCATCATCCCCAGTATCAACTCGGTGCAAAACATCCTTTGCACACCTGGGATCATGATCATCCTGCATGAAAATAACTCAGTATTTCTCAATTAAGGCCGAAACTTCATTTTTCTGGTCTTCCATTAATCCAGCTAATCTATCCCATTCAATTAGCATATTGATATTCCTGTCATTTTCTTTTGGAAGTCCCAATTCGTCCAATTCACTGAATTCATGGAAGGAATGAATCTCTAATACCAGTTTTAGTTGAGCGAATGCAACCACCTGGTGTCATTTGACCTTTATCAGAGATTTTCCCAGATTGGCTAAAAGGACCCAAATCTCCTCATGACCAGGGATTAAAATTCCTGGGGCTACCCAAGGTTCAATCCTCGATTGAACCAATGAGCTTCAATTTCTAAATATAACTGCTCTGAGATCTCCATGGTCAGTCCAGTCTTCACAATTTGTTGCATTCATGGCTGAATTATGACATCTTCTTTAGAACATATTGGGATCCCACGATTTTTGTTTACATATTTAATTAATTTCTGGGCTTTTCTTCTGACTAATTTGTAACCAATAGGTATTATTCCATCCTTATAGACTAAGTTGATGAAATTGTTCTGTCTACTAAGGGGTGCTTTCCCCTCGCAATGATATATCAGTGGCAACGTCTGCCCCAGAATCATCAAACTTTCTTCCTCAAAGTCACATTTGACCCCATACTTCCACATGAAGTCAGTGCCAATGAGTATGTCATAAATCTGGTTGGCTAGAACAATTGCTGGCACCAATACAACCAAGTATCCAAACCAAAGCAGTAGAGCACTTTAAGCCCCAAAGGAAGTTGTAGAGTCAGGGCCTACCATCCCATACTGCTTCCAATGCTCCAAATCCAATTTGGCCTTTAGTTTTTTTACTAATTTGTTTGATACTATATTGGAGGGCGCTTCACTGTTGATTATTGCTCTGACGGGGATTTGGCTCACCAAAATATCAGTATATGTGCACTCAGAAAAATAGGATAAGCTATTGTTTACTGCATGTATAGCAGATTCGTTGGCTGAATCCAAGGTATGATTAACTGTGCTGATATATTAGGGAACATTTCTTAAATTGTATCATTTGGAATCAATACATTAACTCCATCTAACTTGGTATTCAATAAGTTCATATCATCTTCGGCGTTTTGGACCTTCTCCACTATCTGTTGGGCATATGGGCGAGCTACCTCCTGTATAATTTTGGGGGCATTCTCCTTCAATTTTGATCTTCTTATTATGTTTACATCTTAGTACAAGATCTGATGAAGGGGATCTAATTCAGGCTCATCCACAAATAAATCTAACTTGTCCAACCTATCTGACTTATCCAGGGGAACTTGGTTACCTGCAGTTCTAGGCTGTTCCACATCTAGGCCGCATGGTCTTTTCCCTCCCCATCAGAAGTTTCCTGTATATCATTATGCTGGACTAATTTAACCTGATCCTTTGGTTTCCATTGTCCACAGTTATTGGCGAAGTGCCCAGGCTGCCCACACTTATTGCAAGTTAAATGAGGCTTGAATAGCTTAGCTGCTTCATTAAGTTTATCTTGATTCCCACAATTGTTGAAATCTCTTGATTTGTCCGGGAATTTTCTGGATCCCTTATAATTGTTTGACTGGTTATTCAGCTTATATGTACAATTTGGTGCGTTGAACATTGCTGATAAAACTCTTAGTTGTTCTATTATTTGAGCAATGGTGTATTTACTGGTCAAAGTAGAGGACATCATTTGGTGTAATTCTTGATGAGGGCGCAACGCATTTTGCATCACAATTCTTCCATCGAAATTGGTTATCATATTGGCCCCATTGAGGATCTGAGCTTCCTCATAGAAATGATTGGCAAACGCACCCACGGTTTCATCTTTTTTAAATTGAATGACCATGAATTCTTGTTTCCGAGCTGTCATCTTATCTGGATTACCAAATTCAGTCAAAATCACCTCTTTCGCCTCCTTGTAACTCCAGTTCTCCCCACGAAGGTAAGGCAAAACTAAGTTTTGGCACAAAGTATCGAGACAATTCATGGTGGTGACAGCTTTTTGTCAGTCATTATAACTTTACATTGTCATTTTAAATAACTGGAAGAGGGCAGGCGCATTATCCTGATGGAAATAAGGCAACTTTGGAGTACTCTTGAAATCTTCAACAATAATTAGACCAGCACAACTAATTGAAATTCTACCAGACATTGGAGTTGCTTCAGGTGTTTCTTCAGGAAGTGCCGCAAAGATTGGGGGCATTTCCCAAACATATTGAATGGTGCTGTCAGCAATAATCTCTGTTTCAATGGATGCTGAATCCTCCTCAAATAAATTCGCCTTATGGTACTCATCCCATGAACAAGTACACTTAGAGTCTTCAAGGTTATCCAATTGTCTCAGGATTTTATTTTCTAATCCAAGCGTTTTTGGTTGTTTTCCCAAAGTTGATGATTCTTATCAATTTTCTTCTTGTAAAGTTGCTTTCAGAGTTTCAACTTCTTTCTGCAATTTTCCCTCTCAGTTTTGGACATGGAATAAATGCTCATGCATTACTCAGTTCTCTTTTTCATACATGGCCATTTCATCATTTAATTTAATGACTTTGAGTTTCAACAAATCTAACTTGGATTGAGTTGCTGATTATAAAGTGTTCTTGTTGATGATTTCTATTTCCATGCGGAGCTTATTAATTTCAGCTCTCATCTCTTTGTTGAATCATTTGAATTTTCTTTCCATATTGTCGACAGTATTCATAATTTCCTCTTATCCTTTAACTAAAATGAGCAAGACCATGTGTTTTTCAGTGTTGGCTAAAGCCATTGGCACAACTGCCTCCTGAGCTTGAATCAAATCAGCGATATTTGATTCAGCTAATCAGCAATGCTTATCCACATAATGTTTCCATTGGTATTTAAACCCAATTTGGTTGATGATCTCCTCAACTATTCCCCAAAGTTTTGTATTTAACTCGGCCACCAGATTCTTGATTTGGGTGCTTGATTGGTGGACACTCTGCGATGTGGAATTCAAACTGATGCGAATCTGCTGAAAACTGACGTTTAATTGTTGCATCAGCGCCTGCTGTTGTACGCTGTTATTTTGAGTATACTCAACAAGATCAGCGATTACTTCCTGCTGATGTACTTGGATGGCTCTCAAGTTTTGGGTAGTTGGCTGTACATATTTGATAATATAATCGCTGATATTACCAACGCTCTGCAAGTATCCTATCAAATTTGAGTTTTCATATTAAGGAAGTTTTTGAAGTGTCATCTTTGCTCTTCCTGGTTGGTAGTGTGGTGGAATAATCCACAGCTTTGGTCTAATGTATCAGTCAGAAAAATTTAGAATCCTCTCATTAGGATATCACTGAGGCTGGGTATATTATCTCAGATTTGTTCCAAAGGTAGTTCATAAACCATTATGGCATTCTCATTTACTCCAAACATTGATAGATGGATGTATTGAGGATCTATCAGCATTCCAGCCTCTAGTTGGATATTACCCCGATGATCTGATGATGACCCTGTTTCTTCATTTTTTCGATGTTTCATATTAGTTAAATAATCCGGCGTTATTATGTTCTTATAAACTCAACTCAGCCCCCTGTAGTGAGCACCGCGTGTAAAAACGTGGGGTTTCTACTGGTGCACAAGTTTCACTTAACTATTTGTTCTGGGAATAAACACAATTTTGCTAATTGTATGAAGACAATTAGCCTAGACAAGATCGGGTAATTGAGTAGCTTTGGTCCTAATCTGGCAATATAAAAGGCTTGGAGTGACTTTGGCCTCACTCTGACAATATATAAGGATTTAGGTGACTTCAGCCTCACCCTGGCGTTGACACTTAGATGGAAGACTTCTTTACAACTTCACTCTGAAGTAGACAATCCACAATTGGGAACAGTAAAGTATTTGCAGTACTAAGGTGTTTTTTATTAGTAGAGAGAGGTAATATTTATAGGGTAAAAATGAGTAGAACATGTAATGTGGGGTAATATGGAGTACTCATGGTAACCATGAGGATCTCGGCACACCTAGCTGACAGAAAAGGAATATCCATGAGGCTCTCAGCACACCTAGCCAAAAAGGGATATCTCAGCATGTCTAGCTGACAGAAATGGGATATTTAGGGAAATACTCCAGCTGATATTTTCAGGGAATAGCGTAATTAAATTACTATCCATTTATTGGCTACCAAACCTGATGATTCCCCACAAATAATTACCCATTATAAGTTAATTTACTCATCTTTAATTTGTTGGCAACAATCTCTGACAAAATTGTAGCTATAATTATCACCAGATATGATCCTATGAGCATTACAATTAACCATTTAATTGGTGATTATTGTTGATGAGATAGAATAATTAATTAACATCTCAAAGCTTAATTAATAAGCTAAATTCAATAAATTAATCAATTGCTAAATTAATTGAAGCTTAAATAAAAAATTAAAAGCTGGATAATGTGGTCATATAAATTCCCACAGTATGTATGCCAATATTTTAGTTCATAGGATAAGAGTATAAGAAATAATTGATAGTGTGGTGCAAATCAACATCATTTCCACCAAATTAAAATGCATTAAGATCTCACCAGATTTGGAGCATCATAAAGTAGGTAATGGACAGACAAGAAGTCACCATCTCATGTTAAGCCTATAGTGCGCTAACACTTTGTTTGAATTGCTGATGGTGTCAGCCCCACTATAGTGCTTGCCAATCCAAATTATGATATACTTATTGGGATGGAGTTCCTGAGAAAATATGGGGTGAAATTCAACTTTAAGGTAATTACCCTGATCATATTAAGACAGCTGTTACCTTTGGTGTACCAGAGGGAGGGCGAGACCCCACTGACAAAGAGGAATAATTTTGTCAACTTGGATTAAATTGATGATCATATACTAATTTTCTATAAAATAGTTGGACAAAAACGAAAAGCAATGCCAATGGAAATTATGGAGTATTGCAGAATACTGAAAATGACAAATGCAATAAACACTATTCTGCTAGGAGCTTAAATCATAGTTGAAAACGGTTGATGATTGAACTCCCAGAACAGATATATGGGTAAATTGTCTATCCATAAAGAAAATTAAGGATTGAACCATGGGTGGTGCCAGGGATTTTAATGCCAGGTCATGGAGAAATACAAGTACGCTTATCCAATTATGAGAGAAGCTGTTGAAAATTGAATAAAATTAGATCATTGCGCTTTTACACTTGCTCCTGATGGCGTAATTTAGTGTCTTTCATAATTTTGGATCATTTTTCAAAATAAGATTGTAGGCGGAAACTTCAAAAAGTGTCAATGTGTTAGTGGATTGTGAGCAGATAGCTGATTTAACCAATAATAAGCAAGAGGATGTGCTCCATTTATTTGAAATATATTGAGTGATATCTGCTCAGAACAATAATGATTTGGGATATGCAAAAAACGTAATAAAAAGTTAATAATGGGGAATACACACCAAATAAGAATGAGACCTGTACAAAGGTCAAAAGTTTTGGAAAGATAAGGCCAGCGATGAAATCAGCAAACTAGTGGAACATAGGCTACTTATTCCATCATTGAGCCCATGAGTGAGTCCAAGCCTCCTGGTGAAAAAGAAGGGTGGATCAAATCAAGTATTGATTAATTATCACTAGTTAAACAAAATCACAAAGAAAGACTTATATCTACTGCCCCAAAATAATGATGTGCTTGATTACCTGGGGGATGCACGATCCTTTTTGGCTATGTGCCTTATTTCAGTCTATTGGCAAATTGATTTGCCAAAAGAAGATCAGACGAATGTTCAATAATTACTACACAGGGACTCTATCAGCTGACCAGAATGCCCAATGTTTATGAAATGCGTCTGTAACTTTCCAGCAGGCTATGTATTCAATACTCAGAGACTTTACCCTATACTGCATGCTAGTATACCTAGTTGATATCAACAACTTTAGTACCTTCACAGATCACTTGGAGCATCTGGAGGAATATCTTAAGCGGTTGACAATGGCAAATTTAAAAATTAAGCCAAGATAATGCTACTTTCATAAAAGAGCTCAAATGCTTAAAGTTGTCATATTCTCTAATAGATTACAACCGCAACTTATGAAAATAGAAGCTATTGAATGGATGTTGATCCCAAAAAAATTTGGGATATTCAAGCTTTTCTAGGGGATGGTCAGTTACTATCTTTAATCCATCAAAGATTTTGATGGGATTGCCAAACCTTTATTCCACCTACTCAAGGATTAAAAAGGGATTCATATGGAACAATGAGGCAAAGAAGTCATTTTAAAAAAGCTCAGAAACTATTTCTATGAGCTGTCCAGTGTTAAAATGCCCAACTTTTAATTGGGAATTTACAAACAAGAATATTCCTCATTAACAGCAACTATTGCAATTATAAGTCAAGTGGATTACTACAGAGATTAACAGTTATTAGCATATGTGTGAAGACTCCGGTCACCAGCTGAAAAAAATTATACCATAACATAGTGAGAGTACCTGACAGTAATCCATACCTGTAAACAATTTCTACTCTAAATACATGGGATGCACTTTAATGTCATAACTGACAACTCATCCCTATGCTGGCTTCATATTGAGTGAAATGGAGGTCAAACTGGCATGCTGTGCTCAAAAGATGCAAGCATACGACTTCAAAATCATTCACAGGGAAGTAGTGGCGCATCAGAATTCTGAAAAACTGCCTAGATTTCCAGTTGTTAATGTGATATATCATCAAGCTTATGTGTTATTTGAGAGGATGATCAACAGAGATATTGGGGATGAACTTCAAGAAATCTGGAGCGCTCTATGAAAGGCAATGAAGAATACCAAATTTAAGATTAATCAATTATACAAAATGATTGAAGAAAAAATAAATTTTATTTTATAAGCCATCAGAATGAGCAGAAATCATTTAAACTGCTCATAAGGTTGTCAGCCATGGTGGCCTAAAGAACATAGTAGATCATATTCACCAAACTATTACTGGGATTTGATCAACTACAATGTCATGGGTTATTTAGCCTGCTGTGTGGAGTGTCAACTCCACAATCCAGCACAAGAACGTCATGGGTTACAGGCTCGCACGGCCTGGTTTTTCATGGCACACGGTATCCATAGACGTTATGGGACCATTGAGTGTCAGCACTAGAGGTATGATGTACATAATTGTTAAAATAGACCATATAACATAATGTTCTAAAACAAAAGTCTTAAATAGAATAAATGCAATGAGTATGGCGAAGTTTTACTTGATAAGTGATCTATCAGCATGGGTGCCCTCAAGTTATCCTCAGTAACAATGAAACCAATTTTACATCATAAATAATTCCAAAGCTAAACAAACTACTGTTAATACAAGGTGTTGTATCCGTACCCTACCATTCAGAAACATATGGGATGGTGGAAAAAGTGCATGCAACATTAGCCTCAACTTTACAGAAGTTAGTCGCAGGGAAAATTTCCACTGGGGGAGCATATCTGAGTATGTTCACATTTCCTTAAATATCAGTTACCATTCAGCAACAAGAAAAATGCCAGTCAAGCATTTATATGGGTGTAAGGCCGCATTGCCGCTGTTTTATTCTACTGTGAAGCCATGTTTTAAGATGAGCGAAAAACAATATCTATCCTAGCTGGCCAATATCCTGATTTAATTGCAATCTAGGGAAAGCAAATGACAATGAAGAGGATAATCAATGCAAAGAATATGGATGACCAGAAGATCCTGGGCTGAAAGAATACCACGTGGGCGATAGGGTAGCCTATTGCAATAATCATGGGTTTGGGAAGAAAAAATTGGACGCACTAAGGATGGGACCGTTCAAAATTATTGCCAATTCAGCAAATGATGCCTATATGATTAAGTATTTCAAAGATGATTAAATAGTCAATAGAATCTACGCAAAGAACTTAAGGTATTGGACTTAAGAGAAATTATCTAATAAAAATAAAATATATGTAAAAAAGAAAATAAATATATGTAAGTAATAAAGAGATGCATAAAAATATCTAAAAAATCAATTTTTCTTTTTTTGCATGGTGATGCATCTGAAATTATTCCCACTCTCCAAGTGTGGAGGAAGGTGAAGAAAATAACGGTTATTAATCCCAAACGTTGGTAGGATCGGACGGGCTGAAAACTAGATCCACTGGAATAGTCCCTATTAACAAGTTGTCAAGAGGACCAACTTGGGTTGAAACTGGGTCCGCCATGAGTAGCCCTGAGGCGACAGTGCAGGACTCAGCAAGGCCAGCTGTTAAGATCTTATGAATGACAAAAAATTGTTGAAACCCATCCTGGGGTTATTACATGTTGACTGATGAAGCCACTGAAACCTGTCATTGGATTGGCACAGGTTTAATGACAAGTCGCCATTGGGAACCCATCCTGGGCTTTGTACAGATGAGCCTGTTCAACTATAGGCACAAAAAGCTGATATGAGACTAGTGTGGCATGATGTCACAGGGCTCACGCTTAAGAGGAGGTGGAAGTGAGTAGTATTCAAGTACAAGAAGTTACAAAGCTGAGCAGAGCATATAGGCATTGAGAGCAGACAGAGTTGGACTCCGCTGAGGTCATAGAGACATGACAGCCAAACATGATCATGGGCTAAGCCAGCTTCCATCTCTGAGGGTTATATCTTCCTCAGAATAATTTGGTCAATTAGGGGGTTATGTTAGAATTTTAATTGACCACATTATCCAACTCATTAATCAATTAATCAATACAACAATTTGTGGTTAAAATTGGATATCTCAGTGATGATTGACGACTAGAGTTTTAGGTTGATTTATTGGGAATCATCCCAAACAATATTGAGCAATTATTCATTGAGGGAATTACGCCCAACAGTAGATTTTTATGGAAAATTGATCAGAATGAACAGATGGGAAGTCGTCAGAAACTATATAGCATTATAACGCTTGTGTGAATTGGTAAAATCGTCATTGGCACAACCTGAATCTTTTAGCATTGGGTTCCTGACATCAATAAATTGGTCACCAAACTTTAAGTATCATGTTACCTAAGATAGTCAAGGTGAAATTAACCTCCAAGTATTGGTGCCTAAAACTCAAGAGCTAATCCAATTTAGGGGACCAAGTAATTGACTCAGCAAACAGCAAAAAGCTGTGTGCCAAATATGCTATAAATATACTCCAATAATTTCCTAATAAAATAGATTCAAACTTGATTATAACTCACTTTTAATCCATAGATTGTATATCTTACCCTTGGGATAAGAGTGCAAGAATCAAATATTATCAAGTTATTGTTATCAAATCTCCGCTAGACTCTGCGTGAAGAGAATAAGGAAATGTTCCCTACCAGCCTAAACATATTTTTAAGAGGAAGAAGCACCTGGCTATCGTTGGACCCTTTACATAATGTGGTTTTTTGGTAAGAAACTTTAATAATAGTCTTCATACTATTATTGCCTCAGTTTATCAATTTTAGTCAAATCAACGCAAGTGGTCAAGAATCTGTCAGCTGAAATCTTTGAGCAGAAGTGAGCTATCATCTAAGCGGCCCTGATTTTAACATGGTTATTAACCACAAATAACTCTGGTACCTTTTTTTAATTTTAGAATTAAGTTTAGCGTGACACTTTATTTAATATAATGAACTCATGGAGAAACTAAATTTACAAAATTATTAGAATATACCAATATCATGATAGTGTTACTAGACAAAAGATACATGACATCCTAAACAAAGTGAAAAAATGTTCTTCAAGTTGGGTTTTTTTCAATTTTTAATTTTTTTATTTGAGGTGGGCTGACCTGGGGATGATACTGCACCGATTAAGGGAATTAAAGAAAATGGGAAAGGAGGATAAAATACAAAAAACTTTAATGCTAGGTGTATGACAGGCTAGGAACTCCATGGACCACCTTTGTTATTTGCTATCTCAGTTTAGGACATTGGTGCACAATGTCAACACAGTCAAAATTTTCCCCTACCCAAAGTTCATATACCAGGATTGAACTTGAGGAGGCAGTGGTAGAGGGCTCATATTCTACCACTGGGTTAACCTCCCCTTTGGCCATGTTTTTAACAACTTAAAACATGTATATATTCAAATGCCTATTTTATTGAAAACTATGAAAACCTGTTTAGTGCTAAAAACCAAAAACTTTTCAGTTTTTAATTTTTTTTTAATTTAAAGATACCAGTTGCCCTTATTAATGTATCCTTGCTTAATTGTCCCTTGACCTTGAGGAAGAAAAAGCGTGGGTCTTTTGTAACATTCTTGTAAAGGGACAAATTTTAAACTTTTATCTCCTGTGTTTCTCGGTATTTTTGGAGAAAAATCAAATGACTCTTAGATTGAGCATTATCTAAACCAATATGATTAGTGTAGTGGTACTATACCCCACCCATTACCATTAGAGCAACTTATTTATTGATACGTTGAGATTGCAAGATAGTTTAGCAAGCTGAACAGTGTAAATGATTATTTCTTATATCCACACTAAAGAATCCAAGATTATAATGACTTGATAATTCACTTATAAAAGTGACTACTATATCAAAACAAGCCTTTTTGTATAATAAAGGTTACACCGCTTACTTCAAAATGATTATTGGTTCTGTCTTGGGTGACCTCAAGTATATTTTAAAATAGCTCATGGATGAGTTTTGGTGCTCTTTAGAAAAAGGATCTCAATATTAAAAACTATATCCAGGAGAAACCTTATTGTTAAAATATAACTAATTATTAAATAAAAAAATGAAATTTTTTTAACTAAAGTTTTCATCCTAGGTAATATGATATTTTCTTCAAGGACATATGATTTCTTCAGACAAAAGAGTGGCCAATTACATTATTAAATACTATTTTAATAACTGAACTGCAACTATCATAAAAAGGTGTTATATTCCTAAGTAAGTCCTTTTTTTAAAGATGTTATCTTCCTCAACCTATGCTGCATAATTCAAGAAGACCCTAAGTTGGAGAGCCATGTGTGATGCATCTAAAATGCAATAATTCTTAAACTTTTTAGGTCAAATCTTTTAAGATTTGGTATTCCCTAAAGATTAACAATCTATTTATTTAATCAGTTTATATTTTAAGTGAATAATTAGACAGAGGCCTTTATTTGAAATACTTTGGTCCCACTATTTCTTTATTTTAAGATAAATGATATTGATTTTATCAGGTCTCTTCCCTTTAACTATATAATTTCTTCACTTAGTCATTGCCCTTGTGGCCATGTTAACTTGTAGCATAAACTAATGTGTATCTTGTAAGGTATTATCCTTTATATCTAACTGTGGCTTTGATCCAATATTACCCTCAGGGCCATGTACCATAATTGTATAAATTTACCATACTTTAGCTGGGTTGCATTACCAAAGTAATGTTTATATCAGATAAAATTGACAATCAATACATTGCCACCCCATGGGCTTTAATATCACGAATTTTTAATATACATTGATTACCTCACCTCATCAACCATAGACAATCAAATCATTTAGTTTTGTAATGGTGGGTTTGCGCTAATATGCAAGAAACGAATTGGGCAGTAAGAGCCATGTTACTGACCATACTAGGTACATTGTCATGGAAACGACATATAAAGTTTAATTGGCCTGCCAGTCGGGATGCATAAGCACCCAAAAAGCAAGCCAGAATGCCAGAGGCATTGCCAACTGGACAACTTGATATGGAGCTGGGCATTGGAAAATGACAAAACGTTGGTGCAGCAACATGGTGAGATGAATCCCATCAATGAACCACACTGAAACCACTCCTGACCCAGGGGTCTTGCTGCAGGGGGTGGAATCACTGAGATAGTCTCAATAAGATCCTTGGTATATGGTGCCATTTAAACCAGGGTGGCAAGGAGACTGATTCTCTCTTGCAACTGGTGGACATACGGCCACAATATCCCTATGTATTGCTGCTAGAAGTTAGTGATCATGGGGTTGTAAATCCAAAAATATCGGACTTGCTGAACCCAACTGATGATGGAGGGGGCCATAGTGACCAAGAGTACTGGTAGAGCCCATCCAGTATACAAACCAACAGGCCACCAGGGAAATGCCATCAGGGATGCGGTCAGAAGAAATATTAAAATTTGTTTAGTTTTTTGGTAAAATTTTATTTAGAGGAAAAGGAAGAAAGTTGACCAACAATTTTCTCAGTGCTATGCAACTGATTAAACTAGTGGTCAATTGGGATAGTGACAAGTCAGGATTGGGTCCTGCAATTTTGACCTAACCGGCAAATTGTTTAGGAATGGGTGGGTTTGTTCCTTGAGAACCAACATTGCAAAATTTGGTGGTGGGCCGAGTCACTGTCAGTTTGACCTCAAATGTCCAAACTGGGGCTCAGCTACAATTCTGATGGTTGGCATGATGGCGTTTGTCCCAACGAGTGATGGGAATCCCCCAAGGCCACCTCACGTTGGGATGGGTCCATTTAGTTGGGAACGGGTTCAGGATGCCCAACCCATCCACACTTGGTTGCTGAACCATTTGTTTGGTCAATGGCATCACATCAGCTGCAATGCCTGAATTGCCAACAGAGGGCTTCAAACCCTCATCTATGGCACCCAATGTTGGTTCTATTGACACATTGATCAAATTGGAACTGTCAGGAATTCTGGCTGATACCTCAGTCTTCATGCCTTTCCAGCCATTTGAGATTTGGCCTTCAGCCAGATTGCCACTTAAATTAGATCTGACCGATTTCAATTCGACAATCTTGGTACAGATTTTGCTGATTCCCTGCAACAGTTCTGCCAAGGTGAGTGTGGGTACTGGGGGTGGGATCTGAAGCGGAAGAGCTGTTACCCATCGCTCATCTACTACATTAGTGAGATCGCCCTGAGTAACAAGGGGTACCGCCATCCTCATCAGTGTCTTTTTACTCAGGAATGGGAAGATGGCCCAATCAAGAGCCAGGTGACGTTCCTCAGGAACTTACATACAGGCCCACAGAGACCCATCCCTGAACCTGACCGCCATGTCTCATCATTGCCACATATTCTCATACCACTGTTCCCATGACGCTGCACATTAACAGCAGAGTTTGGGACCAGGAAAGGGCTGAGAACAATGCCAATGCCACACAAGCTCACTGGTTGAGCTCATAATTCGATCTGATCCACTTATATTACTAAATAAAATTAATGTTATCCATGCTAACCTGTATTCTTTATTTCAAATTTCGTTTTTCCTCGTAGAAGATGCAACTGCCCTTCAGGGCTGCCACGTCTTCCCCTAAATAGTGAACTGCAAATATAGAATAAGCTTTCTCTTTTGATTAAACTTTTATGAGCCCCAACTACCACATTGTTAGTGAAGATTTGACATCCCACCAGATCACCTTCCAAGCCCTGCGCCCGTTGTCATTCTGCAGATGTGATTTGGGTTCAAGATGGCGATTTCATTCAGCTCCAAACTTACAGTGTTCAATGCTCATTGAATCAGGGCCACATTCGGATCAAACTCCACCCAATCTGAGTCAATTTATGGATCAGGTGCCTCCTGATCCGTTACATCACCCCCGTGAATACCAAAACATATGGACATTCTCTGGTCATCGTGCATAGTCCTCCATCATTTGCTATATTGCCTCCTCCACTGGGTAGCCCTTCCACTTCACTAGCAGTTGCTGCTGGCCTCTCACCCACTTGGCATCCAGAATCTGTTCCACCTTGTATTCTGGCATCTCCCCCTCTCTAATCCAGCAGACTGGGCTGCTCTGGCCCTTCAACTCAAAAGCCTGTAGCTGGGAAGCATGGATTGCAAGATGGGCTCTGGAACCTACTGGAGAAATCAACTCAAAGGCAACCCAATTAAAGGCTTGAATGATCCGGTATGGGCCCAAAAACTTTGGACCCAGCTTATGACTCTTGACTTGGATGGCATAGTTCTTGCTGCCACCAATGCCCAGTCCCTAAGCAGAAACGCCAGATCTTGCGCCCTTCAACGATCTGCTGTTGCTTCTGTCAAAATATTGCTTGCTCCAAGTTCCCCCATAGCTTCTTTCTGACATCTGACATGGTATCTAACATCTCATCTGCCCCCTGACATATGCCACCCACAGTTCCCCCATTCAATCTAGGGTTGAGTCCATGATTCAGAAAAAAACAGTGACATTCCTGTTGAGGATTAAAAAGTGGCTGTTGTAAGAAAACTGGGCAATCCAGACCCACAAAACCTAGTCATCCTGTCAATTGGACATGTAACACCACAGATAATGTTTGAGTATCTGTCTCACCTTCACTGTTTGTCCATTGGATTGAGGATGGTACGCTGAGAAATAAACTGGCCTAATCTCCAAATTTTTCAGTAGACTCAACAAGAATTTTGAAACAAATTGTGGGCCCCAGTACAAAATAATCTGCTCAGGTAATCCATGTTGGGAGAACACCAAATTCAATGAAAACCCTTGGCACATACTTCACCAAAAAACTCCGCATACTTGGGAAGAACTCAGCGTATTTGGTAGTCTATCTATGACCACCATAGCCGCATCCTTCCCCTGCACCTTTGGAAGTCCCACTATGAAATTGACACTAATCTGCTCCAAGGGGCTTGCCATATCAGCAGCAGATAAAACTTACCCAATGGTGGTTTTCTTAATAGTTTTGACTTTACACATACCAAACACTCCCGCATGTACTTTTGGACATCTTTATGAAGGCCTGGCCAGGAATACTCCCGCTGTACCAATTCCATCATCTTCCCTACTCCCAGTTGACCCGCCAGCGGATGGTCATGAGAATCCTGGATTACCTCTCGTTGTAATGATGGGTTAGATATCCATACACACAACTTGTGGTATAACACCCCTACCCTCTTCATGAAATCCGCATGATACCGGTGCAGCTAACCCTCTGTCATCTTGGATTTCAGCCTTTGGGCGAATTCCGCGCTTCTCTGTTTCTGGTGCACTTCCTCCCCCAAAACACTACCCCTATCTTTAATCATCACAAATTGGTCCAGTTGGAACATTGTTGCGGCGTTGAACTCCTCCAATTCTCCTTCTCATACACAAAAGCCCCTTCTTGACTCAACCAATCCACCAGGACATTCGAAGCTCCAGGCCTGTACTCCACCCGGAAATCATAGCAGACCTGCTCCACATGCCATCTGGCCTGTCACTGGTTCATCTTTCTGGGTTTGTGATAGTACTCCATGGCTTTGTGATCTGTCTGGATAACAAAAGGGTGCCTAGCGTAGATCAGGTGATGTTGCCATTCACAAAAATCTGCCATCACCACCAACAACTCCTTATCATATATCGGATAGTTCATTTCCATGAGGAGCAACTTATGGCTGAAGTACCATATGGGATGCTCCAACCCGACTTTCCCTTCCTGAAGCAATACTGCTCCCACAGCATAATTCAAAGTGTCCGTCTCAACCACAAAAGATTTCCCAGGATCCAGATGGGCCAGAACAGGTGTGGTAAGTAACTTACCCTTCAGTAAACTAAAATCCCATGACTCTTCCTTTCCCATATGAACAGAATGTCTTGTGTCAAGCGCGTGAGTGGTAAGGCCATCTGGGAGATATTTTTCACAAACTGAAGAAGGAAGTTTAATAAACCAGAAAACTTTGCACACCTGTCTGATCTGTGGAGCTTTAAATGCCTGCACCGCCTGGAGCTTATCCAGACACACCCCCAATCAGTTCCTTAACACCATGTTGACAGTGAACGTTACTGAGTTTCAGTTGAACTCACACTTGGAAGGCTTTAACCCTGAACTCATACAGCTGATCACCACAAAACTTCCCAGACATCTCATACATGCTCCTCCTGGGACGCAAGAATACTAGAATATTGTCCATAAAAGTGGCACAGCATCGACCAATCATCCCTCCAATGACATGGTTGATCATATGCTGGAACAACACTGGGGCATTCCTCAGCCTGAATGGCTTTATTTGATATTGGTACACCCCTAGTTGGCACTTGAACGCCATGTATTGCTGAAACTCCAGTCACACCAGTATCTAATTGAATGCGTCTACAAGGTCAAGCTTTGTAAACATTGTACATCCGGTGACCATCAGAAGAATGTCCTCAAACAGGGGCATCAGATATGGGTCTGGCTCCATGACTGTGTTTAAATGCTGGAACTCCACACATGGGCGTACTTCGCCACTCACCTTTGGTACTAATAATACAGGAGACACCACCTGAGACATAGAAGGCTCAATCAAACCTTTGTTCAACATTGACTCCACATGGTTCTCCAATGCTCCTCTGGCCTGTTCATTGAGAGCATAGACCGGGCATCCCCTGGGAATCTCTGACCCCTCCTTGAACCAAAACAAAAGTGCAAAAGAGCCCATAGGGGAAAAAGGCGAACTACAAATGGGACCTAATACCCCAACAAAGTCGCTGTATTTGGGTGGTAGCTCTACCTCCTGCAACCCCCTAAGCTCCTGCATCCGCTCAGAACGTCACCCCCCACCTCCATTTTCCACATCATCTGAGGTCCAATCTGCGGCAACAAAATAATCATCTTATGTCATAAATCAATCCATGGCTGAAAGCAATGCCACCATTGCATCCCCAGCACCACGGGGTGTGCTAGATTCCAGATTGCACAAATACCATCCTTCAATGAAAAAAGGGTTCTGCTGAATGATAATCAGGGGCTCCGGAACCCACAATGGGGCTCTTCTTGACACATCGGGGAATACCACCTAAGGACACTTTTCATCTCCAGCTTAAACTGTTCTGCCAAAGTGAACTCCACATAATTATCCTCAGCCCCTGTATCCACCAGGGCAAGCACCTTCTCTGTCCGTCCTTGCAAGTATAATTACACTTGAATAAATATCCTAGGATAAAGCGAAGAAGAAGGTTTAATGTTAGAAGCATTCTTGGATTGCAAATTTGCAGGTAAGGTAGGTTGGGGACTATGGCTTTGCCCAGGTCCCTGGCCTGTTCTCTCCAACTCCTTACCGCTCCCCCTGGTGGGATCCCCATAATATCCCCAAAGTTCCATGGAGAACCCCGCTAACCTCCTCATCCTCTATTGGCTACAACAGGCGACTGGACCCTTCTTGGGGACATCGAATCCTCTTGCCAGTTACATGCCAACGCCAATTGTTTCTCTACTTGCACCGCCAACGCAATTTCTTCCACCAACAAATCCTGAACTTTAGCAGCCGCCATGGCGGCCAACATATCTGCTTGCAGCCCTTGCCTGAACATTTGCGATGATTGTGAATACAAGACTCACTGCCTTCGCCAATGGGCGAAAAACCCACCCATATTCTTTCACTGATCCTTGGCACCAGCATACCATCAACAAAGCCAACCACGCCTCATCCTGTGTTTCAAACGGACAAGCTGCCTGCTCAATCCAGTCTACACACTCATCCATAGATATGGGCAGGCGTCCTTGCTCTTCAACCAACTCTTGCACCCCACCCAGAAAGTTCCGGGGGTAGTGCCTCCACAATTTGCATGATCTGCAACGAGAAAGGGGTCTATTCACCTGTTGCTTGAGCCAACTGCACCTGAAAACGAATCCACAACACCACCTGGTGGATTCTCTACAAAGCTTCCATGGGCAAGGCATCCCAACTTTTTAGGGGGTTTAGGTCCTCCCTGGCGTTCCTCCATCCTAACAGGTCTTAAACCACAAACTTAAATCACTTATTTTTATTACAAACGTGAGCTAGAAGCTCACCATCATTACCGTTAACACATGATGCTACCATTCCTCCCCTCCTGGGGCCACCACCTCTTCTTGGGGCCCCACAAAACTGACAACAAAGTAGTGGTATTTCATCTAATGTAACAGGTGGGTTTGCGCCAATATGCACCAAATAAATTGTGCAGTAAGATCCATGATACTGACCATACTAGGTACAGGCCCGCAGAGGCCCATCCCCAAACCTGGCCGCCATGACTCATCATTGCCATATATTCTCTTACCACTGTTCCCATGACGTTGCAGATTAATAGCAGAGTCTATACCAGGAAAGGGCTGAGAATGATGCCAACACCACACTGAGCTCACTGGTTGAGCTCATACTTTGTTCTGATCCGGGCATATTACTAGATAAATTATTGTTATCCATGCTAGCAAGTACCTTTTATTTCAAATTTCATTTTTCCTCACAGAAGATGCAACTGCCCTTCAGGACTGCCACGTCTTCCCCTAAATTGTGCACTGCGAATATAGAATAAGCTTTCTCTTTTGATAGACTTTTCCAATCCCTGACCACCACATCATTCTTGAAGATTCGCCATTCCACTGGATCACCATCCAAACCCCACGTAAACCCATCGTTATTCTACAGATGTGATTTGGGTTTGGGATGGCAATTTTACCCAGTTCCTAACTTACCGAGGTCAATGCTTGTTGCATCAGGGCCACATTCAGATTAAACTCCACCTGATTCTTTACAAATTTATTATTATCAAATTTTTTGTTTTATCATCTCTAAAGCACTTCAATAGAAAAGTTTTTTAATTCTTATTATCAGCTATTAACTAGAATCTCGTTTATTGACTAATTTCAACTAAGGTAAAAAAACCAAGGATAGGGATAGAGGTTCTATGATTTTCCAAGAACTATACAAATGTCCCAAGACTGTTAAGTGTTATGAGATTATAAGCTGTAATGCATCTATAGAACTAGGAAATCTAGTGCTTTTTTGAAGGTACTGCCATCTTGCAAAAGGTTCTGGTCTCATTTGTAGCGTTTTAAAAGTCTACCAAAAACTCATATAATATATGTGAGCCCTAATGCCACTGTCTTTACAAGCTACTTTGAGGTTTTTATTTTGTTTTATACCAAAACTGAAATAGTACATATGGCATATTTCCAGACTTTTAAAAATCCTGTCATTATAAAAACACTTTTTTACTTAGTACAACCTGATTTGGTAGGTTAAATTTGATGATTAAGCGCCAATTTCACAAAAGTTCTGGCATTCTCAGATCCTAACAGTTATTTCACTTTCTCCATTAATACATTTTACTTTGTTATGGTAGAACCCTTGTTTTGAAGAGAAGAAGACAAAGAAAACGCCTCATTTCCGTCTCTTTAAAAGAGTTTCTGTACCAGCTATATTGCATAATTAGTAATAAGAGCTCATTGCTGAGTTTTAACTGTTAAACTCTGGCACCACAATATGAAATATTTTTTGTTCGTTTTATGTTTGCAATGACCATACAGCCTTATTTTACTACCGTTAACAATAAATTAATATCATTCTCCATATAGTTATTAAAGAGTATTTTCTGTGTTTGATTTTGGATATTTTTCCAAGGTAGTCTAGCTTTCCTTTATATCTTTCCAAAAGTTGTCTTCTCACTAAGCACTATCTTGGATGACGTTACAATACACAAGTGTTGGAAAGAATAAACAAGTGAATGAAGATACTCACTGTGAATTTCTCAGGATAGCTCACTTGATAATTTAAATCCTGCACACTCTATTGGGAAGATGTTCATCCAATAAATCTTCGATTTTGCCAGTGGCTTAAGGTACTCTGTTAATTAGAAACTCATTATTTTTATCAGAATAGCCCTTATTCTTCTGGTCAATTTTGGGCTTAATATTTCCTTTGTAATTGTGAATACCTTCTAAGGCAGGGATAGATATAAGCTGAGATTTGATACTTCTAGCTTGTCAACACTTCTCCAAAGAAAAGATCCAGATGAGAAAACTGAGAAAGAGATGAAATAAAATATCTTTTATTAGAAGGTATTAATTTGATAATCAGTCATTAGGCCAGGAGCCGGTACTCACCTCTCGGGCATTTCCTAGTCACATTCAAGCACAAAATTTTAACAGATATTTTAACACCTCAGTTTAGTCCTTGAACTGATATGACTGAGACCTAATCTTAGGTTTATTTGTGGCAAAATACTCTTAAAGCTGGGAGGTTTAAAGGGATAAGATGTGATAAAAACATGCAAACTTATCCTAGGATTTTCTTAATTTGAGTTTCGTCATACTTCTGACAAGGTACACCTTCTGTGAAATTCTCTGATTAATTGAATTAGATGATGTACCCCTAATTTGGATGCCAGAAGTCCTCTCTCTCTTTAGCACTATGTATTCCCTTTCGGGCAGTCCATGTGCAAGTGCTATCATGCCAATTATAAAAATTGACATAAGATTTTGCCCTAGGGCGTGAAATTGATTATGTTATTGTACATCTGATTGTCCATGAGACTTTTAAAAGTTAACTTTGGAACAGTCCTGAACAATTTAGTATACTGAATGTTTGATAGTGTTCCCATTAATTGTGACTAATTGCCAAGACTTGAAGAAGTGATAATCACCCATATTGTGCAAATGTATTCAGCCTAAGCTTTTTGATAAAATACTTGATTGATTTGATGTTGAGATTTAGCGCAAGCTGAGTAGGTGCAATAGGCTTTGATGTGAGAATCAATAATTTAGCTCAAGCATTGTGAAGATAATCATCCTGATCTGATGGTTGATAGAAGGTTTAATTTTGAGTCAGTCACCAGAATCTGACACTTACTCCAACCGTCCACGCTAATTTTTATGGTGTTTTTAATGGATAGCTTGAAAATGGCAAATCTGAGTTATTACCACTAAAATTTTAAGATTAGCTAGGCACTTGTGACGCTTTTTCAAAAGTGGACTTGATGGAAATTTTACATTAGATATAGCTGGAACTGGAGCGATATTATAAAGCCTCATAGAGGGTAGTACAGCTTCTCAAATAACAAGGCTGGTTATTGGACGTTTAAACTTCCTCAGACCAGATAAGGTCATTTTAGCATAGAAGATAGAAACTCATGTACCAATTATTTATCTGATAAAGATGTTAAGATATTATACCCAGAAGTAGGAAGATCATAATTTAGAAGAACAATAATATTTTGGTAAATATTATAGTAGTAAGGAAAAATGAAAGAATTAAAACATTCCCTTTAGATTGGGACCACCTTGTGCTCTAAAAAGTAAGAATTGGAACATCTTTTATTTTTTTAGGCTCTATCACAGGTGTCAATCTTTACTGGATGGGAAATTTGTGGCTTGACTTGACATTTAGATAATCTGACGAGAATATTTTTTCTGTTTAATTTTTCCTTAAAAACCACTTTTGTTATCCAATGAGGTGCTATTAATTACAGTACAATGATGGTATGATTTGTCTCAATTTGTTAAGGATTGGTGCCATTCTTTCTAGACCCAAGAATTTATGTATAATCATGTTTATAGCCATTAACCTAGAATCCTGTGCCTCCTATTCTAGTATCATTAAAACTATTTGCAATACAATCTATGGCTATAATTTTATTATAATATTAATAGGAGGCCTTGTTGATTGATCCTCTACCATTATAAAATTATTTACAATATAATCTGTCCTTGTACAGATTGTTTGGATTGTTATCCTTGTTATCATCTTCATTATAATCATCTATCTGAGTTTATTGGTTGTCCATTGATTTTAGTGCCCCTTATAAGGCCTTGGTAGCTGTCATCATCATTCCCTATAATATTAAGTATTTTTTTCTGCATAATTCTGGGTGACTCTATGATATCACCACTCTCTAGATGAGTTCTAAGTGGTATATAAAGTTTTCTTGTATGTGAACAGTTTTAAATGAACTTGGTGACATCGTCAATATAGTTATTTTAGTGGTTCCTCTTAATTAAATATAATTTACTGACCACATACTGAAACTTGTCCTGGTGGCTTCTGCACATGTGGTGTAACGGTCAGGTTAAACTGATCATTACATTTTGACTCGAGATTCAGATTTCTGAATCTTGAGTTGAATCACTTTTTGGGTTTTTTGAGGTTTATGTGGGGTCCAGCACTGGGCTGTGCTCCTCCCACACTATTCTTAGGCTCTTAGGGGCCTAAAGAACAGTGCAGGAGGGGCTCCCCGGAAGGGCAACCTTAAAAGGTCAAGACCAGGCAATTCTGAACTCAGTTCAGAATTTTTCCTCATTTCCTGCTCTTGCATGGGACTCTCTGGTGGCCTCGGGGCCGCCCTTGCCTTGTCTTACCTGGTATCCCACAGCAAGATAAATTTTGTATCCTCAACAAAATAATGGTATTTGGCATCAAGAACCTTGATTCTTCCAAATACCCTGGTTTTTTATGTCTCATTTGTGGTGCTCTAAGTCATTGGGATTGAATTCATCTTCATGTTTATTTTTGATAGTAAATAAAACAAGGCTAATTTCAGGGTCAGATCCTTGCTTACCTATGTCATCTTTTCTCGCTTTTTGAATTTCCCAAAATCCAATGTTGAATTGGCGAATATGATGAATCAAAGCACTTACCTTGAGGGAACCTCATATCAGACAAACATTTAGCGCCCATCGCCAAGGCGAGATGTTGATCATAAAAAAGGGATGTTTTTAAATGTTATACGTGGTAGATATATACTTAATCAATTTTTAAGTCTAGTAGCTGATTTAATCTTTGTCTATTTTTTCCTCTATGATTTGCATCTCATTTTTTAAAGCTCTCAAGTTGAATTTTTACCTATATTGTTTGATAGTTCTTGGTGCAAAAATTCACAAGGAAGTTTTTTGGGATTGGCATGATGATGGGTATAAGCTTTTGTAAGGAGCTTCTTTCTGATACAACGCTTCTAATGGAGACATCATTATTGCTCAGTTGCAACTAAAGTGACACAAAAGCAATGCAGAGTGAAAAAGGGCAACAACTTGTATCATAGTTAATGGTTAACTTATTGAGGATCCCAGCTAGTGAATCATTTAATCTTTCAACACTACCGCTGGTTCAGGGTATGAAGTGGTCAGAGACCAGATTTAATCCCAGATAGAGTCAACATCACTCTACAACAGCGATGGATGCTTTAATTCTAAAAAAGTAGGGCTTTTTGAAATCCATGTTTAATCATCACTTGTTTTTATATATAAAAATCGCAGTTCTAGTGGAATTATATGCTTTACAGCAGCGGCTTTGACCCTGTTTTATGAAATGGTCAATCACAATAAGGATAAACATAATACCACTTAAAGTTCTTGGTAAAAGACCTATATAAGCAAAAAAACGTCTTGGAAGTCAAAAGTTGGGTACTCTAGTGTGAAAACAACACTATCTAACATTAATCTGAGGCTTGCACAAGGTATGCAGGATTCAAGAGTTTGAATAGTATCATCTAATATTGATTCACAAATAGAAATTTTTTCAGATGCTCAAGAAATTTTTTAAACCTGCCATTATTTTTTGCGCCTCTAGGGTAACTTAAATCCCATTTGGTCCTATAAGGTCGGCCTCTTTTTATTACAAAACTTCTTCATGTGGCTGTCTACTCAGCAGGTGTCATTAAAGCATTTCTTGCGTTCAGTGGAATCTACCCAGTAGTATCTTACCACTCTTAAGGTCCACAATATATACTAAAGACAATATTTTTCAAGGGCTTTAAGGTGGAATTGCAAAAGCCTTGACAACCCTTGGCATTCAAATTTTTAGCCTAATTATTGTATATTATTTAAAATCATTAAGTGTATAGCCCATCTCACCAAGTGCCTCCCTAATTCTTTGATGTTTTATATCTATTTTGAGTGAAAAATAATTTTAGGTCAAAGTTTTTAGTGTTTTCCATAGATTAAGTTTGGAAAATACTGACATATCATATCACAGTTAAACACGCTTTCCTTGTGACAGTGTGCTCATTTTCTTTAAAAGAGCCATGGAGAAATAAAATATGGTATATTTACCCTCTTCTTATGGTAAGTTATGATAAGCATTTACTTCATTATTAATTATTTCCATAAATAAGTAACACCTTGTTTAGATTTAGCTGAATGGTTTCTGATTTTTGGGTTGCTATATGGTTATTCACGGAAGACACTAAATTTAGAAAACTTGTGGTATGTTTCATACATTGCAAATGCTTGTTTATTGCATATACCAAAGGAAGCCACTCAGAAACAGCCAATTAGATCTCTCTTCTTTTGTTAGTTTAGTAGAAGTAAAGGGTGGTTGGCCTGTCAGGGTAATTCTTGCTTCCATTCTAGTGCAGGTTTTGTTCAACACATGTTTGAAACTTGTACTGGCTACCAAAACCTTGGCGTGGTATATTTATACAAGGTTGACACACTTCATTTACCTTTAGATTAGTAGAAGTAACATACAAAAAACAGAAGAACAATATATAGAGTTTAAAAACATATTATATAACAAAAAAGTTTTAAGCTAACTATAACAAAGAAACTAATATTAAAATAGAAGTTTTTACCTTATTTGTGTGGCTTCATCTTAGTAATGGTGAAGGCTCAACTTTAGGGGATAGAATTTATCTATTACTTTAACTGATGTTGATTTAATTTCTATTGATATTAACATTGGTTTATTTTTACTATATTAATGTTTAATCAGGAGTAAGGCCTATTAACATAAATATAATTAATTTAATGATGTTTTTCAAAACTACTTGAAATCACTGGTAAGTCTTATATCTTCAAGCATTAAGAGATTTCTCAATATAGTGCAGAGTTTATAATTAGCAAAGTCTGGATAAATCTCCGAGATAGTGTTCCACTGGCCAATGATATAGAGAAGTGCCTTTGCTGAACTAGTACTTTTTTAAGTTAAGCTTTGAGTTATTTCAAGTGGTCAACTTCACTCTAACCCTCCCTTAATCACCTATGCCACAGTTTGTCTTACTATCAATTGGCTTCCTAATAGCAGATAATGGGAGCCACTTAACTGTTTTACCGTTATTTCTCTAGTCAAGCCTGATATAGTGAATCCTGAGCTACTAAAAATCTTAACTTGAACAGTTCCATCACCTTATACATTATTAAATTTACTCCCACCTTCAGACTTGGTATGTGCTTATCCCTCATCACATTCTGGATTCTGACTGGTACTTTATATAGCACTAACTTTTTATTAATAAATACTTCTTACTACCTATATTTATTTAATATATTATAATTCATTGCTCTTAGAGTAGTGAACTACAGTACTAGGAGCTGTAGTAAATGACTATTGTATTACGCTTTGTAAAATAGTCTGCAGAATTTACCTCATCACAGAACAGAGGTGTTATGATCAAGTAGGATCAATGGAGTTGAAGTGAGAAATAAACCTGTGCAAGTAGAGAGCTTGTATTGCGCTCTACAATTATCATGAAAATGGAATATTAAATAGATGTTGTCAGATTTTGTGGTTACTCAAAAATAAACCCTTCAACAAAATACAGATCGGGCTGATTCTCCCTACTAATTCTTGAACTAATATCTAATTAAAACTATTGCAATAACATACCATCTAGTACTAAAAAAACTATTGCAATAACACAGCTCAGACTGATTATCATAACATGGATTTAATTAAATTACTAAAGATCAGGCTGAATACCCCTGCAAATTTAGGCCAACCTTCTCTGCAACTACTTGGCTGGGCTGATCAACTCAAAATCAATTCAATATTTATTCTATTGGTAGCTTGGTCCAAATACATTTGCACAGTTGGGCCAAAATCACTGTCTCAAAACTCAGCAACTAGTCATGCTTAATTGGGTCCAATATTAAGAAATCAGTAAGAAAATTATTATTTGTGACCAACTAAAGTTAAGGTTCAAAAGTCTCATGGACAATTAAACAAACAAAAAATGTAATCAATATTATGCCTTAGGGCATATTTGTATGTCAGTACACATAAATAGCACAATAGCACTTGCACATGGACTGCCTGAATGGGAGTACCTAGTGTTTTTAAGAGGGAAAGTCGACATCCCAATTAGGGAATCCTTTACATCAGCAGTATGATTAAAACATATTTGGAGCCGGTCCTAAAATATTTTTTGTATGTTGATATGCTTAACTGGCACTATAGCACATTCACACAGACCGTTCAAATAAGATTACATAGTGCTATCGAGAGAGGCCTGCCAACAGCCCAATTAAGGGTATGTCATTGTTTTGAATCGACCACAAATTCTCCCAGAATTTGCATTTTGTCAGCAGTATGTTGAAACTCATTTTGAGACGATCCTAGGACCATTTTGCATGCTCATTGTTGCGATTTTTGTTTCTGAAATCCTCCCAAATATGAGAGAATTTTGCCACCAATAAACCTAGCAATAGGTCTCAGTCATATCAGTTCAAGGGCCAAGCTGAGGTGTTAAAATTTCTGTTGAGATTGCGTGCTTAAATGTGGCCAGGAGATGCCCTAAAGGTATAATTACTGGCGCCTGGCTTATTGAATTATTATCAAATAATCTAGTCAAATTAAGATCAATTTTATTTAATCCTCTTCCCAGTTTTTATTTTAATTCACTTTTGGAAATTGGTAGCAAGCTAGGATCTCAGGATCCTCAGCTCTTAAATTTGACTGCCTTAGTTGAAGTTCCCAATTACAGAGGGAGAATCAATCCCAACATCAGTCCAAAGAGTTGGGGCTATTTGAGGATGCTTAATGAGTTTCCAATTAGTCAAAATACTGTAAGCTACTGGCAAAATTGAGGATCCATTGGCCAAACTTCAGCCCAATTAAGCATGCAGGATTTAATTAAACAAGTAAGAAATCCTTGAAATTTGACAAGTGGTGATATATTATAGGAAAAAATACCTTTAATAAGTATTTGTTACCTTTATAACATACTGATGATACGCTATAATGATTAGGCAGAATACAAATTTTTTCTACCAAGGTCTGATATCTGGATATCAGAAGATCAATCTATTAAAAAGGAAACATGCGAAGTGAGCTATATTATTGACCATGACCTTTAACAATTTCTTGGATGAAGAATGGGCTGTGCAACGCCCACAACTTTTCAACGGATATTGGACAGCATATTATGAACTCTAAAAATCAATTGTGCTATAGTTTAACTTAATGATTTAAATTTTCTTTTCATTTCGTTTAAAAAGTCTCTGACCCGTCTAGAGAAAGTCTACCTTCACACCAAGGCTTATTTGATAATCAAGGCGCAGAAGTGAAACTTTCAGGAAAAACTCAAATACTTTAGGTTTGTCATTGATAAAGCATGCTTATGGCCTTAAACAGAAAAGTTTGGAGCTATCAAATGAATGATGTAGCCAGGTAGAAAGTGTAGATCCAAGTGTTCCTTAGGATGATTTACTATTATTGCTAGTTTTAAATTATAGTAGGATATTTGAACCTTAATTACTCTTTCAAAAATTGTGTTCAATGTAAGCGGACGGCTAATTGTTAGTTGCCCTTCTAAAAGGTGAGATTATTTTTACTAAATTGCTAATACTCATATAAATAAATTTGATAAGCTGTTATTATTCTCAAGACGCCTCTCTAATTACTGTTGGTTTTAAGATAACTAAGTTGATAATGAAGGAGTTGATCATTCTGCAGTTTACTACAGTGGACGCTGGAAAGGCATGAAAACTAAATGGCAACTTTAAATGAGTTCCTGATAGTCATCTATGCATGTTAACAACTCTAGATATATGTAAACAAAGTGACTTTTGCAGTAATAACTTACCATGACTCACCTCATTAATTGTAGAATATGAAGGAGCAGTAAGGAGTGGCTGTCTAGGTGGCCTTTATGATCACAATATCATGATTTTAATTTTAGTAATGACTCTGTGTGGAACTTCAATATGCCAATTGGCTCTCTCAAATGCCTACTGTGGCCTTAGCAAGTTTTTAATTAATAATTTTAATGAAATGTGGTTTAGAGGAGTGGTAGCATAGAGGGGTGGCTCCTGCTCCACTCTTAGTTGGGCGTTGATTGACACAGGTTCAAAAACCAGCGCAAACTAAAAAAAACTTGGCATGGTATATTTGTCCAAAGGTTGACCTACCTCATTTACTTTTTAAGAAAATGTGGTTTACCAATATGACAATGAAAAAGATTAATTTTAGTGCTCCTTAAAGAACAAAGGAATTACACAGGTACAAAAATAAAAAATTTAAAATTTAAACAGCAGCAATATTGGATTTCCCAACCAATGTAAAACTGATATAATATCTGGGTCCACAAGACCACAGGGCACGGTCACTTTGAGATAACGCTTATATTTCTTAAACAGTTAAACTATTTTGAATAAATGCAATTTTGATATTCATGAGACCCTAATCTGTTGTGGAAGAATGACAAGCTGTAACCTTATTGCAAAGCTGTCTCTTATAGAGTAGTTAAACTCAGTTTCACCTGACATATGATATCAATTGCCATTGCTGGCACTTTTCCCAATTTCATGGGCAATTAATATATTATTATGCCCATTAGTCACTTCACCAAGAACATGGAGGCCATAATAAAAGAATACTTATGTGCAATGACAATAGCTAAGTTTAATTTTGATTGAATTTATTTATCGCCATGTATGCTGAAATTCTAACAGATTTTGAGACTAACTTTACGTCTAAATTATAACCAAACTACACAGCCTGATAAGTATATGAGAGCTTTTCTTCTAAGCCCTATTACTTTGATATCAATGGCACTATTAAATGAATAAACATTAAATATTGTTTTTATACTATGTGAGTTGATATCTGACAAAGGAGTACGGTTAGAACCCTTCATTACCTCCGCTGCTTTTCTTTATAATATCACCTATCAATCGACAACAGGGCACTCACTGTTCCAATTATTCTATAGGAAGCATATTGCGCTACATTAAATTTTATACCTCAAATCACCAAAGAGAGCATGAGTACGAATTGATTCTTATAAGAAAAGTAAAATAGATCCATCATCAAAGTAAAGATTATTATATTGCACTAGCTTAGTGTTATTAGGTCTATAAAGCGTGATAATAAAGAATTGATTGTTCTTACAACCTTTTCCATTTGAAATTGGTTTATTAAAATTATATGCATTTCTCTGGAGGACTAGCAAACTGAAAAACATGTATGAGGACTCTTATAAAACATTGAGAAGACATCCACTGATTCCTACACTATGAAAGATTACTAAGGGCTACCTTATTTTTTTGTGCACAAAAATTAAGCTCCTTAAGAAGTATCAATAAAGAGTTTGCTCTATGGTCAAAGATTCTCAGTAACAAGATTTACACCTCCCACTTAATTTTTATTTCTGATGTTTGGTCAAGTGGAGAGAATGTGCAATTGGGTTGACTAATCATCTTTATATCATTTTTTACTTACTTCTCTATTTTATTAATATTAATAAACATGGCCTTTAATTATCTGAATGCAATGTCTATTTTTATTTACTTTATTATTTTCTATAGATAGCCTTTTTTTCACTGCTCATATTTTTATATGTAGTTGAATATTAGTAGTATTAAGTTACTTTTATTACCATCGTCTCAGCGCCTCCAATTGCTAGTAGTTACAAACAAATTTCTAAATTTAAAATTTAAACTTTAAAATTAAAGAGGTGAGCTGACCTGGGGATGATACCGCACCAATCAAGGGATCAAAGAATTAAGAAAGGAGGATAAAACCTATAAAACCTTCACGCGTGGTGTATGATAGCCCAGGAACTCCATGGACCACCTTTGCTATTTGCTATATTGGTTTGGGGCATTAAGGCGCAACTCCAACACAGTCATAATAATCCCCTACCCAAAGTTCATCTTTTGGGATTGAACATGGGGAGGCAGTGGTAGTGGGTCCATATTCTACCACTAGGGTACCCACCCCTTGGTAGTTACAAATGAAGATCAAAAATTAAATCCTGAAGTGCAACTACAAATATCCTATCACCTTGCTTCATGGACCCAGTTTTTGTATCAGTTATTATTATCTTATTATTGATTATCAACTATTATTCCCCACACCTGCATAAATTTGAATTTAAAATGTTTTTTTAGTTGAGCATTTTTCAGGGCAACAGTTCTAACAAGTTAATTGTTATGTTGATGTAACTTAACCTAAGTCAATACCAAGAATCCATGTCTTCCAGAAGTGCACTTTACTGAAAAAAATATTAATTTTAATAAGTAATAAATATTTGCACCTTTATAAACTAAGGATTTAGAGGAGCATATTAAAGGAGACTGCTATTGTATATATTGTATTGTTTTTGTAAGGTAGTAGTCAAAGCTGAAGATCCTCAAAATTAACCACTGCAAGCCCTTGAGCCTCAGTCAAAATTAATAAAAAGGTAAGCTCTTTCATTTTCCTAAAAAACTATTTCTATATTATGTTTATTATAAGACTTTTATATCAGGTTATTGTCTTCAAGAAGTTTTATTTTTTTATATGGAAAATTCATCTGTGTCATTGAAACAATCATACAAGCCAGTTCTAACAGAAGTTATGGTAGATTCCATCAAAAATTTATTTGATTACCGTATTACTTGTCAACTCCATGGTAAACCCAGCTTGAGGTTCCAGCATCAAGTGATCACCCCTTCAACCCACTTTCACACTGTAATATCAATGTTACTATTTCCTGCCAGCAGGATTAACGTGGCCATCAATATATAGTAATAGTTGTGGGCTATCTCACTAAGTATATTGATGTTATATCAGTACCTTATGCCATACCTGAGCTAACTATTACTGTATTGACACATCTTTATACAGTTTGGTTGTCTAAGGGTACTGCTATCTGAAAATTAAAAGATTTCACTTTTTAGGTGGTTCAAAAATTGTACTTTACTTAGACCCATCAAATCAATTCTTCATATAATACAGTCAATAAAAGGCTTTCAAGAGAGTCAATGGTGCACCATTATTAAACTCATAAAGATGGCCACTACTGACCCAATATGGTGGATTCAATTTTTTGCAAAGTTTTCTTCTTGTGTATTTGGTTTGTTACCATATTTTTATTAAAATATCACTATTTGAGGCATTTATATTATGAGACTTGATATGACAGTTAGCCTACAGAATAAATTTATAATCACACCTTAATACACCAAAATTACTTCAAGGGCAATAACTAGTAAATTGTTTTCTTATAAACACTAGCCATAGATTAATTTGTTAAAACCTCTACTAATGAGATCAACTTGAGTAATTTTATGACAACCATTCCTTCATGTATATCACTCAGGCGACTTCTTGATGTTCTACCATCATTTTTGATGGAAAATTATAAGCTCGCCACTACCTGGTCCAGATATTTTTAAGGTTATGCATAAACAAGGGTCAGGATATATGATTTTCAGATGTTTCCCAGATGATCTTGGTCAACCATTTACGTTAACTTTTTACAAATCTATGTACCCCCTGGTCAAGATTTTAAGTGGAGGGCATTTGTGGTCTATATATGTCAATGAGTATGAGTTAATAAACTTTGAAGTCTAAATCTCATATACCATCAGAAACATTGATTAACAATAATACTTCCACCAATGTTTCAACCCAAAAAATGAGGGAAAAAGGAAATTTTAGCTTACGTCAAAAGGGCCAAAGGAGTTAAAAGAAATACCTTGAAAAATAAGGATAACTAAAATTAAAAGGGATTAATTAACACATTCTAATAACACACTAGGAAGTAGAGTATCCTGAATTTAGTCCCCTAAGGCCCTCCTGAGACGTTATGCAAACAGAATTTTTCTATAAAAATTTAAAATTAAAGTAAAGCTTAAGCTTAATTATCATACTTATATGAGGCAAGCCAACCAGGGGACAGAAATTACAAAGCTAATACTAGACTAAAAAACTAACGTAACTACTTGGTTCAAACAAAACGCCCTAATGAGCAGATTGAGTGAAATGCTTCAAAAACAACCAACCAGGTGGGCATCAGAAACTGCTTATCCCTCCATGGCGGAAAGGGATGAGGGGTCGGGGGGCTCATCTTCAGCAGCCTCTTTGGCAGCAGCTTCTTCCTCCCATAGTAAGGTGCGTGTCATGGCAGACAGTAATGGCGTTGGGGCATCTGTGGCATGGAATCGATATCTCTAATAATTGGGATTTCTTGGAAATTGCCAGCTAGGTAGATGGCACTGAGATATTCAGTTAAAACTTTTTCAGCTTATGATGTGGGCGTCTGGAAGTATAACAAATGTGCATTGTTGGTTCAGGTTATTTTTGCTTTTGGATTCCGTGCTATAGTTACCACGTTCTTGATAGCATTGTTTACATTTTTGTGCAGCTGGTTCACTGTGATTTTACTTTTTGGGGTTAAGGTTGCAGGACTAACAGGAGGTGGTATTCCTCCTGTGAGCATTGCAACTGATTTAGCGACGGCTTTATGAAGGGCATGACAATCCAGTGTTGCAGCAGCTTCAACTGCAAGCTGGTGATCACTGCAAAATTATTCGGCATTTGGCTGTGGGGTATATAGTTGAGGGGGGTATCTGGCGTCCCATTCTGCATTAATGAACCGCTCAATTTGCAGTGATGGTTCTTCGATGCACTTACCTGATTCGTCAATTTCAGTCAATAATTCCCATGGGTTTTGGTTGAATTGAATTGGGGAATCAGCTTATGGTTGAGGTTTGGTTGATTCATTTGAGGAAGCATGGGATCAAACTGGGATCCAATCAAATGCTTGATTGGTGGAATCATTTATGGCATTGAGGTGAGGAGGAGGCTGATTGGTGGCTACAGGTGCAGCTGCAGCAACAGGCTTTGGGGGTGGGGAAGGTAGGATTGTGCCCCATACCAGAAATTGTACAGGGTGGGCAGCAGATTGGAGGTTGGCAGATGAGTCATCTGATCTTCCAGAAGTGGTTGATGTGGGGCAAATGCATTTCAAGTGGTCTAACTCAAAACATGATAGACAGATCATCCGCCCGCCCTTGATGTAGGCCCAAAATGGATGGTCAGGCGCTGAGGGAATAATGGTATGCGGTGGAAATGACACCACGATTTTATTAAAAAAGTGCTAATCATGGCATATGCCCAAGTCCCAGTGAGTCATGTGGCCCCATTTGGGACCACAAATTGTATGATGGGGTTGAAGCAATAGGCTGCCAAACCGTCCATCAGCTCCTGGTGGAGCACTTCAGGGGGAGGTGGGTGGGCAAGCCAGCAAACTGAACCACCAAGGTGGTGTCTTCTGGGAGCCAAGTCTGAGTTGTGGGGAGAGGGGTGCCCTGGAATACCAGGGGCACAGTTGCTGCAGTGGCAGCGTCAGCTTCACAGGTGAAGCTGAGGTCAAAATACCCCTTGTAGGGGTGGAAATCTATGAAACCAGCGGGTGTTATTACTGCCTGTGAATTTTGATAATGGCTTGGTCATGGTATTGGAATAGTTTCCCATATTTGACCCTTAGGCCATAAGTGCATGTTGCTCTGGGGGAGCACTAGGGGGCAGCAAGATACCGCTTGGCCATGAGCAAGGTGGGCATCAAGGTCCTTGGGCAGAACAATTCAATAGATGGATTTTTAGTGACTGGGTGAACCAGTCCTAGTGCGTTTTCTTGCAGGATGGAAAATGGCGGGTGAGTTTCGCCGCTGCCCCATGCTGAGCAGCCAGCGGAGAATCTGATGACATCGGAGCAAAACTACTACATGCAAATTTGATTTAAATTTAATTTATGAAATTTTGCTTGGAAAGCTATGCCATGCAGAAAGAGACTTTCTTAAGCTTAAGCTTAATTATTATTAGCTTAGTTTTCTATTTTTTAAAAAAGTATATGAAAGTTATCAAGAATGTTTGTCCACCACAATATTTTAATTTTCTTTGCTTTATTTTGATTAGAACTCGTCCAACTTCAGGAATCTTTATATCCTACTAACAACTTTTTGTCCTGTCTCTAGTACAGTACAACATCTGTCAAAGGTGTACATGAAGGACTCATAATAGTCCCGTAGTTCTCTATATTTGTTTTAGGTGTGTATCTTCATTTAGTTTTGTTTTTGAGCTAATATAGTTGGACTTCAAAATTCTTCAAGTTAGATTCAATATATAACACATGGAAGTTTTAGCACACAATTTGTTGCAGCAGCGTTAAATGCTCTTTACTTATTTTCTAATCTTTCTTAATTTTTGTTCTTAGGTATTACTTCCAATTCCAGTGTACAGAGTCTTTCTTTTAGGCTGTCCTCTTCTGTCTCCAGAAGTTCATAGAAATCTTTGATAAGATAAACATTCACATTTTTGGTGTAAAACATTTCTTGATACGTTGAAAATCATTGCTCATTTTTTTCTGATGTTGTCACCCCTGAAGTGAGCACCAGAGTCAACTTCTTGAAGTTTTCTCGTTTAACTGAGGTGGCCAATTAACTGCTTAGGGGTTGTTGAGTACACAGATTAATAACAAAATTGTATTGATGTGATAGATGGTATGTAAGACTTTAGTATTTTGACTCAAATGGTAGTACCTTTACAAGAACCTTTAAATCTAATAAACAACCACTTGCATAATCCCTTGATCATATCAATTTAGCATTATAATACAATATAGTAGGTTACCTTGTGCCTTAACATATAATAATCTCTCACACTTCCAAATTAGATATCCAAGAAATTAACGCTATGACATTTTAATCGTTTGCAAATTATGGCCCACTTTGGTGCATCAAAAGGGACTTGCAGCATAAATTAGGTTGCACCTAGTTATCCTTTAATAGTGTGTATAAATTAAATATTATGCATGAAGGTAAAATTTTATGTCAATAAATGTAATTGGCATAATGCATATTGTGAAAAAACTAAATAAGAAGTACCAATTGCTACAAAGAGGTCTGCTGATATCTTGAAAAAGTAGTTTGTCTTTTATTAAAGTTGTTTAATATATTCACCTGTTTATGATTGTTTAGAAGCTATATGACGTAGACCTATCTGTGCTGATCTGGGGCAAATAAGCACCTTTGTGATGCTGGTATTGCAACATAATTTAATCTGTTTATAAGAGCATTTTTGTCTACATGTGCTAAAATCATTATTATTATAAATTTAATTGAAGGGCTAAACTGGATTGGGGAATGTGTTCATAAACGTTGCCATAATCAGCTGAGGACTATCATGGTATGAATGAACTCATCAAAATATGATTTTGGCTAGGAGATGCCCTGGAGGTATAAAATACTGGCGCCTGTCCAATCAATAAAATTTCATCTATCAATTTTATCTTATCTTCTTTCTCTCTCTTATCTTAGTATCTTTTGCACACAATCATAGTGTCAGTTTGTGCTATAGCATTTACTTTCATCCTTGAAGAAAAATTAAGCTTTCATAATTGACTTCATCAAGAATAGTCAAAATTATTAAAAAAGGAATTTAACGGAGAGACCAAGAAAATATAAATTTAAATTGTGCCTTTGAGCATCAAAACTGTGAGATTACCGTAAGACACTTGACTATATATTGAAAATATATTGGCAAAGCTATCTTCTAAGTTCCATGAGCAGAAGTCAGTTTCTAAAGCAAGCTAATATCCTAAAAAATTTTCTGTTACGTTATTTAGTTCTGCATTATTGCCTAAAAAATTAATAGGATTAATACTATCAATACTGTAGACTCTTCTCTTGCTACTCAGTGTAGAAATTGTTGCTAATTGCAGTTTTTCTTTTGTCTAATTGACGATATCTTCTTGGATACTATTGCTTTCTTGTAACAAATTGGTACATTGGAATCCTAAATAAGACACAACTGAATTCTCAGAAGACCTCTCTCTTGGTGTTATTAGCATCCAAGGCATCTCTGGGAGGCCTTTGATCAAATCTAAAATTGGCTACTTATGTCTTTTCTAAATATAGATAACAGATGGTTACTGTAGACCTATCTTTTAGAACCAATACTAAGTGAAAAAAAGAATTAACTTGAGATTTTGTGGTATGAGACTTTACTAATAGAACAAAAACAAAGAATTTTTATACTTCTAAAGAATTTATAAAGCCTAATTTCCATTAAATATAAAGGTTATCTGCAATATTGTATCTTCAGGAACTTTTTTAGACTCTTTTTAATCTCCACTTATTGTCACAGCATCCACTTATAAGTTCCATTAATCTGAATGCTCCATATTAAAGCGGACATCCCTGACCATGATGCTGGGCTTCACTTTGTTTAATCACCAACTCTTGGTCAGGGGTGAGAACATTATTTCTGGTTTCTGCATATTACCTTCTTTATACTTTGAAGCTTTGAGGCTTAGTTTGTAGCGCTGTTCCAATGCGTATAGATTCCTGATTCTGAATAACATTGTTAATTGTTTCATGATCCATATTACTTATATTAGCTGTTCAGCCAGGGAAACTAGCATCGTTTAGTAATTTTGCAATTCTACCTCCATCAGTGATATTAGTTGAAATTTCTCCTTCATTTTATGCTTTAAATTTATTGTGCCTCCTCAATATAAAATGGTTTAAAGACATCATTACCAATGTGCCAGGATATCACCGAATTCTCATATCTCCAAAAAAATCTACTACATCAATTCCCCGCCATCCTTGGAAGGAGCGAGTAAAATATTGCAATCTATCAAGGTTAATGATCAATCTGATCCCAATCAATTGATTGAAGATTTGATCGCGCAGAGATTAATTCACTCTGATATATTATGAGCAGTTAAGAACTTATAAATGTTCCCTCTTTTTGATAATAAAAATTAGGTAAAATTATAACCTGTATTTTCAGTTAAATTTAACGCCTTTTTGGAGAATCCGCCCAGTATAACTTCAAGATTAAACCTGCCCCATTGGAAGTGTAATTCAAAACTTCCAGACTGGTGCTCACTACAGGGGCACTCTGAGTTATGCACCAGTGACAACGTCTATCACTACTATGGATTCTCATTTTTCACCTGATGAAGCTTAAGACCAAGAGCAGGGCAGCATTTTACAATGGGTCTTTTCAACTGGAGCCCAAATCCCAATATTACCCTCCACGTTAAAATTTTGGGCCAACTTGGAATATTATGATCCTAACTTAAGTTTTACCTCAGACTTTTAAATCCCGCCTGAGGCTTTATAAAATTATTATTAATCAATTACTTGAAGGGGCCCTAATCCCTTGAATCCATTCTACTCAATCTCGATCTAATGCTGTATCTTCTATATTGTGGGAAGTGCTGCAAACCTCTCAAATGCCAGGAATTGGCACTGAGCAATATTTGCACCAACTCTTACATCCTACCTGATACCATTTATTACCTGTAGTTGGAATGCACCACCAAGGGATGCTCAATTCACTAAAAGGACTCCAGTCCTTAAATAACATTTCTGTATCTTTCAAGTCAGCCTCTGAGTTTAGCTGAGATAATCGTGATGCTATTATTAGTAACTGGGCCTTCCTCAATGAAGTACATCAGCAGCTCATTCAGCTCAATTATGGGATGTACAATTTTGTTGATGTATAGTTCCCCAAGCAAGTTCAGGAGATTCAGAGAGAATGGAGAGAGGGTATTTTTTAACTCTCTGAGCATAGTCAATCAATGGAGAAGGAAATTAGAACTCGTCTCTTCCAATTGGAACAAATGTACTCAGGAATTCAGTTCTGGGTTTTGAAGTCGATAAAGCCTCTGGAAATATGGGTCTTCCTGGGGTTGAAGAACCTCGTGGGCCACCTGGGGGTGTAGGACCACGTGGACCTCCCAGAGCTGATGGGCCCCATGGACCTCTAGGGAGTGTAGGACCTCGAGGGCCCCCAGGCACTGATGGGCACTCAGGATCTTACAAGCAAATTGACTCTCTCTTGAACATGATTAACCACTTGCGTGAACAGTTCTCTAAATTGGCCAAATAGTGTAACCTAACCCCTGATGGGGTACCAATTGATCCCCTCTTGTCGCTTCAGTCATTATCTGATTAATTGATCAATCTGGGAAAATGGGCCAAGGACACTGATATCTTACTACATGCTTGAGAATCAAAAGGGGAACTGCTCCAAGCGAAAATTGAAACATTAAAACTCAAGTATAATGCTCAGCAGGAACAGATTTTTGAGCTATCCTGCCAATTAGATGAGAAGGTAGGGCATGCTGATCTGAACCGTCAGATTAATGAAGTTTTACTGAAGCTGTTGGTTCTTATCCTCAATTTTATTCTCAAGTTTCTGATTTCACCTCTTATATTTCCACTCAATTAGAACAACCTGGAGTGCATGTTTTACCACCAATGCTCCCATGAGTTTTGAGACAGTGTTCAAGGATAAAAACTCCCCAGGGGAAGGCAGCATTATCTCCTTTCTTTACCTTTATGAAAAGGCATTAAGTGAGGCCACGGATCACCAAAAGATGAATTACTTGCCTAATTGCCTTACTCAATTGGCTCAGTATACCATGATTCCCCACTTAATGACTTGCTCTACTTGGTCTCAGGTCAAAGAAGCGTTGATCAAAGAATTTTGGAGTGAATAAACCTTATCCTCACAAAAGCAGGCTTTGATGGGTATACAGCCCCAATGAAATGAATCTATCAAAGACTTTGCTCATTGGTTCTATTGGGAAGCTTAAACTCTAGTAGCCTGTGGTCAGTTAAACTTGGACGATGCAATTACCGCAGTTCTGTCAGCTTTTACTTCCAGGACTCAAATGCAAGTTTATCTAATCAGTGTCAAAAAGAATCTCCGAAGTATTTTGGACATTAAGAAGGCCTTATTGGAATTGCCTCATCAATTCTCCAAAAAATACCGAGTTTATGAGTCTCCTAGACCTAGTCACCCCAAAGTCTACGCCATGCCTGAGAACACTAGGTCGATCCAGTGTAACTACTGTCATCACTATTTCCATACTGAGGATTATTTTAAAAAAGGAAGCAGATGAGAAGAAGAAAAGGGATAATACCAATAAGATCCTACACCTTGACAATGATATGAGTGCGCACCAAGAGCATCAAAGTTCAATTGAGTGTAATAAAGATGAACATTCTTTTTATTCCTTGCCATTTTATTGGCATTATCCTCTCAGTTTGGAAGCACCATTACCTGTATTGACTTCTGAGTGAATCAAGTCAATGCCAAAGCTATCATAGATACTGGATCTCCGTGAATGTTGTCTCATCAAATTTGGTCAAACGGATCAAATTAACACCTGATATTTCTCATTATGAAGAATATGGCACTGCTGGGCCTCAGAGTACTCGGTCTATTAGAGTTTTTTTGTCTTTTCCCCTGAAAATTGGGAAATTAACCTTTACCATTCCAGCTATTGTAATCGATAGTTTGAGTTATGACCTACTTTTGGGGACTCAATTTTTATGAGAATTAAATGGAATTATCAATTTTCCTGACTCGTCTTTGTCTCTATTGGGGTATTTGTTTCCTTACTTTTATCTGATCGTGCTTCCACCTGATGTCGGTTATGTCTGCTAGAAGGAACCAAAAGGTCTTATTCACTTCAATATCATGTTGGGGATTCTAATGTAAATTTTACCTCCTGCATCAGCGGATATTGAAGAGGAGATGCCTATTTTCTCCCCTGGAAATTTAGTTATTCCAACAAAATCACAAGTAATTATTAACACTTCTTTGCATTTTTCAATTCCCAAGGGACATTTGTTAGAAGTCCAAGGCACTGTCAATCCTTCTTCTAAATAACTCTTGCCTTGTCCTGGAGTATTGGATTATGTTTATTCAGGATCATTGTCTGTCTTACTGGCGAACCTTACCAATGAGCCAAAACTGGTAGATCAAGAGCATCCAATTGCTTATGTCAAATTACTTCCCTTATCTCGTATCTATGATGTTAAACCCTTAGGGAGTCTACAAGACTTTGGATTGAAAAGTGATCAGGAACTCCTTACTGTGGGTCCTGATATTGTGAAAACACCTCTCTAGTGAATAGGAGAAACAAGTACTTCAATTGTTAGATGAATATTCTGACATCTTTGCTAAGCTTACTTACGATTTTGGGAAGATGAAAGAGGTAGTGTACACTGTTGAAACTGGTGATCACCTTCCTATTCGTGCGAAGCCCTATCATAAATCTAAAGTAGAAGAAGCCCAGGTTACCAAAGAATTGCATCAACTGTTGGATGCTGGATTACTGAAACCCTCCAATAGTCCTTGGGCTTCCCCATTGCTATTGGTTAAGAAGAAGGATGGTTCTCATAGAGTCATGATGGATTATTATTGACTGAATACCATTACTTGGCGGGATTGTTATCCCTTACCTAGGATTGATTATTCTCTTAGGTTGTTGGCTGGATCCACATATTTTTAGGCCATGGACTTAGCCAGTGGATACTGGCAAATCGAGTTATCACCAGAAGATCATGCTAAGTGTGCCCTGATATTGAGTGAAGGGTTGTTTGAACCAACTCATATGCCTCAAGGACTAAGCAATGCCCCAGCAACCTTCCAAAGGGCCATGGACAGTATGTTATGGGATCTAAAGCTTACTTGTGTTCTGATATATCTTGACAATATTACTGTGTTCTCCAAAACTTTTACTGAGCATTTAGACCATCTAAAAGAAGTTTTCAGCCGAATTTAAGGCTCTTCTTTAAAACCCAAACCCTTCAAATTCTCATTCTTTCAAGACAGGAAATGGACTTTTTAGGACATCAGGTTTTAGCTAAAGGGATTAGCCCCTCTCAGACAAAGTTCAAGCCATCCAACGAATGCATAATCCCTCTTCTTTACAGTCTAATCAAGTCTTTCTCAGTATGGTTGGGTATTACCAGCAATTTATTCCCAAATTTGCTGATATGGCTGAACCCTTATTTCACCTGTTGCATAAATGAGTGTCTTTCAAGTGGGGGTCAGCTCAAGAACAGTCATTCAATTCTCTGTGTGCCACCTTGATCAATGCACCTGTTCTAATCCATCCATAATTTGATAAGTCTTTCTTTTTACATACTGATTCAAGCAATGTCGCTATTGGGGCTATCTTATCTCAGTGTGATGAAGAGAAGAATGATCATTCTGTCGCTTACTATAGCAAAACTTTGTTGAAGGCTAAACGAAATTATAATGTTACTGAGCGGGAATGTTTGGCAGTAATTCTAGCAATCAAGAACTTCCGCCCTTACTTATATGGTAACCATTTCACTGTTATTAATGACCATTCCTCCTTACGATGATTGCAGAATATGAAGGATCCTGATGGGAGATTGGCCCATTGGGCTTTAAGGTTGCAAAATTACTTTTTCTCTATTGTTCATCGCTCAGGGGCTCAGCACTAAAATGCTGATGGGCTGTCCCAACTGCCTATTCTGACCTTGAAACTAATAAAAGAAGAACGCTTATACAATCTTATTGGACGAACTGAGTTATGGGATTGAGAGACTGAAGAGGATTGAGCCTTTCTAAAATCAATTACCAAAGATACTATGATTTAAGATGGATCTTTGTATAAGAAAGTCGAATCCAAAGGTAGCCCTTCCTACATCCCAACTCTAGATTTCACGCTGTAATGGAAGGTCATGAACAAGTTGGTCATAGCGGCTTAAAGAAGACTCAAGAATGGTTGAAGATCCGATACTATTGGAACAACATGACTGAGCTCATTCAAGAGACCCTCGACTCATGTCTTATTTTCAAAAGCCATGGAACTACCAACCCTACATATCAACATCAAGTTATTCCCCTGACTAAGGCGTTTGAGGTGGTCAGCAGTAATGTTGTAGGTCCTTTTCCTTGGGGATTGTATGGCCATCAGTATATCATTATATCTGTTGACCATTTAACCAAATGGGTCGAGGCCATTTCCATTGCTACCCCTTCGGCTAAAACTACAGCGCTATTCCTATATCAGCATATCATTTCTCAACATGGGTGTCCCAAGGTCCTTATGTCAGATAATGGGACTAAATTTCACCTCACAACTTATACAGGAGCTATCCAAATTATTTAATACTACTCAGCGATTTCTTGTCCCATATAATCCATCCACAAATGGGGCCATTGAATGAGTTAATGGGACCCTGGTCTTGATTCTAAGAAAGATGGCATCCACTAACCTGACTCGGTGGAATTTTTATTTGCCTAGTGCCTTGTTTGCTTATCAGATAAGCTACCACCGCATTATCAAGATGTCCCCATTTAAGTGTATATATGGGCGGGATCCTTCAGTCCCTTCTAGTGTTCAGACCATCCTTGAGGAAAGTATCCCAGGAAATACCAATTTAATTATGAGGAATTTGGCTGATGAGATTAACCATCTTCAGGCTCAAGCAATGAATTTGATCTAAAACCACATGAAAAGATACTCAAAGGAGCAACCAACACAAACCTGTCTTACCTGAATACCAGATTGGGGAATATGTTATGTACTATCATTCTCAGCCTGGTGGGAGAACTGAAAAGTTGGGAACTAATTGGTCTGGTCCCTATAGAGTTATATCTCAAAAAGGATTAAAGTATTCAATTGTTCATATTGATACTGGTATAGCGGTAAATCATATTTATCCTAGGTTTTTAAGAAGTCATCCTCAGCCGTGATCAAATCTTGAGGGGGAAGTGTCAGGATTTCACCAAATTCTCATATCTCCAAAAAATCTACTAAATCAATTCCCCCAACATCATCAGAAGGAGCAAGCAATATATTGCAATCTATCAAGTTTGATGATCATATATGATCCCAATCAACTGATTGAAGATTTGATCGCGCAGAGATTAATTCACTCTGATATATTATGAGAAATTAAGAAGCCTATAAATATTCCTTCTTTTTGATAATAAAGATTAGGTCAAATTATAACCTGTATTTTCAATTAAATTTAACGCCTTTTTGGAGAATCCGCCCAGTGTAACTTTGAGATTATACTTGCCCCATTGGAAGTGTAATCCAAAACTTCCAGAAAGTGACATCAGTTATCAAACAATGTTGTACGTTATCTTAAAACTTCTTCAGATGATGACAGATTGATTAGATGTAAGTTATTTGGGTCATCACAGTTCATGAAAGAGGGTTTAATTCCTCTTTATAGACTTATTTGTTAATAATAAAGTTTATTGTTGTTATTTTTTAATCCCTTTCCTGAGGTAAAAATTACATCCTGTTATATTTGCTTCTTAAATTTGTAGTACTAATGGGCAACAACAAGTGGGAGACCTCCTTGCAATTTTTGTGAATAGAGCCACTTAAAAGCGAAATAAAAATTCCAAAATGGTACCTTGGCAGTTAGCCTAACAAACCATATCAGATAAGGGGGGATTAGGATATACGTCTATTGTTGGCTAAAAAGAATGTGAGAGAGTAAACAGAATGAGAAAGTAGCATCAACGGCATGGGGTAGAAGGTGAAATAAAAATTAGATTAACTTTATCAATGTGGCATGCAGTACGCATTTCTTAAACTTATTTAGAGAGCTGGAACTTTGCATGCTTGTATAAGTTTCAGCGAGTATGCAAAGATTTTAAAAGTTGGTGAGAGTAAGGTAGTTCTTATAAACTTATGTCTTACCAATGGCATTTAAGAAAATATATGTACTGATATTTCCTCAAACAACCAAGTGACTCTGGTATGCTACCGTTAATGTTTCCAAAAATCAATTAATTATAAATCCTGACTTGTTGTCTTATTAGAATAGGTATTCCTCATAACACTTTAGGACAACTTCTTAAAAGGCGAGCAAACAAAATAGTTACTTCTTTTTAGAAATTTGGGTTAAATACACACTATCAAATAGAGTTCTTCAACCCTTTATAAGTTATATTATTAATTATATAGCTAAAATCAAGATAACAAGATCATTTTCATAATGCTCATGTGCCAGTATCTTATACCTTGAGGGTATATCCTGCCAATACTTATCTATTAAGATAATTTCAGCTATACCATTCCAATCCTCTGCTAGTCATGGTCATTAATGTGATAACCTCAGATATAAATTGTCCTAAGACTGGTCTATTAGCATAAAAACAATGAAACTGATTATGGGAAGCATGCTATTAATTGGGAAAATTTTGGGTGCAATATATGAACTAAACAGACCTTTTGCTGTATTAGACCACATGCTTATGGGGTACCTAACTGATAAGATTATGCCAGTTGTGATAAGTTAAATTTGAACACAGGTCACATAAATGGTCAATTTAGAGGGTTTCATTTTATAGTATTTAACTTTTAATCATGCTTCTAAGCGCGTTTAGCTATGTTGAACCTTGGAGTACTATAAATGATGGATCTTCCTAAGCTCACCGGAACTCCTCTTAGCCTCTGTTGATATATTCAGGCAAATATTAATTTTTATAAATCAATTTTCCGCAAGTTATACAAATAAATAATTTCATAACAAAAAAGCGGATTTTGTGGAAGATAGCCAGTTTTTAAAATTTAAGTTTAAACAATAAATGTGAATTCAGAGTGTATAAAATAGAGTTTAGAGAATATTTAATAGTCACTTTATATTTATTTATTCCGAACTTTAACTTGATTGCAGAGTTTGTGGATTTCAGATCCCTGATTATGAAAATCTGCTGCGTTTTATAAATAAGCTACAAAGTAAATCTCTTGTTTTTTTATAACTGTATACATGATGTTTTTTCTTGAACGTGGCTCCTGCGGCTTCTGTGCCACTTTTAGCTGTTCTTACCCTTTGTTTGCTACCATCAATTTATGATTTTCTTTAGATTGATATTCTGTTTCTTAAACTCTCAGATCAAATTAAAATTTAATTGTAAAAAGCTTTAGAATGGAGTAATTTAAAATCTTAATCATTGGTGGGGAAACCAGAAGTTATAAAAATAAGCTTTTTTAGGATGCTGTTTGCAATGTTTTGTGTGCTCAAAATGGTAAGTATCTAAATAGATGCGTTTTATGACGTCATTACTACCAGTTGTAGGTTTAATATAAATTTTATTTGAGGTGGGCCAACCTGGGGTGATACCGCACCAATTAAGGTAATCAAAGAAAATAAGAAATGAGGAAAAAACCTGATTGCCTCCATGTGTGGTGTATGATAGGGCAGGAACTTCATGGACTGCCTTGCTATTTGATAGCTCAGTTTGGAGCATTGGTGAGCAACGCCAACAAAACTATAGTCATCCCTAGACAAAGTTCCTGTACCAGAATCAAACTCAGGAAGGTAATGGTAGAGGGTCCAAATTCTACCAATGGGGTATTTTTATGGACTCCTTACTTTATTTAAATTCAAGAGAAATGGCAAAGTAAGAAGAAATGGTGGAATACAGTCGTTTCAGCTGAGGATAAAGGACTGGAAAATCAATCTGCTAGTTTCCTAGGACCTTCAACCGTTGCTGGTTAGCAATCGCCATCACAAGCTATGGTTCAAGCATTTGTAGGCTTACAGGCCATTAAGATCTTTAGTCAACTCGTTGCATCATCATGTATAACAGGAAATTTGGCAGGAAAAGCCAAATACTTGGCTTTATAGCACCCAGGGGTTAAGCGTGAGAAATTTGAGATCCATTGTCGCTGATTGGAGATAATCTGAATGGTCTTCAGTACTAAAATTATATGATAGGGGTGTTTGTTGGCCAAACTCTTGGCAACAAGACCCAAGTCTATCACTGTTGGAATTTTTGCCCATATTCCCAGCCTGCTCGATTACCAGGAACTGATAGGGGATAATTCTCTTATGCGAGTTAAATGGGAAATTGGTTGACACTGATTTCAGAGTAACTATGTTTGGGAGATTTTAGGATATTCACCTGGTCAGGTCCATCAGGGATCCATCCAAATGATTGCTTAAGATCTTGTTGAGCATAGTTGCCGACGAAATAGATGCATCTGATAGTGAATAACTATCAGGTGATCAATTAAAATTTGGCAGGGTTTCATCTCCAAGTGTTTGGTAATGTAAGTAGTAAGTTGCAAGGCGAGTGATGCCACCTGCAACTAGAAAATTGATCAGGTGATTCGTGACCTGCCTTAATGGGTAACAAGTCCCATTACCTAAGCAGGTCGCTTTCCAAATATGGTTGGCTTGCTTGGATTTAGAGGAAAATGTTAGGGACACATTTTCTGACTTTTTCCATTTTAGGTCTCAAGAATGTCTAATGACAGAATCCTAGCCAGGATGGGAAGACCATTGCTGCTCAGATGAGAGTGGGTGATTCAATGGCAACGGCTGCCATTTCATTGAAGAGGTGTCAACCAAGGGTTAGACGACCAATTACCCCACTATAAATTCCCTAGAATTCACTCATATTAAGGACAGTTTACAGTTTACGATTTATAGTTTATAGTTTATAATTAGTACATTATATAGTTGTTATACCAGTTTAGTAAACTCTGTTTGCTTTATTTGTTAGATCTTTTCTCTGGGATTTTATTGCTGAGTGCAATAATTGGGACTCTTTTAGGGAAAGAGTAAGGATCTGAGCGGGGATCCAGAGAAGGAGTGAAAACAAATTGGGGATTGCTGCTGACTGTGTTGTACCAGAGAAACTGTCACCAGGAAATCTCATAGAAGATCAGGTTAGATGGTATGAGGGAATAAATCCCTATTTTGAGACGTCTCAAGTATTTAAATTGAAATACTGGCTGAGCATTGGGCCAATGTATAAGAATTCCATTCAACTATGGATAATAGTCATCATACTATTATCAACTGATCATATCAACAACAATAAAATGCGAAAAATTTCACAAGAACCAAACCTGTGCAAGTAATAAGTTTATAGGTTTATTGGCTGATAATAACCAGAGTCATTTTTTTACAAAGTGGTGCTCACTACATGGGTGTAGTTAAATAGAAGAACTTAGATGGATGTCATATAAAGATGAGTTAAGAAAACTATGGATGGTGTTTGCCATCGTTAATCAGAACGCCCTAAACTCAGTGATCAACAAAATTTGCATCTTTGGAAGAAAGAATTTCCAAGGTGAATGAAGTGATTGATTATGTCACAAGCTTTGGGAATGAGTTAATTGGAAAAGTAATGTCAATAAAGAAGAAAGAAGTGGACTTAATAAGAGAGGTCTTATATCTGAAAATGGAGTGGGAAGCGGATTAAGTTCATTTGAGAAATTTTAGTGCTGACATTGAGAAACTGACCAAACAGGTTGAGGAGCTAAAAACTCAAAAATGTGATTCTGAGCCAAATATGGCAACCAAGGCTGAAGGAAAATTCCTTGTACTATAATTGGGAAGTCAAATATCCCAGGAAACATGTCACCCACTTTTGCTGCCATTTTGTAGATAACTCCCAAAGTTACTCCCCAAGTGAGCTGAGTGGCCAAACCTAGAGAATCAGCTTGAGATACCTCAGAGGATTTTAAGGCAACGTTAAAATTGCCAACTTTTTATTGGGATAACGCTCCATCGTTTTCCAAGCTGTTTAATATCACTATGTACAGCTATGGTAATTGTCAAAAGGTATTGATGGTCATGAATTGCCTAGACACCAACTGTCAGAACTTAGTGTTGCCCCAATTGGAGCGTCATGGTCAAATGACATCATAGTAAGGACCAACCCCAAGGATAAGGCTGGGCGCCAGGAGGCCCAGAAGGTGAAGCTGCAGGCCTTTCTGACATCAGGTATACGCTAGACCAACGCTGGGTATAAGCTAAATATGCCCATGTTGGTACTAGTGAGGTGCCAAATGTCCAGACCCTTATGTCAGCCCAGGCGTTAAAACGGATGGTCTATTTAACTAATGCAGATGGGCCCATTTGGTTAGTTAAGTAACGGGGTTTTGAAACCTGTTCCATTCACAAAACAACACAGTTGGGTCAGATCTAACTTCAATTGATTACTCGAGTGAAGTCAGTTTCAGCATATTTGACCAATTTAGATGGAAGTGTCTGCCTATTGGTGGGTCAGTGTCTGGGCCAACTTCAGCAAACCCCATATTCCCCCAACATAGTTTAATTATGTTTCCCATGACCAACACTCCTTGTTGGTCAACTTCCCAATAAACAATATCCCCAATTTACATTTTTTTATTTATGATATTTTTGAACAATCCTGTGCCTTACCTCTTTGAGGAGGTCTCACGCTCCATTAACCTTGCCATTTTCATTATGATCAAGCTACCCTAGTGCACCATTGGTTCTCCCTGTCCCTACCAACCTGGGCCGCTTACCCCTTCCTCATTGTGCACCACGTCACTTTTGGTGGGTTATTTATTATAGTAATCGCACTTATATGCCTAGATTGTTATGGCTCCAACATCCTCTGCTGGGTTCTAGTAACTTTGGTACTAACGGCTAGTTTCCATGCATTGGCTCTGTGCACTGAGCACCATCACGCTGAAAACAGGAGAGTTATAGACACTCTCCTTACATTAGTTGACCAACCTCTTAAATTTATGTGCACAAACTCTTTCTGTGTGGAACTTTTACAAAGTGGAAATGGTGGGCGCCAGTTGTGGGCTTTGGCTGTCGTTAGCTGCACTGCTTTTTCCTTTTTTCCCAAAGGTTGGAGCAACTCAGCGTTACTATGGTTGCCTCCAACTGGAAATTATCCACCCTTCATGCTCGTACTTGGTGGATATAGACGCTTTGAGGTATAAAAGTCGAGATTCCCCAACTTTCTGCCAAAATTATCAATTCCAATTTGAATAAATGAGTTTTACTTTGCCAGTGCTTCCAGAAGATGCTGGCAGAACTGGCGCAGATTAGCCTGGGGGTGTTGGCCTTAGATAACATTGGCCATTCCATTGCTGTTTGAGGGATAGGGTCGTATATGTCTAAAAACGCGTTTTTTAATGAAAACCTTACCTCTACCTCTGAACTGTTCTTTAGTTCTTATGGCCTAGATGAGGACCCTATTCCGGTATATCAGATTATCCCTCAGAGCCCACGTTTGACCCCTACCATGATCTGGGGCAATCAGGAAGTGGAAAAAGAGCTTCTTTTGAATATAATAATGTATATGCACCTGCAGAAGGTTTGGTGGGATATAAGCCTCAGTAGTAAGAGTGACCCACTATCCCTCCCCCTTCTATAATTCCAAAACATACCCCGATGGCTTGCTCACGCCAGAGGAAGAATTTTCAGGTGAGGTAGTGGCGTTTTCTGCGTTAAATAAATCCCATTCTGGATACTTATTTTTGACCGCTACCCTTACATCCCCTTTGGGGAAGTTCAGCACAACTATTATAGTTGATACCAGGGCATCTAATATTTTTATTGACCAAGACCTTGCTAACTACCTTGAGTTGAGTTACTCACCAGGTGGTATGGTTAGAGGTGGGGCTTCTCATGGTATCCCTACGCTGAACGCCATGTGGTTAGTGGACTACTAGGTGTGCACCTATCTTCTGTCCAACCATTTTCAAGCAATCAGAAAACCTCTTTTTCCCCATTTATTTGGGTGTAGAGTGTTGGAGAAAGTTTGATGTCAGGACTAAATTGAAAGAAAACACTCTGTCCTTGTCTTTGTTAAATGGTCACAAGTTGATTGTTCCTTTGTCAGAGGATAACACCCTGGGCAAATTGCCCCATTGGCCTAATTTTCACGCTCTTAATCTTGCCTTTTTGCTGAAGCCCTCTGTGGAGGTTCCCCTACCTTCCTGTTTGGAGGGGTTGGAATCTTCTTTTGATGCAGCATCCGCTAACACACTTCCTGAGCACCCTGAATTTGATTGTGACTTCAAGCTCACTGTGGATTTAGTGCGTATCTCTTCCTCCATTTACCTATTGACTGTGCGGGAGTAAGAGGCTTTAGATGTGTGGGCTAAGGAGCAGTTAGCCAAAGACGCAATTTTTCAGCGTACCTCCCCTGTTTGCTCCCCACTTCTCTTTGTTGAGAAGGCTGATGGTGAACTACGCCCCTGCGTAGACTATGGGAACCGCAATAAAGTTACTGTACCAGACCTCCATCTCATCTCTTTGGATTCACAGATTGCACGATATGTGGAGAAGGCGAAGGTCTTCTCCAATCTGGATTGCCTCAATGCGTTCAATAAGATTTATATTAAAAAGGGACAAGAGTGGTTAACCGCATTCTGTACCAGAAAAGGGATATTCCCGTTTCAGGTCATGCCCTTTGAGTTTAATAATGCCCCTGCTATCTTTCAACGCCGCATTGATGCAGCGGTGCAGACTTGTTAGGTATATGCGCGGTTGCCTACATGGATGATGCTCTGGTGTTTTCCTCTGACCATGAGCCCCATGCAGTACACTTTTGGCAGGTAATGGAGAGGTTAAGAACAGCCCTCCTTATGCTAAAGATCAGCAAGTGTGAATTCTTCAAGTCCTAGGTCACCTTTTTGGGCAACATCGTGTTTGACTAAAGACAAATAATAACCTTAGACAAGGAGAAGGCGATTCGTGAGTGGCTCACCCCCACCTCAGTCAAGTAATTCAGAAGCTTTTTGGGAATGTGTACGTTCCTCAAGAAGTTCACACCGAAGTTTTCTGAGGTGGTAGCACCCTTATATAAGTCTAGCGGTGCAAAGGTACTTCAGTGGTCCTCCTTTTTGGAGGATGCTTTTCAGGCAGTATAGTGCACCCTGTTGTCCACGTCTGTCCTTCGCCATGTCGACCCTTCAAAGTAGTTCATTGTGTCTACAGATGCTCCAACTTTGTTATAGCGGCTGCCGTGTTACAAGTAGGCGAAGATGGGATAGAGCATCCAGTGGGATATCGTTCTAAGAAAATGTCTTTGCCAGAATTAAATTACGCCGTTTATGATAAGGAGTTACTGGCAGTGGTAGAGGCGCTGACGTATATGTGTCACCACTTGCTTGTTCATCCCAACATTTCTGGGTACATACAGACCACTGTGCCTTGCTGTACTACCGCGCTCCTCATGTCCTAACCCCACGGCAGACCCATTGGCATGAGACCCTTGCCCAATTTGCATTCACTTATGAGTTCACCAAGGGCAAGGATAATGGTTTGGCGGATGCTTTGAGCCACAACCCTGCTTTAGCACCTGACCCAAGGAGGTAGAGGTTCATAACACACAGTTGATGATTCTGGCAAATAAAATTGTGTCCCAACTTCCATCTCCCCCTGCCAGCGGTCCAGCGCTTGCCCCTCTGGAAAATGAGGAGGAATATAGTATGTTCAGAAAGGTAGTCCTTTCTCAGCTGCTAGCAGTAAAATCTACTATGATACTTGCCAAGAGCGCTTTGAATCAAGAGGATCTCTCCAGGAGTTATCACGTGAAGGATGAGATGGTGTGGTTTCAGGAACGCCTATGGGTTCCTGCTGGACCACTGCGCCTGGAAATCATCTGGGCCCATCATGATGGACTCACCGTTGTTCATCCTGGTAAAGCAAAGACGTTGGAGTTAATATGACGCACGTACAATTAGAAGAGCCTGCCTGCTCAGGTGGGGCGGTATTGCAAAGAGTGCCTAATCTGCAATCATATGAAACCCAATCAGCAACCTTTAGCTGGGTTGTTGGTACCAGTCCAAAAGGCTTAAGGTCCCTGGACTTCCCTATCGGTGGATTTCATTGTGGAGTTACCTTTCTCTGATGGTTATGATGCCATCATGGTGGTGGTGGACCGTTTTACGAAGTTCTCCCACTTTATTCCCAGCAGAACAACAATAACCGCGTCTGAGACGGCTAGGCTCTTCGTCGCTCATGTGTTTGCGCTCCATGGGGTTCCCCAAGAAATAATCAGTTACTGGGGACCCCAATTTACCTCCGTCTTTTGTAAGAGTTGTGTAAGACTCTCTAGATTCGCCCCTGTCGTTCAACTGCCTATCACCCCCAATCAGATGGGCAGACTGAACTAGTGGACCAGTTCTTAGAACAGTTTCTGCGATGTTACACCGCCGCAGATCATTCAGATTGGGTTTCTCACCTCCCTATGGCCCAATTCAGTTACAACAACATTTTGCATTCTTTTATTGTTTGTTCCCCTTTTTTCGCCAACCATGGCTTTAACCCCGCCTTTAACATGGAGCCCAGCTGTAGTTCTAAGTTTTAAGCGGTAGTGGACATTGACAAGACTATCAAGAAAGTCCACCAGAGGGTTTCCACAAGTTTGGAGGCGGCAATGTAAATGTATAAGGAGAACGCTGATGGTAAGCGCCAAGTGGGTCCAGCGTATAAGGAAAAGGATCTCATGATGCTTAATGCTCGTAACATCCCTATCAAGCAGCCTTGAAAGAAGCTGGGACCAAAGAGGATTGGCCCTTACCGCATTGTTAAAAAGATGGGCCATGCCTCCTACCAGCTAGATCTTCCCTCTTCATTTCAGATCTTCTCAGTCTTCCATGAAAGCAAATTGACGTTGTTTGATGGTCTCCCACCAGAGACTCCTGAGGCATATCTCGTGGATGGGGCACCAGAGTGGGAAGTGGAAGAAATAGATGCCTCCCACCGCGTTAAAAGAAGGCTTGAGTACCTGGTATCCTGGAAGGGTTTTGATGCTGCGGAGAACAGTTGGTTTCCAGCGCGTGACTGTGTGCATGCCCATGATCTGATGAAGCTTTCCACGAGCGTTTCCCCCAGGCTGCTGGATCTCAACCCAAACCAACCGTTGCCGCCATGAAGTTGGCCCCAGCCCACAAGAACTTTTCTCTTACACAAGCCCCTGGAGAGGGGTCAAGCCCCGTCAGGAGGAGAGGGTAATGTCATGGTCAAATGACATCATATGTTGGGACCAACCCCAAGGATAAGGCTGCGCTCCAAGAGGCCTAGAAGGTGAAGCTGCAGGACCTCCCTGACCTCAGGCATACTCTAGGCCAACGCTAGGTACAGGCTAAATATACCCATGTTGGTACTAGTGAGGTGCCAAATGCCCAGCCCCTTACGTCGGCCCAGGTGTTAAAACATATAATATACTTAATTAATGCAGACAGTTACATTTGATTAGTCGAGGAACAGGGTTTTAAAACCTGTTCCATTTAAAAAACAACACAGTTGGGTCAGATCTAACTTCAATTGATTACTCGAGTGAAGTCAGTTTCAGCATATTTGACCAATTTAGATGGAAGTGTCTGCCTATTGGTGGGTCAGTGTCTGGCCCACTTCAGCAAACCCCATATTCCCCCAACATAGTTTAATTATGTTTCCCATGACCAACACTCCTTGTTGGTCAACTTCTCAATAAACAATGTCCCATTTTACATTTTTATCTATGATATTTTGAACAATCCTGTGCCTTACCTCTTTGAGGAGGTCTCACGCTCCATTAACCTTGCCATTTTCGTTATGATCAAGCTATCCCCTAGTGCATCGTTGTTCTGCCCAGGTTCTTTCAACCTGGGTCGCTTACCCCCTTCCTCATTGTGCAACGCGTCATTTTTGGTGGGTTATTTATTATAATAATCGCACTTATATGCCTAAGTTGTTATGACTCTAGCACCCTCTTCTGGGCTCTAGTAACTTTGGTACTAATGGCTAGTTTCCATGAGTTGGCTCTGTGCACTGAGCACCATCACGCTGGAAATAGGAGAGTTATAGACACTTCTCTTACATGGAGGGGGACAGATGGTCATATATGGAGGCCAAACTGGCCATAAAGAAGGAATTCAGGAGCCTGATGCGCATGTTGAAGCGCAAACAGGAGTTTATGGGCATCTAGTCCCATAAAGATGAATCTTTAGTAAGCTTTACGATCAGTTCTACCAAAGAGTCGCAAATCCTGGTTGGAGCAAAATACTGATGACTTTGATGCCAGAATTACATTACAAGCGACCCTTCAGCCCTATCACAATTTACACTAATGATGTCTTCTGTGTTCACGATATAAATTTCTACCTCTCAAATGGTAGATAATTTGAAAATCTTGGGAGCAACCTTTAATGCCACAAACAGTTTTTTCAAAATCAACCAAGTATGCAATTCAAATCCCACGAAGGGGAACCAAGGTGCTAAAGATATGAACAACTGAACTGTGACAGAAAATAAGCCTGAATAGTTCAGATGGATTAATAATAAAGAGAAAGTATGTTACCAATGTGGAGGGAAGAGACATTTTACAGTACATTGTAACAAGCTGAAGGATCAATTTAACGTGATCTAAGCGAAAGAAATTGCTGCTGCGAAGGAGTCAGGAAAAGGGCCCATGGCCTAGATGGGGAACAGTCTAGAGCTTTGGGAAAGCCTGTTCCTCCCAATATCATGAACAAGGAAATTGACATCAGTGATCTGTTCGTGGATGAAGATGTACAGGATCAATTGTATCAAGTGGTCAATTTGGACGTAAATGTAGTGTTAAGATCTAGGGCAAATGGAATTGACCTCGAGATAATCAAGGAAGTTGCCCAGCTGTATGCCTGACAACTGCTGGACAATATTCAAGCTGCCAAAAATCCCAATGAATCGTCTGAAGTCTGATTAGATGAGGCAAACCTGTCAATCCCCCTCAGCGCAATAAAGGAATTGTTTCCTGATTTATTAGTGCAAAATTATTAACACCCTCGATTTGGCTAATAACGCCACTATACACTCAGTAAACACTATCTTACAATACTCCAAGTGTACATATATATATATACAAGTGAATTGAGTATGGGTTAGGGAGAAAGTTGACAGTGGAGCGCTCATCAACATTGTCTCAACTAAGCTGGTGAAGAGGATAATGATCTCTCCTGACTTGGAACACAAGAAGGAGTATGAGGCAGCTGGGCCAAATACCACCATCTCATGTGGAGTGTATAGCGCTTTTCCACTGTGATTTGGATCCTTGGTGATATATGCACCAGCAATAGTTTTGGCCAAACAAAATTATGACATTCTGATAAGGACAGAAATCTATGAAAGTATGGAAGTTTAATGTAACTTTGAGGATGATACGTTGACCATATTGGTTCAGGCGTTACCATTGGTCTATCAGAAGGATAGTGAAGCTATAATGACTGTAGAAACAATTTTAATCAACTTGTTATACAATGAGGACATTGTCCTAATTTAATACCAATTAATTGCCTCAAAGCGACAAATATTTCCAACAGAAATCCTAGAAAGCTGGGAAATTCCACTGAGGATCAAGAATGAGAAAACCATACCGCTGGGATCACAGATAATAGTCAACAGGGGGTTAAATTGGAGATACCTGAGCTGCTGTATGGGGAGGTTGGAAGCCCCTGAAAGAGTTGCATAGTATAGACTTGGTTATCTCCTGGAATAATAATTCCAGGCCATGGAGAAATTTGAGTTCTCCTAGCGAAATTAAGTGAAAAACCAATCAAGGTCAGGAAGAATCAGATCATCGCGTTTGTTCATCAAATCCTGACTGCCAAATTGATAAGATTCCACGATTTTGGGACTCCTAATAAGATGGGATTACCGGTTGGGGTAACTGAGAGTCTCAACCTATTGGTTGATCAAGAGCAACTCGCTTATTTGACATAAGGACAACAAGAAGAGTTGCACGAATTGGTCAAAAGAAATTTTGAATTATTTGCCCAAGATGACCACTATTTGAGATGCATGAGAGATGGTATCCACAAGTTTACACTGGGGAAAATTTGTCAATCAGGATGAGACCAATTTGATGGTAAAAGGCGGCCAAAGCAGTAGTAGAGGTAGAAATTAGAAAACTAGTGAAGCATGGGCTTCTAGTTCCATCATTGTGTCCCTGGGTGAGTCTGATTTTTATTGTGAAGAAAAACGATGGCTCTAATCAGGTGATGATCAATTAATGGAAGCTGAATAAGATTGTGAAGAAGGATTTTTATCCCCTACTAAGTTCAACAATGTGCTAGATCAATTGAGAGAAGCAAAGTACTATTCCGCAATAGATCTGATATTAGGATATTGGCAAATCGATTTGCCAATGAAAGACCAAGAGAAATGCGCGATTATTACTGCGCAGGGGCTATACCAGCTGACGAGGATGCCACAGGGTCTATGCAATGCGCCTTCAACGTTCCAGAGGGCCATGGACGCTATACTGAGCGACTTGAAGTTATGGTGCGTCCTAGTGTACCTGGACGATATCAATGTGTTCATTAGGATGTTTACTGACCATTTACACCACTTGGAAGAAGTATTCAAGAGACTGTCCATGGACAACCTGAAGATTAAGCTGAGGAAGTGTTACTTCTTCAAGAAAGAGTTGGAAGATCTGGAATTATGTGATCAAATCTATTGTATTTCAGGTGCAAGCATAGAAAATTGAAGCTATAGAACGGATAGCTGTGCTAAAGACTGTCCAAGATATCAAGTGTTCCTTAAAATGGTTGGATACTACAGAAGATTTATATGGGACTTTGCCCGAATTGCCAAGCCCTTATTCCATCTGTTTTAGGATCCAAAAAAGGATTTGTATTGAATGAAGAATCACAGGAATCCTTTGATGAGTTACGCCAATATCTAAAAGATTCTCCAATTTTATACTATATAAGCTTTGTTGGAAAACTTATTATACAAACCAATGCTTCAGTGACAGAGATGGGCGCCATATCAAGCCAAGTAGATGAATTTAAAGGCAAACATCCAGTGGCATATGTGAGCTGGACACTCTCAGCCGCTCAGAGGAACTACACCATAACTGAGATGAATGCCTTACAGTCATTTACGCCTGTATGCAGTTTCAGGTGTATATACACGGAACTCATCTCAAAGTGGTGACAGACACTCCTCGTTGCGTTGGCTCCATAATTTGAGAGAATCAGAAGGATGACTGGCCCAGTGGGCACTTAAGCTACAAACTTATGATTATGAGATTATCCACTAAGTGGGGGCTTCTCATCAGAATGCGGATGGCTTATCGTGGTTACTAATGGTCCAGATGATATGCCAGCAGGCAGATGAGTTATTCCAGAGAATTGTTGACGGAGAAATATAGAACAAGCCCCAAGAAATCCCAGGTGCGCTTTGAAAAGTGATGGAAAACACCAAAAACATGGATGGACTAGTTTTTAAGATGATTATTGGGAAGTGGTTATGATTCCCAAAGCCATTGAAAAGAGCAGCTATAGTTCAAGCTGCTCATAAGGTTGTTGGGCATGGAGTCCTGAGAAGAACAACTGATCATATTCTCTAGTACTACTACTGGAAGTCAATCAACTACGATGTTACCAACTATCTATCTTGTTGCATGGAGTGCCAGCCGCACAAGCCATATAAGAATACAACTGGATAATGACTGTTCCACCTTGGTTTTGCCTGGCATATAATGTCCATCAATGTGATGAGTCGCTGACGATGAGCACAGGGGGAGTCAAGCACATTATAGTTGCTATTGACCATCTGACGAGATGGGTCAAGACATAGGCCCTGCGAAAGTAGATGCTACTAGCACCGTGAAGTTTATCCTGGATCAAGTAGTATACTGACATGGATGCCCGCAGGTCCTGCTTAGTGACAATGGGACAAACTTCATGTAACATTTGATCCCATGACTGAATTAGATAATGGGAATTGAGGAGTCATGTATGTACCCTACCGGCCAGAGAGAAATGGACTGGTAGAACAAGTGAATGGAACGCTGGCCATGACGCTGATAAAGCTGGTCACAAAAAGAACTTCTGCATGGGGAACATACCTGAGTTTGGTGACATTCACCTAAAATATCAGTCATCATATAGCGAAAGGAAAGACGCCATTTTAGTTTTTATATGGGAGGAAGTCCATGTTGCTGCCAATTTTATTTTTGGTGGTAGAACCAACATCAGGGATGAGTGCCAAATAGTACTTGAACCAATTGACAAATATCCTAATCAAGATTCAATTGCAAGCTTTGATACTACATTGAAGAAAAGGATATGAGAGGGACCATCTAGTACTAAAAAAAGAAAAGGATATGAGCGAAATCAACAGATGATAAGAACTGACTGCCATTACCATACTATATAATAGCCAAAGAGTTACTTATTGCAATACACATGGTTTTAGGAGAAGAAACAAACTGGATGCATTGTGATCAGGTCCATTTGAGATTATCACCAAGACGGTGATGGATGCCTATTCCATCAAGAATCTCTTAGATGGAATAGTAGAAAATCAAGACCATGCTAAGTATCTGAAGCAATGGATCGATGAAAAAAAAACAAATAAGTTCCTAAAGAACCAATAACCAAAAATTTTTTATGTCATGATGATTAGGTCAAGTCTGAAAAAAGGAAATTTGAACCAATCTATATGGCTAAGTCTGAAAAAATGACCTCTGAACCATTAAGAACTGGTAGGTCTAGGAATACCTGGGATCCACTTTTGGGGAAAAAATAAAAAATATGGACTGCTGAACCAAGATCAATTTCAAGTCCCATGAGAAAAAGAAGAAAAAATAAAAGATTGATAGACATTGAAAAAAAGAAGAGATTATAAAGAAACGCATAGAAAAAACTGATATAATTTTATAATTTAAATTTTTAAAAATGATTATCCTCAAATCAGGGATAATTCTGCCTCTGTCACCTCTTTGGGGGAGGGATGATGAATCTCTGTAAGAATGAAAAACCCGTCAAAATTTATGTGAGATTGGATGCTAGTGAGGGCTAAACCTACACAAAACCAAGTTCTTTTAGTGGATGCAGATCCCTGCGAGAAAGTGACTAGGGAAGGGAAATTGAGATGTCAGAAGAAGTCAATTGTGAAATCCTGGAGAGTGAGGGAAGCAACAGTACAGGAAGAGAAAATTGCAGATAACCCGAGTAATCCCAATATGATACTGGAGCTGGAAGAGTAGTCTTGAGCGCTTGCTGATGGGCTTTGTCAAGAACACTGGTCATATGGGCCGGCAGTGAACTAGGGATACTAGACGGGGGTTGCTGAATCATGCCCCCTATTAAAGCCATCAGTAGAAGATACCAATGGGAAGTGCTGGAAATGAGATAGTCAAGCAAGGAGCAAATAGCATCCCACAAGTGATGACTATGAGCTTCATCAAGCTGAAGCAGAAGGAACAATGGAATCCAGGAGATGCTGAAAGCTTTGCGGCCCAACTTCGAAGAACTTGGCTGGCAATAGGAAGAGCATAAGCAGCAATATCCCAATCTAGGATGTTCTCAAGGTCGGAAGGATTCAGCACTATGGATAAAGCCTCAGTGACTTAGGCCCTCAATTCTGCGTAGGGGAGTTCAAAATGAATGCTGTTGCCAATGGTGAGTTCGGTGGCCAAGACAGCTGGTTTTTAATATTGTCTGAGTCAGAAGAGAAAATCAGGAAGCAAGTCCACACCCAGCAAGAAAAGAGCACTCAAGAGCGGTGGGCATTATTTCAGGAGCATCCTCATTGATGTTTGGCGTATCTGCAAAAGGAGCAGAATCCAGGAGAGTTTTGAAAACTAACTCTGGAATCAACAACAGAGGAAGAATTGGCTGCAAATTGTTTGAGATGATTGCTAGACTGGTTTCTGAAACTTTGGTTACTGTTTCCGGTACTTTTATGGAATGACTAGAAGCTGGTGCCAGACTAGGCGTATGAGTCCTGGAAGGACCATAGAAGAGGATCTGTCGCCCAGCCCAACTCATCTATTGGAAGAGCTGAAGATCTTAATCAGACAAACTGCTGAGTAGCTGTTGGTATCATGACTTGGAATTTGACATTTAAACTGGATGATAGGGGGGATGTTGAACTTATATAGAAGTCGATATTATGCACTTTACAATCGATTAAGCTCCAATTTTGGAGAATTTAATCTCAAAATTAATGGGATAAGCTCTCCAGAGAAGAATTGAGAATAATATGAGGCAAGAGGTTATGAGATAAAGATAACAATGATGAGCATATATAAGCTTTTTAATTGGGCCACAAAATGAACATTGATGGCAAGAGTCCCTAACTAGGACAAGAGAAAATCAGGAAATTAGATGCTGGACCAAGAACCCTGAATATGACAGTGGGTCATATACCCTGACAGGGGAAACCTGGATCCCAGTACTAAAATCATCAAGAGTAAATCGATTAGCCCAGCATGACAGTAGATCATGGGGACCATGCTCTGAGTGGGCGGTAGTAAGGAGGAAGAGGAAGAGAGCCACATGCCAAAGGTCGTCCTGAGCAGCGTTGAGTATTAATGATCATACTCCGCTTGAGCAAATAACTTTATTCAACTGAGTGTCTGAATTGGTGTTCTCTTGCCCCAGGCATTTTTTGCTGGAAATCTAGGCAAGAGGGGGGATGTGTTGAAATTTTGCCCATATTCCCAGACTGCTAGATTACCAGGAAACCCTAGGGGATAACTCCCTAATGCGAGGTGAATTGGAAATTAGTTGACCCTGATTTAGAGTAACTATGTTTGGGGGATTTTAGGTTATTCGCCTGGTTGGATCAATTAGGATTGATCCAGACAAATGCTTAAGATCTTGTTGGGCAAAATTTGCTGCTGAAATAGAGGCATCTGATAGTTGATTAACTATCAGGTTACTGATTGGGATCAGGCAGGTTTCAACACCAACTGATTGTAAATTTAAGGAGTAAGTTGTGAGGAGAGTGATGCCATCTGCAACTAGTGAACCAATCAATTGGTTTGTGACCTGCCTTAATGGGTAACAAGTCCCATAACCTAAGCAGGTCGCTCATCAAATATGGTTGTTTCGCTTGAATTGAAAATGTTAGGGATAAATTTTCTGAATCTTTGCATTTTAAGTCTCAAGGATGTCCAATGACGGAATCCTATTCAGGATGGGGAAGACCATCGTTGCTCAGATGAGGATGGGTGATTCAATGGCAACGGCTGCCATTTCATTGAAGAGGTATCAACCAAGGGTTAGACGACCATTTACCCCACTATAAATTTCCTAGAATTCACTCATAATAAAAACAGTTTACAGTTTATAGCTTATACATTCTATATTAGATATACCAATTTAGTAAACTCTGTCATTTTTATTTGTTCTATTCTTTCTCAGAAATATTATTGCTATGTAAATATTTCGGATTTTTAAGGAAAGGATTAAGGATCTGAACGGGGATCCAGAGAAGAAGTGAAAACAAATTGGGGATTAATGCTAACTGTGTGTCAAACTGGAGAAACTGTCACCAGGGAATCACAGATAAGATCAGTTTAGATGTATGAGGGAACGAATCCCTATTCTTAGAAATCTCAAGTATTTTAAAGCTGAAAAACTGGTTGAGCGTTGGTCCAAGATCTAAGAATTCCATTCAACTACTGATAATAGTTGGCAAACTATTATTAATCAACTATATCAGCAACAATACAACGCGGATGAATTGCACAAGAACTGAAACTATGCAAGAAATAAGTTTATAGGGTTATTTTTTGATAAAAACCAGACTTATAAAGTTTTACAATCACCCACACAATAATGGTAGACGAAATTTCATAGTTGGATCAGGGATGTTTTCAGGGTTTTTTGAAAATAAGGTCATGTAATGGATGCATTTCCATCAGCGATTGTTATCTTGAGAGGATGTATCACATTGTGGACCAATATTTATTGAACATGGCACATTTGTAATAATGGAGGCAATATCTGATTCCAATCTGGCGCATATGGGGCACTCCTTGTGTGGGTAGTACGGTCTTCTATGCTTACTGAATTAATTGCGTGGTGTAGGATCTGCAAGGTTAATGACCATTTCTTTGACGTTACTAGTTGAGAGTTGAGGCCCAAGATCAACTCCTTTGTTTGGTAGTTGGTGTCATGGCCTTTGGCAGCCCAGTAATCTAGAATTTATGGTTGAGCGGGCGGGTAGCATCCAGGTTTTGGGAGTAGATCCCCATAATTGATTGGGGTGATTTGTATCAAATTTTGATTGTCTTGGCAGCATTTTCCTTGGTGATTCAATTGCACTCTTCCCAGTTCGTTGCAGAAATCATTGCAGAATTATTGGCCTCGACATTTCTTTGGATTTGGTCGGCATCCCAATCTGACAGTTTGAATGACCATTTTCCCAGGCGCACTTCCCAATTACATAGTCGCCAGTAGTATAGGGTACTTTTTTGGGAAGGCATTAGTGGATCATTTGCCATCCATTCGCGTAGTGATTGTGGTGAGACCAGCTCCTGAAGGCCCTGAACTCTAGCCAAGTTCACGCTCCAATATAGGGTCATGCATTGCATGTGCAACTGCATTAACCTAAGGAATGACTTTGCCTAGATCTGCCAAGCGTGAGATTCAAAATTCAGGAAGCCCATGCCTTCTTCATTATTCATTTTAAACAGGGTCTCTAGGGCTTTTGTTGCCACTTTTGACTTGAACCATAGGAAGGTGTGGAGCATTGTCCTGATCTTTTTCTCTAGGTTTGGACTCATTGGTAGCACATGGGTGACATACCATAACTTTGAAAAGATGAATACATTGACAGTCAACACTCTCCTTGAGGCATATTATGGCGTTCTTTCAGCTTAGCATTCAGACTGTAGAAAAAATAACATCACTTGTTTGTCTTCCAGTTTTGCTGGCTCTTTTGTTGTTAAAGAGTATCCCAAGGTATTGGATCATCTGAGAGTTTTGTATTAGCGTTGTGTTGGTTAGTGGGCTTAATTTAGGATGTCAATCCTCAATACTGAGGTTTTTGCCAAGTTGATCTTCTCGTTCAATGGTAACTGGTATTGGGCTAGGGGCTCCCGGCGCACTGAAGGTCATTTGGTGAACTAATACCTACTATTGTATCATTGGTGAAGGCCAGCATCTTCAGTGGCATTTGGTTAGAGTGGACTAGGCCCTGGAGTTTTGTGTCCGCTGCAGTTAATAAAACGTTAGCTAAAAAGTTAAAAATAATTGGCAACATGGATTGCCTTGTCAGAGACCCTGCCTGACTGGAATATCATTGGGTAAGCCATTGGCGATGATTCCTTTGGTGACTAGGCCCAAATACAACGTTGATATCCATGATCTAAAAGATTTGGGAATACCAACCCCTTTAGTGACACATGTAGGAGGACCAAGCTACCCAATTGTAGGCCTTCTCCATTTTAAGGAACATGAGGTATCCCTGCTCAGTTCCCTGGATGTCCTGAAGCACTTTTTGGACTGCACTGATGCTGTCCCAGATGCTTTGGCCCTTAATGAACACATTTTGGGCCTTATGGAGCGTTTGAGGTGCCATTGCCACTAGCCAAATTGACAAGATGCATTTGAGCAGCTTGTAGTCAGAGTTCTAAAGTGTAAAATTGGACACCAGTTCCAGAGTTGGTGTTGAAGTACCTTTTGTACAAAAGTACAATTTGGGCTCTTGGCCTCCCTGGATTTGTTGTCCATTTTGCAATAAGTGATTACAGAGGGCTTTGAGCTCTAAAAATGTAGTCATGGAATGTGCTGTACACTTCCACGTACATGTTGTCAGGGCCCAGTGCCTTCATTATTAGTGACTCTTTTAGCACCCGCTTGATTTCATTGATAGAAATTTTGGTGGACAAGTTAGTGACATCTTCCAGAAAACAGCCCTGAGTGCCAGATTAGCCAGGTCAATTAGGGATTCTGTCACCAATTCGCTCATTTTTTGTTGGTGGAAAAGCTTGCCATAAAAACATTTGATCTTGTGCTTGATTGTTTCTAGTTCTGTTGTTACTTCCCCTTTCTCCATCTCTACTTTCTGTAACCTATCCTTGGTTCAGGTTTCATTGAGCTGCGTCAGGCCCTCTTTGGTCATTGTTGCCACTGAGCTCTAGTATTAGTAGGTAGCGTTAATCTGTTGCTCTGAATCCTGTTTTAACATTATGGCCTAATACCATTTGTGCATTGTTTTATACTCGCTCCACCATGCAATGCTGTCCCACCAGGTGAGTTTTAAAACTCTTCGGTGCATTTTTCAGCTGCTCCATTGAGTCAGTTCGCTTGTGGTTAGTCGCTTTTGAACTCTATGCTAATGTGCCTAATCTTTTCTTTGATCAAGACCCATTGTTCTGGGAGCTAGGTAGGGTAAGCTGGGGCCTTCACGTGGCTGTCTGAGGAAAGCTCATGGAAAAACGGGTGAGTAGCTAACACTAGAACCCAGAGAGGCGACCTAGAAGTGTCCTGTAGTGGGATGGATGGGGAGCGGGATGGAAGTTAATGACTGTCACCCAACCAGTTCTTGCGGGTGCTTCCACTCTCTTTTGGGGGGGAATATGGGCAGGAAGGGAGAAGCATGGGTCTGTCATATCGTCTGTCACACTAATTCTTTATGAGGCTGGGCGCTGCAAAAGCAGGTATAGCACAAAGGGTGGGGAGATCCTGTTTAATTGGGCTTCTACAAACCTGTTTAAAATAATCACCGCGGTTTTATAGATTGGCCTGAAACCTGGATAGCGGCCAGTAGCTTACGTGGGCTTACACTGGTGCAGCGAAAGGCGAGAGCACTCATTCACCAATATGATGGACCGACCTAAAAGGGCAGCAATGGTTCCCACACATAAAGGGCCCGGAGAGAATACTTCGTCACAAAAACAATCCAGAGAGACGACTCCATTAACATATCAACAGTGGGGGTGGCCTCTGCTGCACAGGGGACTTCGGTCTCTTTTAGAGCGGCGTCTGCTAATGGATTTGTGTCAGAACCAAGATTTCAAAGTGAGGAACTCCAGCCCATCCAAGGGTCTGATGGCGAGCATAGTGGATAGCCTCAAGAGGGTTCATGCCGTGGAAGTGAAGGCTGTGTGGTCTAAGGAGATGTTTATGGTCAGGGTGATTGAGGTGTGTGGATTCGCCCCACTCCATATCTCACGTTTGGCTCCTGGGTTAAAACTTATGACCTTCCTGTCTAAACTTCAAAAGAAACTGGTTTTGGCTGCCAGTTTGAGCACAAAGAACGAGGTGGCCATATGTCTTGACATCAGCACCGAGATTGGAAAATTTATTCTGAGAGACGTACCACCTGTGATCATTAGAGGGGCCATGATGTCTCAACTGTAAGGCTTTGGCAGAGTGATCTCCTTTAATGAGAACAAGCTGGCAAAGAACTTGAAGTAGAAGGACGGTAGCTTGAAGAAGTTCACCGTAGGATCTGGGGACTGGGTTTTGAAATTTGAAATTTCAAAATTATATGGGGAGTTACCTCGTTCAATCACTGTAGGGACCTGGAGTGTCCTTGTGGTACCGCTGGACAGGTGCTTCTTTTGTGGTGTGAAGGGGCATGTTATAGCCGAATTGTTTCAGTTTCAACCTCCTGTGGCAGTGGCCAAGACTAGCTGGCCTAGCGCAGGGGTGCCAATAATGGCACCCTCTGAGAAGGACATGTTGTCTCTCCAGAAGGCGTTGGAGAAGCTAACTGAGATGTCGGCCAAAACAAGGGAGGAAGGCAACAGCTGGCGTCACTTTAGAGGTGGTGACTGGAGTGCTGAAAAGCGCGAGGAAGGTCAACAAGGAGTCGAAGTGGACCTGGAAGGTGTGGGGAAGCCTTAGACTCCAAGTCGAGCTAAGTGGCGCTTTGTCCCAATCTGTAGAGGACATATTAGAAACATCTGTTTCTCAAATGGATGGGTTTCTCCTTATCACTTGATTCTGTAAGAGGCGGGCGATCATTAGGGATGTAGGTGAGACAGAGTGCACAAGGACCGTAGGGGAAGAGGCAGAGGTGAGGGAGGTGTTGCCTGCTAGCAATAGTTGGCCAGCGCCTCTAACCCAATTCCTCCAAATGAAGTGGAAAGGTTTATCGAGGACTCTGGCAATGTTAAGATTCTGGAAGCTGTGTGACCGAGCAGTCTCTACCCCAGCCCAGTCTAGTACTGGAAAGGGGAATAAGAAATGTGGACCCACTAAATCAGCTGAGGTGGAAGAGGATGGGGACCCCCTGGATCCTGACACTAAAGCATCTTAAGTTTTGAACGTACGGTGATCAGGGTTGAATTTGCTAACGTACTGGGTCTGAATGGACTCAAGCAGCAACAGGGGTGAAACTCCGATTGCAACAACAGGATATAAATTGGCTTCCTCACTGAGAATAAGTCAAAACCTGGGGCGGAAGAGGACTGGGCTTTCCAGTTTCATCTGAAACAATCATTTTACTCTATCTTGGTGGATCAAACAAACTCATACTCGCCCTTAGGGGAGGGAAAGAGGGAGGGAGAGAAGCCAAAGGGTGTATCTTGGCCTGGTGGGCGGACAAGGTCAAGGTGTTGGATGAAAGGGTATTGGTTCCTGGAAGAGCAGTGGCAGTGATGTCGCAGTTTGGAGAGGAATTTATTTGGTTTATGGCATTTATGCGAAAAATTCTAGATCTGAACGGAAGGCTTTTTCCAGAAGGTCGGCCTGAGGATCCAGGAGGAAGACATTGGTGGGTCAGTAGTGCTGGGGGGAGACATTAATTGTGTCTGCTTTAGGTATGACATAGTTGGGGCTTCATGAAATTGGATTTTGAATCCTGGAGACCACGAGTTGACTGTTTTAATGATTGACCTCAGCCTACTGGAAGCATGGAGAGCTGGCCATGGTGAGGAGGGGGAGACTGGGTGGACTCACATCCAGGGAAATCATTTCTCCCGCATTGACCAAGTGTCAGTGCCCCAGCCTCTCATAAGTCAAAGCAAGTTGATCCTTTGGAATCATGATCCAGGTGCTTCAGAGCACAGGCCTCTGGAACTGCATATCAGTGACCCTTGGTTTGCTTCTGCGGAGAGGGGGATCTGGAGACTAAACCTGAGTCCTGAAGTGGAGTTCACTTCAGGAAATCATGAGTAAGAAGGTGAGGTGGTGGAGAAGCCATATTGTGGGGGAGCCTGAAGTGCCAAAAAATAGTTGCGGATGAAGGCTGATCTCAAAATGGCTTGTGAAATCTTTGGGAGGCAGCTAGAGGCCATACTTTCGAAGTATGAACCTTGGAGAGGAGCTTTGATAGTACCTGAAAGCAGGCCATGGTCATGGGGGTATCTGCCTACATGGCCAAGGCTGAGATGTATGCAAAATTGATGGGAGCCTTCAAGGTTGATCACCTCAAACAAAGAAAGTCTATATAGGATGAGAATTCTAACAACAATGTGGCCCTACTCCACAAGGCAGTAGGGGCATTCAGACCCTCGGCGAGGATCTTGTCACTTTGTAATGGGGGAGTTGAGGTGAATGATGCTGCTCGCATAGCTGAGGTGGCCAAGTCATATTATGAGAACCTTTATGGACCTTCTGAGAATGACCCGGAGGCATCTAAAGTATTCTCAAGCGGACTGGGGTACTGTCAAAGGAGACTCAGCTGCACCTATGTAGCAAGATCTGCAAATTGGAGGTGTCAAACGCCATTTTCAAAGGCAAGAATGGCAAGGCTCCTGGGGAGGATGGGTTGATATTGGAGCTCTTAAAGCTATTTTTGGCAGAAGTGTCTGAGATGCTTGCTGAGCTGTAAAATCAACTCCTAGCCTCCGGTATAATCAAACCAGCATCTTCAAAGGGTGTTGTTATGGTGTTGTATAAAAAGGGCGATCCCTTCCTCATGGGTGACTTTTGGCCTTTGAATCTACTTAACGTTGACTATAAGATCTTAATGAAGATTCTAACCAATCGACTATAGGGGGTTGTGGTGGACGTTGTTGGGAAAGAGCAGGATGGGTTTATCCCAGGACGCTCAATTACTGACAAATTGATGCTGCTTCACCTGATAGATTAGTGGGCAAGTAAACAGTATGGCCAGAGTGGGTGGCTGCTGTTTCTTGATCAAGAGAAGGCGTATTTTCGGGTGAATCATGAGTTTCTTTGGGAAGTGTTAAGTAGGGTTGGAATCAAGGGGCATTTGTTGAGACTGCTTAAAGCGATTTATGAGAAGGACTCATTTTGTTATCAATATCAATGGGGTCCTCTCCCACCCATTTAAGGTGTGTTGGGGCATGCGTCAGGGAGACCCTCTTTCTCCCTTGTTATTCATCCTTGCATTAGATACCATTTCAATGGCTTTCAGATAGTTGGACTGGAGGAAACCTATCATAAATGGAGAGGAATACTCTCATTCAATGTTTGTGGATGATACGTGGATTTATGTTTCGTTGGAGGAGGAGGAGGAGTTGTTGGTGATGAATATTATGAAGATGTACCAGAATGCAAGCAACGCTAAGGTCAATCTGTCGAAATCCAAGGCTTGGCCCATTGCAGAACGGCGACGTTGGGTGTGGCACCAAAGAGCTTGATCCCCTAGATGGCAACAGGGGATTTTCTGTACCTCAGGTGTCCCATCCCTGGGCGGGCGTCACCGTACAAAATATGGCTCAAACTTGAAGCAGACCTTAAAAAACGGCTTGTAAGTGACAATGACTCAACTTTTCTTATTGGGCCAGGGCCATTGTCATGAACACTTTTATTCTTTCCATAATATGGTACATTGCAAAATTTGTTCCTCCACTGGCATCTTCCATCAGGAGAATAAAGAGTTCAATCATTTAGCTAATTTGGAGATGGCGAGTGTCAAAAACCAATTTTTCTAACTTGTGTCAGGAGGTGAAGAAGGGGGGCATCGGTCTGATTAACTTTGGGAGTATGATCAAAGCACTGCAGCTGAAATGGATCACATGGGTCGCTCGGGAGGAAAAATCCATCTTTTTGTCTCCAATACTGGCGGACTACCTCTCTAAGGCTTGCAAGGACAGTTAGAACAAGAGACTTAGTGTCAGCTGGGGCATCAATCAAGGGGCCATTCCAAGTGTGTGGAACCTATCAAGCTACTGGTAGGATCACTTTAGAGATTGGGCGGCAGAAAAGGTAGATTGGAGGGTGAAGAGTGGACCATTGAAAGGATCTGGGCGATTTCTCTTTGGGGAGGAGATTGGGGAATGAAAATGGAACCTCATCTGCGCAAGGCCTTCAAGAACTTTACTGGGGCGATTCACTGGGGGGACCTCCTTGATGGTGATGGCTGGAGGGTGCTTAGGGTGGAAGCAGCTAATAATTCTGTTAGTAACTCCAAGGTGCTGGTAAGAAAGGCATGGGATGTTGTGGAAGCAAAAGAACTGCCTTCTTGCTGGAGGGAAGCAATTCCTTCTATGGATGCATTAGAGGCTGGGGAATCTGTTCAGAAAGTCGTGGAGGGCAGGACCGGCAGGTGTTCCTGTGAGGAAGAGAAGTCTGGAGATATCCTTGATGTTAAAGTCTCTTTATCCTTCATAACTGGCTCAAGGTGGGAGAAGTTAGTGGTTTCTGCCTCTCAAATTTCACAACTGCCAGGTTCCAGAAGCTACAAGACAGAGGGCTTTGCTCAACGTACTTGTCCCAGATCACTTGAAAGATGCGACCTGGCCTGATGGACCTGTGGGGGAGGAGGGTTAAGGGATGCTTCCCTATACCAGTTCAGAACTTTCTCTTCCAACTCCGCAGCTACATCTTTGAACTGGGGAGACTCTGCGTAAATTGGAGTAAGCAAAATGAGGATGAACTTCTGTATGCCTGTAAGGTATGCGGAGGGGAGGATATGGCAAAGCACATCTTCATAGAATGTCCAGCAATGGATGCTGTGTGGAGTAGTGTTCTCCTTTGGTATGAAGCATAACAACAAGGGTGTAAGTTATCCTCTGGTCATCCTGTATGGCCAGAGATCCTGACTGCGTATGCCCCACCAAGTCTGCTTGCAGACAAGGAGGGGTTCAGGATCTGGTTCACGATATGGGGGAGGTAATGTATGGTCTATGGCTTGCCAGAAACCAGCGTTGCTTCCCTTCAGAATGGATCCAGGCAACGAGCTCCCAGGACATAGTCAAGCGACGTCTAGAAATAGCTGTAGAAAGCTATGGAAATCCTCTTTACTCGATTAAGTCCAACTTGGGGGTCAGTCTGGTCTCATTCCTTGCAGTAAGGGATGGGAGGCATGTCTCCGAACTGACTGGGTAGCCTTTGCTAACTGGTATACCAAACAGTAAGTACTATGTCAGTTTTGGGGTGGTTTGAGCCCCCCCACCGTGTTTGGGTCCACTCTGGTGGTGCTTAGATGCGCGCAGCCCCAGTGCAGCGGGGCAGTACCCCAGGTTTCATCCCGCAAAGTTGCCAGCACTGGGTGTCCTAATGGGCACACAAAACTGAAAAACCCATTGTTCCAGAGGGTCTATATCCAGGAGTTGATCCAGATATGCGACCATTTGATCCAGTCCAGCTTCAATTGATTAGCGCCATTCCATATCCCTCAGCATGGCTAGTGCCAACTCCATTATCAGTTCCTAGGGGGTTCGTCCAGACTAATATCCGTGCAAATGATCATGTGGTTACTTTCACATTTATACTGACCTCACTGTTGGACGTCAGCAGCTTGAGATTGGATGATACCGGTATAAAATCTAGCATGAACCAGCCTGTGGGGTTCCTGTGGAGTTGTATGACCACCGCATTAGGTTGGCTAGTTTGTTATACTCCTCATCAATTATGAGGCACATCCATGATTTGACTAGTTTATTTAGCATCTCATTGGCCTTTCAGTTGGGACTTTTGCTTATTGAGAACATATCTATACTCGCATTTGTCCAATAATTCCGGTCTCCTTCTAAAACTTTTGTCACTTTGGTTGGTACTTCTGATAAATAATTTCAAATTATTTGGTTTTTGTGGGCTTTGGCGGAGCATAGACAGCTACCACATGAAGGCTCTTACCAGTTTCACTATTTGTAGCAGTTGTTATTAGGATCTTTTCAGTGTGAGTTTCCTCCACAAATACCAGGTCTATTTTTTTAAGTGTGACAATCTCCTCATGATCCATCCAGAGGGATTAACAGACTAATCTTTGGCGGGACCACAGTGGTTTATCTCATCACAGTTTAAACTCAGCATCTTTTACTTTTGGCAACCTGAATATGTTTCTAATAAGTAAAAATTAGGTCTATAATTTATTTTTGTTTTATAGTGATGAGTCTTCCACCTTCTCATTTGTATGCTTGCCATTCCCCACGCATTTTTAGTCACAAACTACATTTCTAGCTGCCTGACCCGTGGGTTTGAGGATTATTATATTCTGCGTTTATATGGAGTCACGGACTGAAGTTTGCTTACTGGCTAATGGTGTTGCTGAGGGTGGGCTGGGGATATTATTTGGCTTTCAGGGTTGGTTGGTCAGAACTGGGAAGATATTACCAGGTTATTTGTGCACTGGGAATTCAATCGCCATCCCTTTCTCTTTATCAATGGATAACGGGGATGGGTTTTTTACATGATCCAGGTGCGCCTTGGTCTCTACTGGCAGTGTGGTGAATACCCCCTTATCCATTAATTGGTTTCCTATCCCTTTATCAAATTTTTCGGTTGAACTGGACTTCTTTATCAGTTATTGATTGGACGGCTTTTCTGATTTTGTCAATACATTTGTTTGACTGTTAGTCTCCTCAGGTTTATTCACCAACAATTCCTGAGGTGACTATTGTTTTCTTTTGACTTATCAAGCTTTGATTTTGATGTATTGGTATCTTGCGCTGACCATTCCTTCTTAAGGGATTTATTCAGGTTTGCCTTCTGTCATTGTTCTTTTTTGTAGATTATCTATTCCACTTGGGTTGGTCATGGCATGATCAGTTTAGCTCTTGTTACTTCTTCTATTTTGTACGATTCAAGGTTTGGAGTAATGAAGGGCTCATCATCTGCTTTGGGTTGCTTGGCCACTTCTTACTCCTATTCTTCTCTATGGGCGAGGGCCACCTCCTGTTGTTGGGCTTCATATCCACGCTCTCCATTAGTTTATGTAGAATGCATTCTTTGGCCTTTGGTTGAAGGAAGGTTTTGTCCCAACCTTTGTGACCCCGCCAATGGAGTTGTATTCATACTTGCAAGGGGCCTCTCTGTTTGATGGTGGAATTGGGCCATTGTGTGGCTAGTCTGATAGCAGAGCTGGCACACTTGTTTATGTACTCTTGTTCAACATATACTACTCTGCTTAGGCTGGGCAGGCGGATGAATCAAGGTAAGGCAATATTATTTGGCTTCATCATGGCATTAGTTCATAGAGTGCTTTGACAGGTTGATGGTGAAGGCACTTTGAATATAATTGCCACTGGCTTGCCAAAATTCTTATACTTCCCCTAATGTAATAGTCAGGTCCAGATCGTTTAGAGCATTCATTCCATCTCTTGATTAGTCAGAAGATTTTGTAATGTCACCATCACGTGGCTTAATTAGCGTACCTGTCAGTTCCATTTGTAAATAAACCCACTTATACTTGATGCCGATCTCAAAGAGTTTTTAATCTAGTTTGCCTGAGATTGAAATGTCAATATAGCCCCATTTAGGTACCCAGTGGTGGTCAAAATCCCCTCCTAATAGTACCTCGTTGAGCTCCTGATAAAACGACATTAAGGTTGGACCACTCCTCATCCTCCACCAGCTGCAAGTGGATTTGGATTGCATCCTTTAGATATGATTTGGGAGCATGCCGGTCTGTGAAGCCTCTGCTGATCTTTTTGCAGATGTATTTGATATGGCTTCCCGCCACATTCCATGTGTTGTCATCAGTATGGGCTGCCACTGCATTGTATGACTTTGATTTTGGGCTAGGCTTGGGTACCTTAGTGGGGTTTTCCCCTTCATTATCAAACTTACTGATTCATTGAGGCCAAATATTTAATCGAGAAACTCCTCAATCTGGCATATGCTGAATCCTCAGGCAATTAATGATCCTGGCCATATGTGCAACAATATTAAGGTTTTTCCACTTGAGTGCATCTGTTGGAAATTTGGTTGACCACATCTTTCATCTCAATTGCCGATTAAAAAATTGACAGTTGTTAAAGCAACCAATTGTTTGGCAATGGTTGCTGAATAAATTATTAGTTGTATTTAACCATAAGACCTAATCTGATGATGGAATCTGATTACTATTTCATTGGGAATCATCCCCAACTAAATTAGTAGTTGATGTTTTATCAAAAGCATAATATGATGATTGTTTTGTTTGATATTTCGTCAGTCATCATGGCCAACAATGTTAATTAGGAAATTCGATAAGGCATGATTGATAATAGGAAGATTGCTATAATGATTTATTACAGCGGAGGCGCTGAACGATTAGGTCTTTTAAAGAAGCTACTGAAGCGTTTTGACGCTTGTTTTGACAGTAGCTAATAGTAGTAGTAATCAGGTAACATGGCCCACAGACCATCTGAGTATGGATCCTAACACATGGGAATGGTTGCCAATCCTAAAAAGGTTAAACTGCTGAGGATTATTTGAGATAAAGACATTTGCTACCATAAGAAGTTAATCCCAAGGGTTAGAAGTTTTGGGGACTAATCAAATAATTTTCAGATAATTATCTGAAAGGTTTTCCGCCTTCTGCCTATAAACACCCCTATCATTTTCTAATATAAACACAGAATTCAACATTTTATATTTCTATCTACTTTAAAATTGAAGATTGAAGGGAACAAAGGTCCCTAGTTGTTTTTCTCAATTACAATTACCAGAGTGGATTCGTTGCCACCTAATTTTGAAGGCTCAACCTACTAGTTGTCCTCATATAACTAGTGTTTCTAATATTGTTTCACAACCAACCTGTGCAATAAACTTATCCAAAGGTTTACACTTGGTGCTCACTACATGGGGTGTATTTAAGTCTTTTAAAGAAGTACCACCATGTCATCTGTGCAGGGAGAGATTCAGCGGTTATGGTGTGAGCTGGAGAGTGTGAATCTGACCACTCTAATGTCAGCAGCTCAGGCCAATTAATCCTGAATGGAGAATCACATTTTCAAGTTGGAAGAAGATGTCAACATTGTCACATAAGTTATTAATAAATTCTTTTGAAAAACATCTGAATTAGAGCAACAATATTTTAAAGTAGAGAAGGAGCTACTCCTGCTCAAAGTAGCACTTCAAGCCAAGGCTGGAAAGAATCAGATATTATGCGGAAAATATAATCAACTCCAGAAACAACTACAAAAATGTGAAGACATCAATGTACTTGTATTCATGTGGAAACGGAGATTGGGGATTAGGACCTATACAAAGATGATAAGCTATATAGGGAGCAAACAGCCTGCTCAAATATGCCAAGTGCATATGCCGCCATCTTGGTGATGATCCCTGACAACACACCAACTGGCGCTAGAATGGCTAGCCACACTACTCGTTCTACAAACTGAGCATGTGGAAACCAAGGAATTTTGGCCCACCCCAAAATTGACAATCTTTCATCAGGATAATGCCCTGGCTTTCTTCAGATTGTTTGAAATGACCATGTTCAGTTCAGCGATTGCCAAAAACCATTACTTTTATCAATTGTTTAGACGCCACTTGTCTAAACTTGGTATTTCCCATTTACAAGGGGAAACTTGGTCCTATAATGAGGCAAAAAATGCAATCATGAAGGAATTTGGAAAGCCCTAAACGAAAGGCTAACCAAAAGCAGGAGTTCATGGGAATAAAATTCTGAAAAGATGAAACCTTAATAAAATTTGCCGACTGTTTTTATGAAGAAGTGTTAAATTCTGATGGGAGCTAAATACTTGAGCTATTTTAATGTTTGCTTTGCTATGAAGGAAGCACTCTGACCCAATTAGGATTTACACTAATCCATGTCATCAACCTTCCCTATAGTAACACTACAACTTAAATGGTGGAGCACCTGAAAGAACTGGCTTCCACTTTTGATGCACCAAATTGAAGTGTAAAACAACAACATCTTTTTAATTCAAATTTGGAAAAAAATCCTGAGCCCAAAAAGAATTTCCCCAATCAAATGGGGAAAAACCAATGGTCCAAAATGGCCTAGTAATGCCCCGCGCATTACTTGTAACAGATGCAGAATAATGGACACTATACTTCCCAGCGCTGGACTAAGAAACCAAAAGATCAGGTGAACTTTTTTGGAAGACAATACCTATGAGGAGTCAGGAAAAAGCCCTGCGGTCAAGATGAGGATTAATCTAGATCCACAAATTACCCAGTTCTAACACAAGTTTGATGAAATTGATATCTCTGACCTGTTCATAGATGAACCTGTTCATGATTCTCCCCAGAGGAGCACAGGTCGAATATCCATGCTATAAATTGATCAAAAGCAAATGCAATCAATCCTTAAATTATATCAGAAGTTGCCCAACCCTACGCTCGTTATCTGTTAGAAAGTATTCAAAATGCTGATGACCAAGATGAATGGCTACAGACAAAGTTGGAAGACGTTACCGTTTTAATTCCTATTGCTACCATCAAGGATTCATAATCTGATATATCAGCCCAAATTATTCACACTCTGGATTTGGCAACTGATGCCGCTATACATATTGTAAACAACATTTCTCAATATTTTGAGTGTACTTATGCCAACATTTTGGTTAACTTAGTTTAAGTAAGGGCCATTATCAATAGTAGTGCACCAATCAATATTGTGTCTACCAAACTGGTAAAACGTCAAGAGATTTTTACGGATATAGCACATCAAAAGCAGTAAGGTACTGCTGGGCCCAACCCTACTACCTCCTGTGGGACTTATAGTGCCTTACCTCTTCGTTTTGGCTCTCTAGTTGTGTCTGAGCCAGCAATTGTTCTACTTAATTAAAATTACGATATTCTCATTGGCACTGACTTCATGCAGAAGTATGGAGTAAAGTGTGACTTTGAGGCAAATACTATGACAATCTTGGGCCAGACACTACCAGTGATCTATCATTGGAAGGGGGATGCCCCCTCACTTGGAGAAATAACTTTATAAACGTGATATATGAGGATGACATCCTTCCCATTGGTTATAAACTAGTTGGGAAAATGATCCACCCTTTACCAAAATATGTGAATGAAAACCAAGGGATCCCAATATGAGTAAAAAGGAATTAATCCTACCACCTGGGATGCAGCGAGTGGTCAATACTGGACTGAATTTTTCTTTCCTAGGCAATTATATATAGAAATCAAGACTCCCTGGTGAAGATCGAGAATTGAACCTTGGGTAGCTCCAGGGATCCTAAACTCTGGTCATGGGGAAATTCATATTCTATTAGCCAATCTGGGAAAAACGACGATGATAATCAAGAGAAATCAAGTAGTTGTGTTCGCCCAGTTAATCCCTATAGCAGAGCTACATTCCTTCCATGAATTTGGGTATTTTAATGAAATGGGATTACAAGATTCAGCTGGATGAATTCATACTTAAATCTGTTGGGAACAATTATCAGGATTAAAAAAATTTAGCAAGATGAAGTATTGGATTTATTTAGACATATTGAATTATTTTTGCCAAAAAGACCACAATCTTGGGTGCATGAAAACGTACTCCATCAAATTGACACTGAGAAAGCTGCCTCAATTATAATGAGACCTATTCAAAGGTCCCAAGCAGCTTAGGCAGTAGTTGCTGAAGAAACAGAAAAATTGTTGGAGAACAGATTGCTTGTGCCTTCATCCAGCCCATGGGCTAGTCTGATATTATATATCAGAAAAGGACGGATCAAATTATGCTGTAATCAACTATTGCCATCTTACTAAAATCACAAAAAAGACTCTTACCCCTTGCTGTGAATTGATGACATGTTGGATCAGTTAGGCGGGGCTAAATTATTTTCAGCAATGGATCTCATCTCAGGGTATTGGTAGATTATGATGTCACCTAAGGACCGGAGAAGTGTGCCATAATAATGGCACAAGGGCTTTACCAACCTACAAAGGTGCCCCAAGGCTTATTTAATGCCCCTGCAATTTTTCAACGGGCTATGGATACCATCTTATGTGACCTCAAACTGTCCTGTGTTCTATTCTATCTAGACGACATAAATGTATTTAGTCAAACATTCAATTTGCACTTACAACAGTTGGAAGTATTCAAGAAATTAGCTGCTGCCTGTCTTAAAATCAATCCCAAAGGTGTCACTTCTTTAAGGTGCAGCTAGAATATTTGGGCTTCGTTATAAGCGTGGATGGTTAAAACCTCAAAAACAAAAAAAATCATGCTATTGAGCAGATGTTATTGCCAAAAAGTGTTCATGTTATCTAAGTCTTTTTAGTAATGGTCGGCTTCTATAGCCATTTTATTAAGGACTTTGTAAAAATAGTGGTTCCATTATTCCATCTGCTTAAGGATCTGAAATAAAGGTTCAAATGGAATGAAATGGCCCAAGGAGCATTTAAAAAATTACAGCAATACTTGACGACCAGCCCAAAACACTAATATCCAAATTTCAACTGACTGTTTATTATACAATCAGATGCATAGCTCATGGCAATAGATGCCGTACTTAGTCAAATGGACGAACAAGGCAAAGAACACCCAGTGGCATATGTCAGCTGTACCTTAACCAAGGCCAAAAGGAATTATACAGTCACCGAGCACAAATGTCTTGCAGTTATCTACGCTTGCAAGCAATTTAATGTTTATATTCATGGTAGGCATTTAAACGTAGTAACAATCATGTATCTCTCCGTTGGTTGCATAACTTAAAAAGAACCTGAAGGAAGACTAGCACAATGGGCCTTGAATTTTCAGGCATATGACTATCAAATTAAACATTGTGACAGGGATAAAAACCAATATGCTGATGGATTATCCAGACTGCTGGCAATTCTTGCAGTACAAGATTGTGCTGATGATTTATTTGAATGAATGGTGAAAGGAGTTGGAGGAAAAGACACCAGAAGTTCAAACAGCGTTACAAAAAGCTTTGGAGGGAACAGAATAAAACAATGGGCAGTTTTTCAAAATAGTGAATGATAAAAGGCTTCTGTTTCAAAAAATTAAACAAATAAAAAAATTTGCACTGCTCACAAAGTTGTTGGGCATGGTGGCCTCAAGAAAACACTAGAGCACATTTGTCAATATTACTATTGGGAATCATTAAACTACAATATGGCGGATTTCTTTTCCTGATGTGTGGAGTGTCAGCTCCACAAGTCACACAAAAATGTGGCTAATATCAGTTAGTACGACCAGGATTTTCGTGGCTTACAGTATCAATTGATGTCATGGGACCTCTAAGTACAAGCACTGGAGGAATGCAATATATCAATGTTGCAATTGATTACCTGACCCAATAGATTGAAACTAAGGTTATGGTATGGGTTGATGCGATGAATACTGCCAAATTTATTCTGGATCAAGTGATATATCAGCATGGCTGTCCTCAAGTGATTCTGAATGATAATGTGATGAATAAACCTCCTTTGTCATACCCTGATTGAATGAACTGATGGGAATCAAGGGGGTCATATGTGTTCCATATTGGCCAGAGATGAATGGATTAGTTGAGAGAGTGAACGCCACCTTAGCTGCTAAGTTACGAAAGTTGATTGCAGGAAAAGCATCTACTTGAGCTTTGTACTTAAGTTTAATTACATTTGCCTATAATGTCAGCTATCATTCCTCAACTGGGAAAACACCCTTCAAATTGCTATATAGAAGAAAAGCCATCTTACCACCAATTTTATACTTGGCATTAGAATTAACTTCAGGGATGAGTCTGGATCAATATTTAAATTGATTTGTCAACATTATTGTTGGCGCTACAGTTCTTTGGACTGGCGCCAGGGTTCGCGGTGGCTCAAAGCTGGAAAAATTGGAAAGAGCGCCGAGGAGGAAACAGGAAAAGTGGGTTAGTATACCGAATATTTATAAAATTAAAAGACTTTGATATTTATAGGGTGTGTTGGGACTCGGTGCCTTTGTGATTGTCAGGGCTCATCCAATCAGGATCTTTACTGATCTTTTGGAATGGCCTCCTTGTGGGCATCCTTAATGGATAGCATCGCTCACCTGACTGAATGGGTGGAGATGCCGCCCCACGTGACTCAGGAATAGGTGAGGATGATCCTGAAATAGATTTAGCTCAAGTAGGTTCAATGACCAATTTGGCATGGCCTGATTTGGAAGATGGGAATTTGTGACAACTTTTATCTCAAATCCTGACAAAACCCCTCTCAAGATCCTGTCAGAGGGGTTATACAGCTGGAGGAACTGACCATGCACCCAATTTACAACAGTCCCTTGATTGATGTTGGCAATGGAGTACTCAGACTTTACCTTATGTATGACTTTGTAGGGTCCAGACCACAGTACGTCGAGCTTATTCTATCAGCCTCCAGGTTGATGATGATAAAAGAGAATGAGGTCACCTAGTTAAAATTCTGGTAAGGAGGGTCGTCCAAGGTTTGATTAGGATGTCTCTCTTCCAGTGATGGTGATAATGCCTTGAGTGGCTTGGGTTGGAGCTGGACAATTTCATCGGCTAGAGCCCTCATAGTTAAATTGGAGTTCTTGGGGGTGGGGGCTTCGAAGAGGGGCTGGACGCTACTGGGTAGCTGAGGTGCCCGCCCATACAGGGCTTTGAATGGGGACGTTTTGATGACACAGTGATAGCTTACCCGGTAGGCAAGCAAGGCGCTGGACAGATAATGGTTCCAATGGGAAGGATCTGAGGTGGCTAACTTCCATAGAATGGAAACAAGAGTTCCATTAGTGTGTTCTACCGCCCCATTAGTAGAAGGGTGGTAGGGGGAAGTGAAACTCTGGGTTGTGCCAAATAGCGAAGTTAGTTTCTGTACTACCTGGGAGGTGAAGTTCAACACATTGTCTGAAAGCAAGGTCTGGGGGCACCCATGTTGGGTGAAAATGGAGCGAACAAAAATATAGGGCGGTAGCCTTAGCGGTGGCTGCAGGGACTGAGATCGCCTTGACCCACTTAGTTAAGTGGTCTATGGCTAGGATAATATACTTGTGACCATGCAGCCCAGTGGGAAGGGGACCCACCACGTCGATACTAACAACATTGAAAGGTTTAGTCGGGGCAACAACTGAGTGCTGATATTAAGGGTTGGCCCAGTCTTAGGATTGGCAGGTCATACAAGCTTCCAGAACCTCTTGGATGGTTTCTACCATTTTATCCCAGTAGCAGCGTGACTTCAGCCATTCATGGGTCTTCTTAACCGCAACATGTCCAATAGTAGAATGGCCTTCCAGGATGATGTCAGTTTGAGAGGAAGGTCAGATGTAGGGAAGCCACTTCTTGTTGACCCTCTTGTAGAGTAGCCCATCCTTGATTTGAGTGTTTTGAGTCATTCGGCGGAGTTCAGCATGAACCTCGGGGGTTTCAGTTCCCATTGTTTGAGCTGTCCTATCAGGTCGTAGAGCCAATCTTCCTCTGGGGTCAGGACTGCTAATACCGGCATCCTGGAGAGGCCATCAGCATTCTGGTGTATAGCGCCTGTGAGGTGGACAATGGTGAATTCATAGCTTTGTAGTCGTAGGGCCCACCTGGCCAACCAACCATCAGGGTCTTTCATTTGCAGCCACCGGAGGGAAAAATGGTCTGTAATAATAGTAAAATGTGTAATGTAGAGGTAGGGCCAAAAATGTATAATGGCTAAGAGAACGGCTAGACATTCCCTCTTGGTGACACTGTAGTTCCGCTCAGCCTTGCTTAGCGTCTTAATAAAATAAGCCATGGGATGATCGAACTGGTTCTCATCGTGCTGAGCCAGGATTGCTCTGACGGCGACATCGCTTGCATCCATAAACAGCAAGAAAGGTTGGTCAAAGCAAGGATGAACTAGAACAGGTTTAGTACATAAGGCCATACTTAAAGCATTGAAGGCCTGTTCCTGCTCATGTCGCCACTCAAATGGTACATTCTTTTGCAGGAGGTAGAACGACAGCTTGGCTAGGTTGGCAAACCGTGGGATGAACTGATGGTAGTAGCCCACCATACCTAGAAAGACTTGAATATCTCATAGGTTTTGGGGGCGCAACATCTTTTCTATGGCATCAACTTTGTTGGGTATAGGTTGGATGTCACTCTTGGAGACCTTGTGTCCTAGAAATTCTAGCTCAGGCTGGAAAAAGGAGCAATTCAAGAGCTTGAGCTTGATGGAGGCCTTCCTGAGACGCTCAAAGACATCCTTAAGATGCTCTACATGTCCATTAAAGGTTCGTGAAAAAATGGTGATATCATCCAGGTAGATGAGGACACAGGAGAGCTTCAAGTCCTCAAGTATCCCATCCATGGCACTCTGGAACATGGCTGGGGCGTTGCAGAGGCCTTGGGGCATCCGGGTGAGCTCAAACAGCCCCTCATGGGTGATTAGAGCATACTTGGCTCAGTCTTCAGGGGCGAGCTCGACCTGCCAATACCCGCTGGTGAGGTCCATGGCCAAGAAGTACTGGGAACCTGCAGGCAGATGGAGAGAATTGTCAATCTGGGGCAGAGGATAGCTGTTCTTTTTGGTGATGGAGTTGAGTCATCGATAATCCATCACCACCTGGTACTTGCCATCCTTCTTTTGGACCAGCAGAAGAGGGGAGGACCAAGGACTATGCGAAGGGACCAAGAGCCCAGCGTCGAGCAGCTGTTTGAGTTCTACCATGACCTGGGCCTCTTCAACCTTGCTCTTTCATTAAGGCTGGGACCAAAAAGGGGGGCGTTCCCAGTTTCTACATGGTGGAGGACTCCGTTAATTCTTCCAAAATCATAGGTTGAAGTGAAAAATAGATCCAAGTATTCCTCCAGGAGCTCCTGAACTTTAAGTCGCTGTTCATCAGAGAGGTCCTTCCCTATATTAGTGTCAACCAAATTAACCGAGGGTGGTGACTCCAAGCCAAAGTCCCTTAAGTCCCCAAAGCTTCAAACATCGGCAACAGCCCCAATTGGTAACAGATGGATGTAAGCAGCTGGTTGGTTCAGACCTACAAATTTTGGTTTGTCTGTCAGGTTGGCTAGCAACACTAATATAGATCCTGCATATGCTGGATCAAGGATCCCGGGGCAGGTCAGCACTTCCTTGGGAGATGGGTTATTTAGGCCTCAGACCTCCAGTATATACCCCGAGGGAATGTTGACATGGACCTGGGTGTTGACGATGACTTGGGATTTTGGGGGTATGGTAGTCACCCGAGGTAAGTAGATTGGCATCCCCTCTAATCTGTCAACAGCAGGAGGGGGTAGTCAGACTTGAGAGCCCTAGATGTGATACTTGAGCCAATCGATTCATCCTTCAGTCTCCAATAGGCAGGCTTGGGCCTTGACCTCAGCCCTAGAGTCATGAGCAGTCTCAAAAACCAGAGGGACTCGTTGCCCTAGAAGGGAGAGGAAACCACCATCAAAGTGGAGAACCACTGAATAGTATCAAAGGAACTGTGTCCCGAGGAGCAGATAATAGCTAGGGTTGTCCAGAGTGATGGTGGTTTATCTAAATTGAGCTTTCTGAACCGAATTAGTAAGAGGGATAGGCCCCTATGGATCGGGTACACTGGGGGCCAGCTGTTCCATATTCCATGTAGTGCGCCATATCAGGAGTGATCTTGATGCATTTCATCAGCTTGGAAGAGATGACGTTCACAGGGGAGCCACTATTGACTTTGGCGTAAACTGGAATCTTGTGGACCTGGATGGCAACTCGGGTAACCAAACTTCCAGACTGGGGCAGTAATGTAAGGAACATGGGAAAATCATCAGAAGAAGAGTAAGCAGTAACAATGTCTTTATTGTCATCAGATACTGTGACTACTTCCTCAGAAATGATGGCTTCTGGTTTATGCGCAGGGGATACTTGAGGCTGGGCAGGGATGTCAGCATGGAGCGCCTCGTCCTTCATGCTGACGACCCTTTTCCCACCTCCTCAGCAAGACGTTTCCAGCAGGTCTTAGCGCTATGTCTAAAGCCATTGAAATAGGTGCATTGAGGACATGGATTCTTCTGGCTTTCAACTACATTGACCCTAGGGCGGTTAGAAGGGCCAGTGGTCGTGGCCTTAAAGTGTAGGGTGAGGCAGGGATCTTGTTGAGGGCCTCCTTAATCTCCCTGATACAAGTGAACCCATTCTTCTGCCCGATCATGTGCATTTGGACCTCAGGATAGGACCCCAAGGTGGAGATGACAGTGGTGATGGCGTCGTCCAGAGTGATACAGTATGTTGTGACCAAAGGTTGTTCCTGGGCATAGAACTGGTTAGCAAACTCCATAGGGGTTTCTCCTTTGTTCAGTTAAATGCCCATGAACGTTTGCTTCTGGTTAGCTAGGGTTTGGTCGCTGCTGAACTCTTGGATCAGGGCAGTACGGACCTGTTCCCAGGTGTTAAACTCCTTCAAATGGAGAGTCATGATTTCCCGGGCGGTGCTGTCTAGACAGGAGTGGATATGATTCACCTTTTGTTAGTTGGTGGCCTCCTCCATGGAACTCTCATAGGCATACAGGTAGGAGGCGATACTTTCCCGTCTGGGGTGAAACTTTCCTTGAAATTAGGTTTAAAGTTAGCTACAACGGGAGTGGAAAGGGTGTTAACGCCTGAGATAGGGGTTGGCTCTGAGATCTCCATTTCCACATAATCTCAAGGAACCCGCTGATCTAAACCACCTCTGCAAGCCCTCTAAGTCCTCTTGGATGTAGTCCCAATTCCAGCTGAGGGTGGACGCAGAAGCCTTATGGGTAACCTGCTCTTTTAAGGATTAAATCTCGACGTTCTGTAGATGGAGCTGGTTTTTGATATTGGTCAACTGAGTTTTGAGCCCATGACAAGTTGTCTCAAGCTGTGAGATATGATCATCAGTAAGCTTTGTGAAGGCGCTGAGGTTATTCATCTCATCTGACAACGCTTCTATGGAGACCCTGGGGTCGAGGGGGACACCATCTGATCAGAGCTTGCACCCCAATGCCACCTTTTGGATTAGATCCTGTAAGGCAGCCAGGGCGGTCATTATATCCCTTTGCCAGGGGTCTTTGGGTTCACCTGAGGTTGGGGGGCCTGGAGGCCCTCAAGGCCCGCATGGTCCCTCGGGTCCGGCTAGCCCTTGACGCCCCTCAGGACATTCTGGCCCCCCAGGCCCTTCTGGCCCAGCACCCGTGGGGAGGGTAGTCATGAGAGGCCAGCTCTCAGTAGTGCTGCTGTAGGGATTGTACCAGTTCTTCGACTTGTTGTTGATGCTGGGTCCATATCACTGCAAATAGCTGGGCATTTTGTCAAAATTGCTCCTTGAGGTAGCCGGAGATTCTGCTATCCAGTACTACAATCTGATTGTGGATCTCATTAATTAATCACCAATTATCAAGAATAGCTTCATGATTGTCATGCACAAAAGAGGAGGCGGCATCATGAAAGTCAATAATGTAGGAATGTAAATTCTGGGTGAGCCCTAGTTGCTGAGGAGACCTCCTGATGGTGTAATCTGATTAACTGGAGGAGGTGATGGATAGTGGGGTGAACAAAGTTACAAAGGTAGCGGTCAGGCCCCAGGGTAAGCTCCCCAGCTGGCAATACGGCTGAGGCATAGAGGTCCCTCATCATGAAAGGTATGGAGGAGGCACGGGAGCAGCTGGAGTGGGCGCCCTCAGAGTAGATGCCATTTATTAATTGTTGAATGACATCATTGATATGCTCATACTGGAGTTGGTATTGGCTCCCATCTAGGGAGGGCAGCGAGAGTTGAAAGGCAGCACGAAATTCTAGCCTTTTTAAGCTGTGAAGGTGGCGTTGCATACCTCAAGGTACTAACCCATCATGTAACACTCCTCGATTTACCAGTCATTTGGTCGTCAGGGCTGCTATTGATTTCCATTTTTTTGATAGACTTTTTCACTTAGGTCAGCTTGGAGCCCCCTGTAGTTCGCACCACATCTGTCGGCGCTCCAGTTCTTTGGACTGGCACTGGGGCTTGTGGTGGCTCAAAGCTGGAAAAATTGGAAAGAGCGCTGAGGAGGAAACGGGAAAAGTGGGTTAGAATACCAAATATTTTACCAGACTAAAAGACTTCAATATCTATTGAATGCATTGGGAATTGGTGCCTTTGAGATTGTTGGGGCCTCATCCAATCAGGATCTTTACTGATCTTCTGGAATGGCCTCCTCATGGGCATCCTTAATGGATAGCATCGCTCACCTGACTGAATGGGTGGAGATGCCACCCCACGTGACTTAGAAATAGGTGAGGATGATCATGAAATAGATTTAGCGTGGGATGGGGCAACAACTGATTTGGCATGGCCTGATTTGGAAGATGGGAATTCGATATAATTTTTATATTGAATCTCAACAATTATGATTGACATAAATCCCAAGCGTTCACCAAAACCCTTTGGAAAAGAATCCAAGCTAAAATGTATTATTATAAATAGTGACCACCAATAAAAAGATTCAAAATTGGGGATAAAGTATCCTATTATGATAAACATGGATTTGGCTGATTAAATAAGCTGGATGCCTTCTGGATAAGTCCCTTCGAAGTAATTTTTAAATTGGCAATGGATGCCTATACAAACGAAGATATCCTCAATGGTCATATAGTTAACTGCGTTCATAGCAAGTTTCTAGAAAATTGGCACTATAAAGAATATATAAAAAGAAAAAATAAACACCAGTAAGAATTAAAAAAAGATTTAATTCAATAACAATAATAATGTATATAAAAACGATGAAATTTTAATTACTAATACTCAAAATCATCAGGCATTGTTCCCTACTATTGTCAGCAGGGCCAGCTCGGGTTGCAACTGGGTCCATCAGAATTAGTTCTGAGGCACTAAAGTATATCATCCCTAGAAATAAAGAAGATCCACTCTGATTGCAAATGGAGAGCCCAACATGGGGGAGTGCAGGCTTTCCAGGTTATGGCTGGTGTTTAGGCCAATTAGTCCAGGATAAGTCATGAGGCCATAAGACCACACTCAACAGAGTTGGCAGCAAGAAGGGGACCTCTGAAGTAATGAGATGGTTAAGTCTGTGATGTTCCTAACTAGGCTTGTTTGTTAAGTCTTGAGAAAAAGCAAGTGCTTCTGAAGAACTGTCTCACTGGGTAATATGGTCAAGTGGGAGGATGTGTTGGTATTTTGGTTAACCATCTTATCCATTCTCATTTGCCAATTAAAAATACAATGGTTGTTATAGAGATTAATTTTTTGGCAATGGTTGCCAAATAGATTATTAATCATAAATATCAAAGGATATTATCTGACAGTTGGTATTGGTTAATATTTTGCTGGGAATCATCCCCAACTAAATTATTAGTCACAATTAACCAAAGGACCAAATCTGATGATGGGATCTAATTACTATTTTGTTGAGGATTACCCCTGACTAAATTAGTAGTTGAAATTTATCAAAGGACATAATCTGACAATTGTTTTAATTGACATTTTGTCAGGCTTCATGCCCCACGATGTTAATTAGGCAATTCGATGAGGCATGGTTGTCAATAGGCAGATTGCTATAATGAATCATTAAAGCAGAGGAGCTAAAGATTAGGGTCTTTTTAAATAAGCTAATGAAGCGTTTTAACGCTTGTTTTGACTGTAGCTAGTAGTAGTAATCAGGTAACATGGCCCCTATACTATCTGTATAAAGCTCCTAACATATGGGGATGCTTTCCAATCCTAAAAAGGTTACACTGCTGTGGATTAAATAAGATGAAGACATTTGCTACCATTGGAATTTAATCCAAAGGGTTAGAAGTTTTTTTAGTACTAGATGGTCCCAACCCAAGGAAAGGGTTAGACTTTTTGGGGACTAATCAGTTAATTTTCAGAGAATTATCTGAAAAGTTGTCCGCCTTCTGCCTATAAAAACTCCTACATTTTCTAATAAAAAAAGAGTTAAACTAAAATATTATATATTTTTTTAATTGAAGATTGAAGGTAACAAATGTCTTTATTTGTTTTTCTTAATTACAATTACCAGAGTGGATTCGTTGCCACCTATTTTGAAGGCTCAACCTAATAGTCGTCCTCATACAACTAGTGTTTGTAATATTTCTTCACAACCAACCTGTGCAGTAAACTTACCCGAAAGTTTACAGCATATGTCAGCGAAAATCCCAGTTGGTACCATTGGAGGGAAGAGATTTTTGGAAGGCCTCCAGCATAATCATACTACGCTGGCACCAGTCCTAACTGTAGTGCTGTTCCATCCGCCATCCATGAAGATCCATGCCATGGCAGCCAGAACTCCTGCTTTGCACCATTGGAAGGCTTCAGTTGGGCTAATCCTTCGGTGATGTATGGGCAGTTAGCAAAGGCTCTGGGAAGAATGACTTCCATTTCTCAGATTGTTTCAATTTAAATTCCTGCTTAGAGCCATTCTTGGCCCAGATCTGGGATTGTAACCCTTTCATTGCTGTTGCCACCTCTGGTGAGATATTGTGTTAAATCCATTGTTGGGCAAACATGGGTTGAACCCTGTGGCGTCCCAGTCTGCAGCTTTAGCTAGTGTGTAGGCGTCATTCCAGAGTTCCCATTTCTAGATAGGAAAGGTTGGCCCTGAAGGTTTTGTGGATTGGTTTTGTAACTCCCAGATCCACCCACTCACAAGCTTGATCAATACCAGCCCCCAGGAAGAACAGTTTTATAATTCCAATGGGGTAAATCTGCTGCTAGACCAGCTAATGATCTCCTATGGCAACCAATCCAGGAAGGGTTCCCACTCCACTGCCTTCTCCTTCATCCAGCCCACCTTCATCAAATCAGATACAATGGCCAGGGGATATGGATGTATGCCCAGCGCAAGGCCCCAGTGGCCCTGAACTCAGCCGCAATCCACAGCTATGCCTCCTTTGTGGAGAACATGGTATTTTACATTCCACTGTGGTGTTATGTTGAATGGTATGTCAGGTTAAAAAAAGGGTGGTCAAAACGTATAGGAACCATATTTCTTAATGATTTAATTCCGTTGTGTGAGTCCTGATCTCCTGACAGCTTGGGTGATGTTTGCTGATATGCTAGCCATATTGTATTCTGTCAAATATAAAAGTTAATGCCAGATGCCATCCAAGCCTTCACGTCCGCTGGCTTAAAGTCTCTTCAAACTGTGTCTTTGTTCACTTTATGCTCAAGGGGGAGTTTCATCCATTCAAGAGTCTTTAGTATAAATCCATAATGGCTTGAGAAACACTACCATGTTTAGCGATATTTTGGTGTTTGAGTCAGCATTTGGCTGCCCCATCAGAAAGCTTGTGATCTCGCCAGATGGCTGTGATGACAGGAATAATATTTTTAGAAACCTATTGCGTCTCCATTGATTATGGGAACTGCAGGGCCTTCCATTGCTTGATTTCATGAGATGACATATCACAGTGCGCTAACATGTTATTCTGGAAGGGAGTGTTCTTTACTGGGGCCCTAGTCAGTGACTTGT
>JAKSZP010009302.1:0-197621 GCA_022478985.1 Massospora cicadina
CATGGTGCATGGTGCTCGGGAGTCAAATATGATGAATAGGTCATTTGCCTCTATTCTATCATGTGCACACCATGCGGATGGTGCGGTCTTCATTGTTAATTTTTACAGAGAATATGACTTTTGCTGCTTCGCCGCTTTCTCCATGGACATGAAACTGACGTCCACCTATCCTCTATGTAAATTTTTAAAATTTACCAAGACAGTGTTTGGGAAAGTTGTGGAGAAGGCCTCCCCGATTTTTCCCACAATTTGAGGGAAGCATTGCTGACCATACTTCTAAGGCCGTGCTCAAGGGAGGACAGGGGTTGGTAGTGTTCTATTTTGGTATATGCACCCATATTTTGCAGAAATTGAAAACTCTGGGTGCGGTGCTGTGCTCACCCTTTTTGGTGGGAGGGTGTATCAACATTCTGCTGGGGCATTTTTCCCCGGTGGGTTGGGAGGACTATGGGCCTTTTGCGCTGGCCACTTTTGCCCAACTGGTGTTGTTGCGGACAAATTAGCTCATATTTCCTGGTTGATTGTCAATCTCAGATAAATTTCATAGAATTGTGTTACTAAAAGTGATTTAAATTTTATATTTAATTTATTGCGGGGAAGGCCAACCATGGGACGGACACTTCCAAATATGACTCAGATGAGACAAAACTTAGTACCAGGGGGAGGCACCCCAGAGAAGGATGCTATCTCTTGTTGCCAGCGGGAACGCCACTTATGGAAGGGGAGGAACGTGTGTAGGGGGCGTAGCCACTATTGAGCACGTGTGGAGGAAGGGGTCTGATTTGATGAACCAGAATGGAACCAGGAGGAGACCAGCTGTCGGCAATGCGGTGGGAGATATCCAAACATCCACGCTTGAAAGTGAACCACCAATGAGACCGGAATCTGTGGACAGCTTCAGGGGAGAGTGGGGTGGGATCCGGCGGTGGCATCCAAGACAATCGTGTGGATAGTCCACATGGAGATTGCAACCACCAGAGCACGAAGGGAGGGTGGGAGGGGGAGGCCATTGATGAAGCAAACATATCTCTTGACAGACTGAAGGGATGTGTTTGATCCTGGCCTAGCAGACGTTGGACTTCGCGCCATATTACTTTAGAGGTGGGGCACTTCTCCAGGCGGTGAAACAGCGTTCCATACTGGCCACACACGACACAGGATGAGTGTAAAGCATTATAGCGCTCAGCTGTACGATACACCTGCCTCAGGCAGCGCCACACATGGGAGCGGACTTATGGCTGCAACAGAGGATGGTGTGCGTATTTCCAGATAGACTTTTGGGTCTCAGTGGAATAAGGGATGTCCATCATGTCCAGGTAGTCCACCCTGGATAGGACTTGGGGTCGAATGGGGATCACGCCATCATGGATGGGTAGCCCCCGTACCTCTTGTGTGAACTGAGGAGAGGGGCGGCCTTTCGGTTGTATATTCCACTCAATACGAATTCCTCCACCTGCGCTTCGCATGGAGAGAGCAGGATTCTGTTTGTAGTGGGTTTTGGTCCCGTGAGGACCTGTGGCTGATGTGTGTGATGCGAGGTATTTCATCAGGGAGTGGGGGTTTGATGGATTGTTAAGGCCCAAGGCTTGGGAGAAGTTGGAGCAGGCCACGCGGGACCAGTGTTGGGATGGGAGTGTAGGAGCAGTGACGGCCGCAATCCAGGTGCCCAGGATCTTGGCGGCATGGGCTTTGAAGTCAAGTAGGCCCATGCCACCATGATGATGAGGGCCAAACATGACCTCTAGCCGTACTGGTGGAGGGCGGCCTGACCAAAGCCAACCTTGCAGCAAAGCCATACAGGGATTTGAAGAAGCTTGGGGAGAAGGGGATGGCGTGGGTTCTGAACCAGCAGACTTTGGATAGGAGCATAGAGTTGGCAAGAACAACCCTGCCAGTGAGGGTAGTAGGGTGGGCTCTGAGAGAGGCGATTCGCTTCTGTCACGTTGTCCAGTATATGGCACTCCATTACTGCTGATGCGTATCTGCCTGCCTCCATCCACACGCCCAGATGGCGTACCGGTCCTATGGTAGGACGTGGCACAAAGGGGAGCACCAGTGGAGCGGTGTGTGTTGAGTTAGTAAGGCGTGGACTTGGGCGAGCAGATGGGCTGGGTTGGGAACTACTTGCTGGGGCCCAGCAGTTCTGAAACCGACCAAGGAGGATGATTTCGGTTTTGGAGGCGTTCAGTGCCGCGTTGCTTACCCGGGAATATTCCTGGATGAGGGCTTCAAGCGCGCGTGCATCTTTGTTATTAGACACCCCCACCACGCAATCATCTGCAAATGCCATCATCTTGACTGGAGTTTGGCCTGGCACATGGACCCCAGTGAGTTGGGCATTCACATTTCGCAGTAGTGGGTCAAGGCTGAAGTTGTATAAGAGTGGGCTGAGGGGGTCCCCTTGTCGCAGGCCCCTTTGATGGACGGACTACTTCCGTTAGGAAACCTGGGCCGCGCACTGCCATTGTTGCAGATTCTGTGAGCAGCATCACCCAGTTAATGAAGTGGGGAGGTAGGCGGAATTTTTGGAGGCAGGCCTTAAGGTATTCCCAGTTAACTCTATCATAGGCCTTTTGTTGGTCCAAGAATACAAGTGCCCCAGAGGCTGTGGACTGACACACATTAGCCACGGAGTGCACGTTATCCCAATCGACCTTCTGGGGATGAAACCGAATTGTTCTGGAGAGATGGTGGCAGATGCTACAGTCCCTAAACGGTTAGCCATGATTTTTGTTAAAATTTTGGTGTCTGTGTTTGTTAGAAATGGGGCGCCAGTTGGCTAAGTCAAGCCTATCCCCTTTCTTGAAGAGTGTGACAGTAAAGGCCTCATGTCCTCCTGGTAGGAGGCGCGTTTCCAACAGGCTTTGGTTGAGTGAGGCTAGCAGCAATGGGGATATATATTTGAAATATTTTTGTAGAACTCATATGGAATGCCATCTGGGCCTGGGCATTTTTGGTTTGGCGCACCACGAATGGCTGTCCATAATTTGTTTGGAGTAATTAAATTCATTATTTCCGGGTATCAGAAAATGGTGCAGATATGAGCTCAGTCAAGAAATTCCGCCATTTCAGCCAGCTGAATTGGTTCAGCTTGGTATAACTCGTAGTAATATCTTTGCATTTTGATTGCCACTTCGGCCAGTGTGTCCACAATAGAATTATCCGATCTTTGCACCTGTGTGCAGGCCATGCTCTGGCGTGGTGCAAAATTTTTTTGAATAAGTATGCGGTGCACTTGTCGCCTTTAGTGATGCATGTGGCCCTGTATTGGACACAAACCCAGTGTTTGTGTTGCCTTTCAAGTGCGTTGAGGTGGGCGGCTGCCTCCACCCACTTCCAGCCCCATGCAGGGCTATATCCTGTGGCTGGAATGTTGGACTCCAAGTGGGCCAATTCCACCAGCGCATGTGATATAACCACTGATGTAGCTCATGAGCATCTGGAGGAGAGATGGCGATAGTGGCGGATGGTATCTTCTTTGAAAGTTGCCCATGTGGAAATGGGGTCCGTGCAAAATGGTGCAACAAATGATTTCGCCAAAGTTGCCTCTTCCACCCACATGGAAAATCCTGGTGACGCGAGCTCTGGGGGGCAGATTTTGCACCAATGTGGGGCCTTTGCAACTGTGACAGGTAAGTGGTATGTTATCAAGACCAGTCGGTGGTTGGAGAATTCCATTTTTGTTGTTTTGAAGTGGGAGATGTGGGGTTGAAATTTCGCCAGTGCTAGAATAAGGTTGATGCAGGTCATGGACCTTAATTGGCCTTTGTGGACGTGGGGACGTGTCATGTTTTTGAGCAGTGGGGCATGTCGTGGCAGTTCATCCATTAACCCAAGGGTGGCTTTTAGAACGCGTAGTTCTACGTGACCCTGTGGGGCGTGGGGTGAGGGCGGCCACCGGTCCATTGGTGAGGTTAGCCAACAGTTCATGTCGCCAATTAGGAAAGAATCGGGGGTAGCAGGAGGGATTTGACCGTGAGAAAAATTCCTGACGCTCTTGTGCACCGTTTGGGGCGTAAATGTTGACGATTGTGTGTGCAACATCAGCCCATGAGAAGGTGACAATGAGCACTCAGTCATTTAGGAATATTTCTGAAGATGTAAATTTGAAAAAATTGTTTTTCTGAATTAGCACCCCACAGTGCTTTGACCAAAAGGATAGGGATGGTATGAGCATTGTTTTCCAAGCTTCCTCAGAACCTCGTGGATAGTGGGTTTCCTGGATGGCCAGGATATCCATGGGTAAATTATTTTGTAAAAACTCAGTTTACTAGCCCAGGACAGGGAGGCCTTGAGTCCAGCGATATTAAGCATCCCTAGAGTGAAGGTTTCCCCTTCGCACCTTAGGTGCGAGGGGTGGGCCCCCTGGCCCACCAGCCTCTTCCAGGTCCCCACGGGCTTTCACAGCAGCGTGGGTATTAGCAGCAACGCTATCGGGGTTTTTGTTAATTTTTGCAGAAAGAGTCGCATTGGCTTTGACCATCGCTTTTTGTTTTCCCAACGTCAGACAAATTTTTTGTGGTGCAGATAAGTTCGGTGCACCGTCGAGTAGGCAAAAAATTTTTTTTGGTTGGGATAGGTCCCAAGTCAGTTTTGACTGGGGCTTGGGTGCAGCGATTGGGTGAGATTAAATCTCCCATCAGATCCTAGGATTGAGTGGCCCGTTTGGCATGGGCCTCCCAATATGATTGGGTGATGGATTCCTGAGTTGCTTCCACCGCAAAGGTCTCCATGTCCTCCTGGCGTTGTGAGTGTGGGATGGTGGTGGTGACCTTGGCCGCTTCCTTGGCTGTGGTCCTACAGGCCTGCTTGGCCTTCTTCTGCTCATGTGGCGAGATGGGCTTTACCAATAGATAGCAGCCTTGTGATCCCCACAGGAAAGCCTCTTTGGTGCTTGCAGTTGGTTTATAGTGTGCCTCTCCGCTGGCCATGGCCGCTGAGGGGTGCTCTTGGAATGTAACGCCCTCTTTGATGGGGCACGCGTGTGCCTTATGGCCAAATGCATCACAGTGGGTGCAAATGGGGGTGCGCTGTCCATGGTTACCCGGAATGGGTGGGTGGTGTGCCCTGCAATGTCAATAAAGGTGGAGTGTGGGATCTGGGTTAGGTCCTTTGCGATCTCCTCAGTTGGGGTCAGAACTGCGATGGCTTTGCTGGTGCACAGGTGTGGCATCAGCATGAAATGTTGCATTTCAAAAGATTGTATTTCACCATATATGGTGAGACCATCTTTCAGGTGTTGCTCCAAAATGTCACGTTTTACCGTAGTAGGCAAAAAGTCAAATGTGAGGAAAATTTGGTTTGATTTTGTCCATCTGGTGCGTTTAGTTTCGATGTACCCATTGCCCTTTGGGGAGGTCAACCACTATGTGCACCGCTGCAGCCTCGTCTGCTGCTATTTTGCTTTTGAAACCTAGGTCCAGCCAACCGCGTGACATGGAGTGAGGTGCAACGTACACCACGGTCAGGAAAATTTTGTGTACATCTTCACAAAATTTTTCCCATAGGGCCGTTTTTGGATTTCCAGATACACACAGACTCTGAATTCCACCGACGAAAGTGGCTGGGAATGTGGCGTGTTGATGTACTGGTTGCATCGTGCTTGCCACGCGAATATCTCTGGGGAAATTGTGATTGCCAGTTTTTTTAGATTTTTTCTATTCCGCCAGATTCTCCATGGCGTTTTCGAACGTTAGAGGCCGCGGGCCTTCCGCCTGCTCCTCTTGCCTTGCTTGCCCAACTGCTCCCAGACATGGGCGCAGACTAATCCCCTCTATGAGATTATCAAACTAGATTTAGTCTTGAATGGGTTGCAAAAGTGTTTGCAACGAGAAAGAAAAGTTTTAGTGTTACTAAAAGTGATAGTAACGGGGAAAAGAACTTCTTTTCATGATATTGCTCCAAACTTCTTTATTCTGATACTTGAATTTGGCCTTTAATTGTTTTTTCCAAGTCATTTTTTAGATGAATGGGTAAAGCTTTTTTCAATTGCTCCATTGTCAAGGCTGGGTGAGCATTAGCAGCTTTACTTTTGAGTGATTTGGCTTCTTTTTTAGGTTTTCATGCTCCTTTTAAAATAAAATTTGATTGGAAATTATGTATTTAATATCTTCAGCAATACTATCTACTTGGGAATTTGAAGTTGATAATTGCATACTGAGTTCCCAATTTTAAGAGTAATTTTTAGTAATTCTGGACTGCAATTTTGACACAACAGTCCAAATTTTTTACAAAAATTTCTATTTGATCTGAGCATCCTCCTTAACCCTATTTGGAATGGCTGGTTTTTTGCAAGGGCTTTGATGTTTTTGTTTACAGTATCCAGATCAGTATGAACATACTCTTCAAAGTAAACATGCCTCAAATTTAAGTCCAGGTGCTCTCTTTGGCCTGAAATAGCCTGTGAAGTGAGTAGTTCTGCCTGAGGTAATAGGAAATCAGAATGATCTTCTAGTTTTTGACAGTGAGTATTTACGTTTTTTACTAATTCATGAGATAGCTCATGGTGAGAAAAACTCTGTGACTATCTTTGGGACTCCTTCGTTTAGTAGCTCCTCATGGTGTTTATCTCTGATGAGCTTTGTTGGCAAGTCCTTATTATCTACAATTGCTTTTCAGACTTCAAGAAAACTGGAATTTCATTTGTCTAGTATATTATTTCAGGAATATTGTTCTGTCCCTTGTACATGGTAGATACTAATTAGTTCCAGATTTTGTCTTGCAAGAATTTTCCGGGGTATGCTTGCTTGAGGGTTGGACAATGTTAACCATGAATTTACTAGTTGCTTGACTGTCTGTGAGACGTCTGGCGAGAGAAGCCATGGTTGCATCATGGTACTTCACGTATATTTCCATCTTGAGAGAGCTGATCCTTGAGGTAAAAAGAACAGGCTGAAAGAGGGAAAAATTTGTGAAGTATCAATCCTAAATCCATGATATAAAGCTTCCAGAAAGGTCTTTACGCTTTTTAGATGTAAATTTTATATTTATTGAGGGGAAGGCCGACCATGGGATGGACACTTCTGAATATGACTCAGGAAAGATAAACTTAGTACCAGGAGGCACCCCAGAGAAGCGATGCTATCTCTTGTTGCCAGTAGGAACGCCACTTATGGGGAGGGGGAGGGAACGTGTGAAGGGGCTGTAGCCACTATTGAGCATGTGTGGAGGAAGGGGTCTGATTTGATGAACCAGACTGGGAACCAGGAGGAGACCAGCTGTCGGCGACGCAGTGGGAGATATCCAAACATCCACGCTAGAAAGTGGTCCACCAAATGAGACTGGAATCTGTGGACAGCTTCTGGGAGGGTGGGGATGGAGCCAGCGATGGCATCCAAGACAATCGTGTGGATAGTCCACATGGCGATTGCAACCACCAGAGCACGGAGGGAGGGTGGAAGGGGGAGGCCATTAATGAAGCAAACATATTTCTTGACAGACTGAAGGGATGCGTTTGATCCTAGCCCAGCAGACGTTGGACTTCGCGCCATATCACTTTAGAGGTGGGGCACTTCTCCAGGTGGTGGAACAGCGTTCCATACTGGCCACACACGACACAGGATGAGTGTAAAGCGTTAGAGCGCTCAGCTGTACGATACACCCACACTCAGGCAGCGCCACACATGGGAGCGGACTTGAGGCTGCAACAGAGGATGGTGTGCGTATTTCCAGATAGTCTTTTGGGTCTCAGTGAAATAAGGGATGTCCATAATGTCCAGGTAGTCCACCCTGGATAGGACTTGGGGTCGAATGAGGATCACGCCATCATGGATGGGTAGCCCCTGTACCTTTTGTGTGAACTGAGGAGAGGGGCGGCCTCTTCGGGTTGTATGTCCACTAATACGAATTCTCCACTCTGTGCTTCGCATGGAGAGTAGGATTCGTTTGTAGTGGGTTTTAGTCCCGTGAGGACCTGTGGCTAATGTGTGTGATGCGAGGTATTTCATCAGGGAGTGGGGGTTTGATGGATTTTTGATGCATAAGGCTCAGGAGAAGTTGGAGCGGGCCGCGCGGAACCAGTGTTGGGATGGGAGTGTAGGAGCGGTGACGGCCGCGATCCATGTGCCCAGGATCTTGGCAGCATGGGCTTTGAAGTCAAGCAGGCCCATGTCACCTTGATGATGAGGGCCAAACATGACCTCTAGCCATACTGGTGGAGGGCGGCCTGACCAAAGCCAACCCTGTAGCAAAGCATACAGGGATTTGAAGAAGCTTGGTGAGAAGGGGATGGCGTGGGCTCCGAACCAGACTTTGGATAGGAGCATAGAGTTGGCAAGAACAACCCTGCCAATGAGGGTAGTAGGGTGGGCTCTGAGAGAGGCGATTCGCTTCGTCACATTGTCCAGTATATGGCACTCCATTACTGCTGACGCATATCCTCCTGCCTCCATCCACACGCCCAGATGGCGCACCGGTCCTATGGTAGGACGTGGCACAAAGGGGAGCACGAGTGGAGCGGTGTGTGTTGAGTTAGTAAGGCGTGGACGTGGGCGAGCAGATGGGCCAGGTTGGGAACTACTTGCTGAAGCCCAGCAGTTCAGAAACCGACCAAGGAGGATGATTTCGGTTTTGGAGGCGTTCAGTGCCGCGTTGCTTACCCGGGAATATTCCTGGATGAGGGCTTCAAGCGCGTGTGCATCTTTGTTATTAGACACCCCCACCACGCAATCATCTGCAAATGCCATCATCTTGACTGGAGTTTGGCCTGGCACATGGACCCCAGTGAGTTGGGCATTCACATTTCGCAGTAGTGGGTCAAGGCTGAAGTTGTATAAGAGTGGGCTCAGGGGGTCCCCTTGTCGCAGGCCCCTTTGAGGATGGACTACTTCCGTTAGGAAACCTGGGCCGCGCATAGCCATTGTTGCAGATTCCGTGAGCAGCATCACCCAGTTAATGAAGCGGGGAGGTAGGCGGAATTGTTGGAGGCAGGCCCTAAGGTATTCCCAGTTTACTCTATCATAGGCCTTTTGTTGGTCCAAGAATACAAGTGCCCCAGAGGCTGTGGACTGACACACATTAGCCACAGAGTGCACGTTATCCCAAATCGACCTTCTGGGGATGAAACCAAATTGTTCTGGGGAGATGGTGGCAGATGCTACAGTCCCTAAACGGTTAGCCATGATTTTTGTTAAAATTTTGGTATCTGTGTTTGTTAGAGAAATGGGGCGCCAGTTGGCTAAGTCAAGCTTATCCCCTTTCTTGAAGAGTGTGACAGTAAAGGCCTCATGTCCTCCTAGTAGGAGGCGTGTTTCCAACAGGCTTTGGTTAAGTGAGGCTAGCAGCAATGGGGATATATATTTGAAATATTTTTTTGTAGAACTCATATGGAATGCCATCTGGGCCTGGGCATTTTAGGTTTGGCGCACCACGAATGGCTGTCCATAATTTGTTCAGAGTAATTAAATTCATTATTTCCGGGTATCAGAAAATGGTGTGGATATGAGCTCAGTCAAGAAATTCCGCCATTTTGGCTGGCTGAATTGGTTCAGCTTGGTATAACTTGGAGTAATATCTTTGCATTTTGATTGCCTCTTCAGCCAGTGTGTCCGCAATGGAATTATCCAATCTTCACACCTGTGTGCAGGCCACACTCTGGCGTGGTGGGAAAATCATTTTAAAGAAGTATGCGGTACACTTGTCACCTTTAGTGATGCGTGTGGCCCTGTATTGGACACAAACCCGATGTTTGTGTTGCCTTTCGAGTGCATTGAGGTGGGCGGCTGCCTCCGCCCACTTCTGGCCCCATGCAGGGCTGTATCCGTGGCTGGAATGTTGGACTCCAAGTGGGCCAATTCTGCCAGAGCGCGCGAGATAACTGCCAATGTGGCTCGTGAGCATCTGGAGGAGAGATGGTGATAGTGGCAGATGGTGTCCTCTTTGAAAGTTGCCCATGTGGAAATGGGGTCCGCGCAAAACGGTGCAACAAATGATTTTGCCAAAGTTGCCTCTTCCACCCACATGGAAAATCTGGTGACGCGAGCTCAGGGGGGCGTATTTTGCACCAATGTGGGGCCTTTGCAACTGTGATGGGTAAGTGGTATGTTATTGAGACCAGTCAGTGGTCGGAGAATTCCATTTTTATTGTTTTGAAGTGGGAGATGTGGGGTTGGAATTTCGCCGGTGTTAGAGTAAGGTCGATGCAGGTCATGGACCTTAATTGGCTGTTGTGGACGTGGGGACACATCATATTTTTGAGCAGTGGGGCATGTCGTGGCAGTGCATCCATTAACCCAAGGGTGGCTTTTAGAACACGTAGTTCTACATGACCCTGTGGGGCATGGGGTGAGGGTGGCCACCGGTATTTTGGTGAGGTTAGCCAACAGTTCATGTCACCAACTAGGAAAGAATCAGGGGGTAGTGGGAGGGATTTGACTGATGAGAAAAATTCCCGATGCTCGTGTGCACCGTTTGGGGTGTAGATGTTGACATTTGTATATGCAGCGTCAGCCCACAAGAAGGTGACGATGAGCACTCGGCCATTTAGGAATGTTTCTGAGGATGTGAATTTGAAAAAATTATTTTTCTGAATTAGCACCCCACAGTGCTTCGACCTAAAGGATAGGGATGGGAGGAGCATTGTTTTCCAAGCTTCCTCAGAACCTCATGGACAGTGGGACTCCTGGATGGCCAGGATATCCACGGGTAAATTGTGTTGTAAAAAACTCAGTTTCCTAGCCCGGGATGGGGAGGCCTTGAGTCCAGTGATATTCAGCGTCCCTAGAGTGAAGGTTTCCCCCATCGCACCTTAGGTGTAAGGGGTGGGCCCCCTGGCCCACCAGCCTCTTCCAGGTCCCCATGGGCTTTCACAGCAGCACAGGTGTTAGCAGCAACACTATCGGGGTTTTTGTTAATTTTTGTGGAAAGAGTCGCGTTGGCTTTGGCCTTTGCTTTTTCTTTTCCTGACGTCAGACGAATTTTTTGTGGTGCGGATAAGTTTGGTGCACTGTCAAGTGGGGGAAATTTTTTTCAGTTGGGATAGGTCCCAAGTCAGTTTCTGACTGGAGCTTGGGTGCAGCGATTGGGTGAGATCAAATCTCCCATCGGATCCTCAGATTGAGTGGCCCGCCGCATGGGCCTTCCAATCTGATTGGGTGATGGATTCCTGAGTTGCTTCCGCCATGAAGGTCTCCATGTCCTCCTGGCGTTGTGAGTGTGGGATGGTGGTGGTAGCCTTGGCCGCTTCCTTGGCCGCGGCCCTATGGGCCTGCTTGGCCTTCTTCCACTCCTGCAGGGAGATGGGCTTTACCAATAGGTAGCAGCCTTGTGCTCCCCATGGGAAAGCCTCCTTGGTGCTTGTCGTTGGTTTGTAGTTGCGCCTCTCCGCTGGCCATGGCCGCCGAGGGGCGCTCTTGGAATGTGACACCCTCCTTGATGGGGCATGCATGCGCCTTATGACTGAAGGCATCACAGTGGGTGCAAATGGGGGTGCGCTTTCCACGGTTACCTGGAATGGGTGGGTGGTATGCCCTGCGATGTCAATAAAGGTGGAGTGTGGGATCTGGGTTAGGTCCTTCGCGATCTCATCAGTTGGGGTCAGAACTGCAATGGCTTTGCCAGTGCACAGGTGTGGCATCAGCATGAAACGTTGCATTTTGAAAGATTGTATTTCGCTGTATATGGTGAGACCATCTTTCAGGTGTTGCTCCAAAATGTCACGTTTTACTGTAGTAGGCAAAAAGTCAAACGTGAGGAAAATTTGGTTTGATTTTGTCCATCTGGTGCGTTTGGTTTCGACGACCCCATTGCCCTTCAGGGAGGTTGACCACTATGCGCACCGCTGCAGCCTCATCTGCTGCTATTTTGCTTTTGAAACCCAGGTCCAGCCAACCACATGACATGGAGTGAGGTGCAATGTACACCACGGTCGGGAAAATTTTGTGTACATCTTCACAAAATTTTTCCCATAAGGCCGTTTTTTGGATGTCCAGATACACATGGACTCCAAATTCCACCGACGAAAGTGGCTGGGAGTGTGGCGTGTTGATGTACTGGTTGCATCGTGCATGCCATGCAAGTATCTCCGGGAAAATTGTGACCACCAGTTTTTTTAGATTTATTTCTATTCCGCCGGATTCTCTGGGGCGTTTTTGAACGTTAGAGGCCGCGGGCCTTCCGCCTGCTCCTCTTGCCTTGCTTGCATAACTGCTCCCAGACATGGGCGCAGACTAATCTCCTCTGTGAGATTATCAAACTAGATTTAGTCTTGAATTGAATAGGTTGCAAAAGTGTTTGCAACGAGAAAGAAAAGTTACACTTTTTAGATGTAAGATCAATCATTATTGTTGCATCTACATGAGCTCCCCCACTGTGATAAGATCTGGGGAGTAGGAGGTACCCACATTGGAGCCATAGTGGCTAGTATTAAAATAATCTTATATTTACTTGCCACTAGTTTCCAACACGTTTTCACTTTCATTTCTAGCTGAATCATCCAGGAACTGATTATGTGGTCTATCTCAGAGAGTGTCACCAATTTTAAGTGAGCACCAGTTGTTAACCCCAAGGATTGCTTGATTGATAAAATAAATCCTTAAATTATAATTGGGAAGAAGTTCAGCTGAAAGATCCTCGATTTTAGCCAGTGTCTTAATGTTTTTACAACCGTTTAGAAGCTCACTAGGCTTATCTAAATTATTCTGATTCTTCTAGTCAATTTTATGTAAATTTCTCTTCATATTTGGGAACTTCTACTGAAGCAGGCAAGGATAAAAGCTGAGATTTCTGAATTGACATCTTGTTAACACTCTTTAAGTAAAGAACTAATAAAAACCAGCTAAGAGATTTGATAAAATATATTTTTATTAGTAGTAGTATGCGATGATTTTTTATGAGGGCAGATGCTGGTGTTTAATCTCTTGGGCATCTACTGACCACATATTGAGTATGCGATTCTCAAAGACAATTATTATCCACCTCATTTCAGCCCCTTGAACTGATATAACCATGACCAATTGCTAGGACTATTGGTGGCAAAAGACTCCTATATTTGTGAAGGTTTCAGGGGCGAAATACAATGGAAATGTGCAAAATTTTTCTGAAATTAGCTTGATTTGAGTTTTATCATATGGCTGATGGAATATGACTTCTGGGAAATTTAACATCTATTTCTGTAAATGGCATACCCCTATTTGGGATGGCAGTAGGCCTCTCTCAATAGCACTAGGTACTCCCATTTGGGATGTCAATGTATAAGTGCTATCATGCCAATTTCATGGATCAACATACAAAATTTGACATAGGGCGGGAAATTGATTTCAAAAATATGATGACAATTTTATGGTTTTATTTGTCCATGGGATATTTAAAGGCATTTTTAGGGATCAATCCTTGGGCATTTCTTAATATAAATGGTCAATAATGTACTTAACTAACTGAGACCAGTTGCTGATGTTGTTTTATATTTAATTGACCCATATTAAACAAGGATACTCAGCCTGAGCTGCCAAAAGATAGTTGGCCTAGTTTGACGATGAGATATTTTGGCCAAATCATAATAGAAGTATTTGGACATAGTTGAGAACTAGGGTAATTGGCCCAAGTACCAGAGAGGGTAATCAGCATGATTTGATAGTTGTCAAAGGGTTTATTTTGCGTCAACCACCAGAATTTGACAAGGATTATCAATAATTAAATTTTAATATCAGTGTATGATTGATCCCTGTCAACCCTAATGGCGCTAAAGCTCAATCACTAATATAAATTTAAGCTCCTTAAGTCCTCAGCCATGGTAATATAATCACATATATTATTTTCCTTTCTTCAGCGCAGCCATAAATGCATTATTATAGTTTATTCATTACCTGGGACATCCACCAGCATCACTTCTGATAGGTCAATAACTATCATGATGTGTAAATAAATGAGGCTAAGGCTATAGTCTATTTAATTAAAGAAATTATGCAACTATCTTGGAGTTTTAAGTGCTATTAAGTTGCTATTTTTTACACTAATGGGATATAGATATTTAAGATAACTTGAAGAGATTACCATCCATGAAAGGGACCTGCCATTTACCAAACTAGCTGATTATAAGCTATAGAAGGACCCCCCAAAATTACCATACGTCCTGAGACAAAGTTATTACATAAATACTACAGTGCGCTTTCTCTTTTTCCTGAATGAGAACCTATATCTTTTTTAGCACTAGTGGTACCTGACTAAAAAGATGGAGCCGCCACACATTTTTATTTGCAAATGAGACAAACAAAGGGATTATCAGAAATTAAAAATCTTAATATCATACCTCATCTAGCAGCCTAGGAAGCCATATCAGAAGGAGAGAAGCTTTGGAGAAACTTTTTCCGGCCCCTGCTTTGATGGCAGACCATTGGCAAACAACATTTAGGAAGGAACTTCAGCATCATGCGCATAAGGAGGTTTAATTGTGGGTTTTCTTTGTTTATGAGGCCAGCGGTGTCCATTGCCTTAATGAATTGGGCAAGTTGGAGCTCAGCAAAAGTGATGAGAGCAGGCACACAAGTGAAATTCTTGATGTGCCGGTGGGTTTCATGATAATCAGGGTTAAAAAAGACAAGTTTTTGCCACATTGATGCAAGCATAGGTTGCACCAAAAGTGAGCTCCTCAATTTATTATTTTGCATATTCAACAAAATTATAAGGGAAGTTTAGGATAGGAATACCCTCAATGAGCGGCCCCATCACCCCATGAAGCTGCTGGGGAATTAGGATGTTGGCAGGAGAAGTGCGCTCTCCAAGGCCATTTTATTTAGATCTGTAGTTTTTAAAACCCAGATTTTGAGTGAAAATGGCAAGAGAGAAAATTGAAAGGATTAATACAAAGATTTCTTTAAAGCAAAATCTGGCTTAACATTTAAAGCCATTCACTATTATTAATCCATTCAAGGCACTTGAATGGATTTAGCTTGGCCAATGCTGGGCCAGCCACCGGAATTGGAGCAGTGACAGGAGCTGATCGGTTACATAATGTCAACCACAGCTTCTCAGCTCAAACTGATCCAGCCATTGACTTGCAATTCCGCAATCCAATCAAAGGTTTCAAATTTTGTAAAATTTTATTGGTTGTCACTTTAGATGCAGTGCCAGAATTCCCCAATGTGGGTGCTGGAAGATCAAGCCCCATTGGAAAATTGTGGTGAGGCAGCAGCTGGTGCGACGCTAGAGGGGAGCAGCAGAGCAGCGGAGGTGGAAACTGTGGGGCACTTGCACTTTGAATGGTCAAGTTTAAAGCACAAGGGGCAAATGGTGCAGCCATTCTAAACACACGCTCAGAATGGGTGATGTGATCACCATGCGAGGGAAATTGTGGGGTAAGTGTGCAATGAAATAAGTGGATCATTGTAAAGGCGCAAGGCCCTGTCAGACGATATGCCCCTTTTGGAACCATGAAATGCAACATGAGGTATGAGCCAAAAATGGCCAACCCCTTGATGATCTCATGACTGAGGCGTTCAGGAGAAAGGTGGGAGGGCAACCTGGAGAACTGGACCACCAAAGTGGCCTCATCCCGGAGTCAGGGATGAATGGTGGGGAGTATGGCTTTTTAATTAATAAAGGCAGCTTGGCTGCTGCCATAGCATTGGCTTCAGAGGGAAGCCAAGGTCAAAATACCCTTAAAGATGCGGAAATCAATAGAGCTGATAAGTTAAAAACCACGGTGGCCATATTGATGATTACCACGCTTGCATATGGGAAGAGACTCCCATATTTGGCCTCCAGGCCAAAACGAAAATTGCTCCATGGGAGAACCAAAGGGCTCTGGAGCACCTCCTGGGAGCTTGCGAGATGGTGGGACAAGTCCCAAGGGGGCTATAACGCCCACTAGCATTGAAAGGCTAGCAGAGCCAGCTCAGGCGCGCTTTGGTGGCGGCCAAAAATGCCATATGGTGGCGCATCACCACCCCAAGCTGGAGCAGCAGGCGTCAATTGCACCAACATTGGAAAGCTTTGGCTCAATCAAGCGGTTCTTTTTTGTATTTTTTAATAGAATCTGAATTTGTCTTTGATTTAAGAATCAAAGCAGAAGAGAGATTGATGAGAACCTATATCAAAAATTAAATTTAAGTTGTTTGTAAGGGTAACTGAGCCCAAACATCTACTATTTTTGGTTTAATCTATCTGTGAAACCAGAATTTGATGCCTAAGCGCCAATATTGACACAGGGTATCCTAGTACGACCTGTCTGGGAAGCTCTTACAGACCAATTGTCAGAAAATAAATTTGACTGAGCAATAGGCATGTCTGTTGCTATATTGGTTGGTCGCCAAATCAACAACTAAAATATTTTTTATAGTCAATTAGAATTTAAGTAAGGTATTCAGATGCCACCAGTCATGAAATCTGGCATAAAATATCAATGAATCTATATGATTCCATCAGAAAATCCACTAACAAATTGTATATCAAAAAAACTAGTTAGGAAACTTTTCTTTCTCGTTGCAAACACTTTTGCAACCTATTCAATTCAAGACTCAATCTAGTTTGATAATCTCATAGAGTAGATTAGTCTACGCCCATGTCTGGGAGCAGTTGGGCAAGCAAGGCAAGAGGAGCAGGCGGAAGGCCCGCAGCTTCTAACGTTTGAAAATGCCCTGGAGAATCCAGCGGAATAGAAAAAAATTTCAAAAAACTGGTGGTCACAATTTCCCCAGAGATACTTGCGTGGCAAACATGATGCAACCAGTACATTAACACGCCACACTCCCAGCCACTTTCATCGGTGGAATTTGGAGTCCATGTGTATCTGGACATCCAAAAAATGGCCTTATGGGAAAAATTTTGTGAAGATGTACACAAAATTTTACCAACCGCGGTGTACGTTGCACCTCACTCCATGTCACATGGTTTGCTGGACCTGGGTTTCGAAAGCAAAATAGCAGCAGAAGAGGCTGCAGCAGTGCACATAGTGGTTGACCTCCTCAAAGGGCAATGGGTCATCAAAACCAAATGCACCAGATGGACAAAATCAAACCAAATTTTCCTCACGTTTGACTTTTTGCCTACTACGGTAAAATGTGACATTTTGGAGCAACACCTGAAAGATGGTCTCGCCATATATGGCAAAATACAATCTTTTGAAATGCAACGTTTCACGCTGATGCCACACCTGTGCACTGGCAAAGCTATCGCAGTTCTGACCCCAACTGAGGAGATTGTGAAGGACCTAACCCAGATCCCGCACTCCACCTTTATTGACATCGCTGGGCATACCACCCACCCATTCTGGGTAACCGTGGACAGCGCGCCCCCCATTTGCACCCACTGTGACGTGTCGGCCATAAGGCGCACGCATGCCCTATCAAGGAGGGCGTCACATTCCAAGAGCACCCCTCAGCGGCCATGGCCAGCGGAGAGGCGCACTATGAACCAACTGCAAGCACCAAGGAGGCTTTCCCATGGGGAGCACAAGGCTGCTACCTATTGGTAAAGCCCATCTCCCCACAGGAGTGGAAGAAGGCCAAGTAGGCCCATAGGGCCGCGGCCAAGGGAGCGGCCAAGGCCACCACCATCATCCCACACTCACAACACCAGGAGGACATGGAGACCTTTGTGGCGGAAGTGACTCAGGAATCCATCACCAATCAGATTGGGAGGCCCATGCTGAGCGGGCCACTCAATCTGAGGATCCGATGGGAGATTCAATCTCACCCAATCATTGCACCCAAGCTCCGGTCAAAACCAACTTGGGACCTATCCCAATTGAAAAAATTTTTTGCCCCACTCGATGGTGCACCGAACTTATCTGCACCACAAAAAATTTGTCTGACGTTGGGAAAACAAAAAGTGAAGGCCAAAGCCAACGCGACTCTTTCCGCAAAAATTAACAAAAACCCCAATAGCGTTGCTGCTAGAACCTGCACTGCTGTGAAAGCCCGTGGGGACCTTAAAGAGGCTGGTGGGCCCAGGGGCCCACCCCCTCGCACCTAAGGTTTGATGGGGGAAACCTTCACTCTAGGGATGCTGAATATCGCCGGACTCAAGGCCTCCCCATCCTGGGCTAGGAAACTGAGTTTTTTACAACACAATTTACCCGTGGATATCCTGCCCATCCAGGAATCCCACTGTCCACGAGGTTCTGAGAAAGCTTGGAAAACAATGCTCCTCCCATCCCTATCCTTTTGGTTGAAGCACTGTGGGGTGCTAATTCAGAAAATTAATTTTTTCAAATTTACATCCTCAGAAACATTCCTAAATAGCCGAGTGCTCATCATCACCTTCTCGTGGGCTGACGTTGTGCACACAATTGTCAACATTTATGCCCCAAACGGTGCACATGAGCGTTAGGAATTTCTCGTCGGTCAAATACCTCCCACTACCCCCTGATTCTTTCCTAGTTGGTGACATGAAAAATTGGCTAACCTCACTAACAGACTGGTGGCCACCCTCACCCCATGCCCCACAGGGTCACGTAGAACTACGTGTTCTAAAAGCCACCCTTGGGTTAATGGATGCGCTGCCATGACATGCCCCACTGCTCGAAAACATGACATGTCCCCACATCCACAATGGCCAATTAAGGTCCATGACCCGCATCAACCTTATTTTAACACCGGCGAAATTCCAACCCCACATCTCCCACTTCAAAACAACAAAAATGGAATTCTCTGACCACTAACTGGTCTCAATAACATACCACTTACCTGTCACAGTTGCAAAGGCCCCACATTGGTGCAAAATCCGCCCCCCTGAGCTTGCGTCGCCACGGTTTTCCACGTGGGTAGAAGAGGCAACTTTGGTGAAATTGTTTGTTGCACCATTTTGTGCGGACCCCATTTCCACATGGGCAACTTTCAAAGAGGACACCATCCGCTACTATCGCCATCTCTCCTCCAGATGCTCACAAGCCACATCAGCGGTTATCTCGCGCGCTCTGGCAGAATTGGCCCACTTGGAGTCCAACATTCCAGCCACAGGATAAAGCCCTGCATGGGGCCAGAAGTGGGTGGAGGCAGCCGCCCACCTCAACGCACTCGAAAGGCAACACAAACATTGGGTTTGTGTCCAATACAGGGCCAAACGCATCACAAAAGGCGACAAGTGCACCACATACAACTTCAAAAAAATTTTTGCATCATGCCAGAGCGTGGCCTGCACACAGGTGCAAAGATCGGATAGTTCCATTGTGGACACACCAGCTGAAGTGGCAATCAAAACGCAAAAATATTTCTCTGAGTTATACCGAGCTGAACCAATTTAGCTGGCTTAAATGTCGGAATTTCTCGATTGAGCTCATATCTGCACCATTTTCTGATACCCAGAAATAATGAATTTAATTACTCCGAACGAATTATGGACAGCCATTCATGGTGCACCAAAACGAAAATTCCCAGGCCCAGATGGCATTCCATATGAGTTCTACAAAAAAATATTTCAAATATATATCCCCATTGCTGCTAGCCTCACTTAACCAAAGCCTGTTGGAAACGTGTCTCCTACCAGGAGGACATGAGGCCTTTACTGTCACACTCTTCAAGAAAGGGAATAGGCTTGACTTAGCCTCCTGGTGCCCCATTTTTCTAACAAACACAGATACCAAAATTTTAACAAAAATCATGGCTAACCGTTTAGGGACTGTAGCATCTGCCACCATCTCCCCAGAACAATACGGTTTCATCCCCAGAAGGTCGATTTGGGATAACGTGCACTCTGTGGATAATGTGTGTCAGTCCACAGCCTCTGGGGCACTTGTATTCTTGGACAAACAAAAGGCCTATGATAGAGTAAACTGGGAATACCTAAGGGCCTGCCTCCATCAATTCCGCCTACCCCCCACTTCATTAACTGGATGATGCTGCTCACGGAATCTGCGACAATGGCAGTGCGTGGCCCAGGTTTCCTAATGGAAGTAGTCCGCCTTCAAAGGGCCTGCGACAAGGGGACCCCCTCAGCCCACTCTTATACAACTACAGCCTTGACCCACTACTGCGAAATGTGAATGCCCACCTCACTGGGGTCCATGTGCCAGGCCAAACCCCAGTCAAGATGATGGCATTTGCAGATGATTGCGTGGTGGGGGTGTCTAATAACAAAGATGCACGCGCGCTTGAAGCCCTCATCCAGGAATATTCCCGGGTAAGCAACGCGGCTTTGAACGCCTCCAAAACCGAAATCATCCTCCTTGGTCAGTTTCAAGACTGCTGGGCCCCAGAAAGTAGTTCCCAACCCGGCCCATCTGCTCGCCCACGTCCCCGCCTTACTAACTCAACACACACCGCTCCACTGGTGCTCCCCTTCGTGCCATGTCCTACCATAGGACTGGGGCGCCATCTGGGCGTGTGGATAGAGGCAGGCGGATATGCGTCAGCAGTAATGGAGTGCCGTATACAGGACAACGTGACAAAGCAAATCGCCTCTCTCAGAGCCCACCCTACTACCCTCACTGGCAGGGTCATTCTTGCCAACTCCATGCTCCTATCCAAAGTCTGGTTTGGAGCCCACGCCATCCCCTTCTCGCCAAGCTTCTTCAAATCCCTGTATGCTTTGCTGCAAGGATGGCTTTGGTCAGGCCGCCCTCCACCAGTATGGCTAGAGGTCATGTTTGGCCCTCATCATCAAGGTGGCATGGGCTGCTTGACTTCAAATCCCATGCTGCCAAGATCCTGGGCACTTGGAACGCGTCCGTCACTGCTCCTACACTCCCATCCCAACACTGGTCCCGCGCAGCCTGCTCCAACATCTCCCGAGCCTTGGGCCTCAACAATCCATCAAACCCCCACTCCCTGATGAAATACCTCGCATCACACACATCGGCCACAGGTCCTCACGGGACTAAAACCACTACAAACGAATCCTACTCTCCATGCGAAGCGCAGAGTGGAGAATTTGTATTAGTGGACATACAACCGAAGAGGCTGCCCCTCTCCTCAGTTCACACAAGAGGTACAGGGGCTACCCAACCATGATGGCGTGATCCCCATTCGACCCCAAGTCCTATCCAGGGTGGACTACCTGGACATGATGGACATCCCTTATTCCACTGAGACCCAAAAGACTATCTGGAAATATGCACACTATCCTCTGTTGCAGCCTCAAGTCCGCTCCCATGTGTGGCGCTGCCTGAGGCAGGTGTATCGTACAGCTGAGCGCTCTAACGCTTTACACTCATCCTGTGTCATGTGTGGCCAGTATGGAACGCTTTTCCATCGCCTGGAGAAGTGCCTCACCTCTAAAGTGATATGGCGCGAAGTCCAACGTCTGCTGGGCCAGGATCAAACGCATCCCTTCAGTCTGTCAAGAGATATGTTTGCTTCATCAATGGCCTCCCCCTCCCACCCTCCCTCCGTGCTCTGGTGGTAGCAATCGCCATGTGGACTATCCACACGATTGTCTTGGATGCCATCGCTGGCTCCATCCCCACCCTCCCAGAAGCTGTTCACAGTTTCTGGTCTCATTTGGTGGACCACTTTTAAGCGTGGATATTTGGATATCTCTCGCTGCGCCGCCGACAGCTGGTCTCCTCCTGGTTCCCAGTCTGGTTCATCAAATAAGACCCCTTCCTCCACACGTGCTCAATAGTGGCTACGGCCCCTTCACACGTTCTCCCCTCCCTATAAGTGGCGTTCCCGCTGGCAACAAGAGATAGCATCGCTTCTCTGGGGTGCCTCCCCTGGTACTAAGTTTATCTTTTTTTTGAGTCATATTCAGAAGTGTCCGTCCTATGGTCGGCCTTCCCCGCAATAAATTTAAAAAAAAACTAGTTAGGTTGAGAAATTCAGACTCAGCCGCATGTGTAAGTCCAGATGAACAGCCCCTACATCTGGATAGAGAGCGAGTTCTTCATAGGATTAAGAAGGGGCTCAAGACCCAGTAGAGCTCCTCTCTAGGGTGTGACCTTGCTTATGTGGTGGATGAGCGGTGGGTATCTGCCCTATCCCCAAAAGAACCTCTTACTCTTCCCCCTCATTGTCTCTTCAAATCTGTTGAATAATTATAGGGGTTTGCAGAGAGAGATGGTTATATTTAGGGCTATCCAGCTGGACCCACAGGCTAACCTAAGTGAGGCCTAGTCACCCATGATATCCAAGGTTCATCCCACCTCACTCAAATCCCTATATGCGCTCAAATCTGCCTAATAAGTCAGATTGGTTTTTATTAGAAGTTTAGATCTTGGATCAGACCCACAGATCACAAAATCAGGACAAAAATTCATATGATTTTTAACATTATAAAGGTTGGGTCTCAGCGGAACTGGTGTTGGTGGATCACCCATTTTGGAAAAATCATTCAAGCTTGGCAATATTTCATTCAACTTCTCCTCAATCCAGTGGAAAGGCAGCCAAAGATTTTGACTACCTCTGATACCTTCAGTACTTCACCTTAGCTTTATCTCAAGAAGTCTAGGATGCTGTTAAGGGCATTTAGTGAGAGGCTTATTCATTACAAATTTCAGCGCTCCCTTCCCCCCTCTACTATATAAGCAACCTCCATCTTTAGGGTAGGTTGCCTGTATAATCTTTAGCTTTACTTCTCTTAACTTTATTTAGTATTACAACAATTTTGTTACACTTAAACTCACTTTCAAACAAAATTTTAATAGTAAGTTTATTTTATCCACCACCATCTGGCCACGTTCATTACCCATTTGATGTTCTCAGATCTGACGCCTGCCATCCCAGTGTGGGCAGCGGTGCTCCACCACCTAGCATTTTCCACCCTACAATGAAACACATTTAAATGGGATTAAATAGCCCACAAAATTCTTCTGGCTGATTTGTACCCCCATGGGATTTAGCACTCTACCTTGCGCGCATCCACCCATCTTGCACTTATCCTCTCGAACTTCCTTGGTCCCACATTTAATTTTGTTTCCATATCAATTATGGATGATTATTTCATATGCTAATAAGGTAATTGTCAAACTTGCCACTGCTGCCTTTGACTGGCTGTCTTTATCAATTTCCGCCCTTCTAAGGACTATTTTTAAATAGGATTGCAGACAGAGGAGGAAGCTGCAGTGGCGGCATTAACTCTCTTTGATTTATAAAAATACCCCATTTTCTACTACTCATACTCGCCTCTCTTCTGATACCACATTGGTGGTATCATTTGCAAACCTCCCTTCTCACCACCCCACCCCAAATTCTATATGATCAGCTGATGTTGGGGCTTATGGATTATGGGACTCAACCAGACCTTATCTTCGCCGTTCCTTCTGGTTCATAGCGCCTTGCTGCCCCTCACACCACTGCCACCATCACCCCAAACCAGTCCGTTATTTCCCAACAAATCCCCTATGTGCTTGCATTGTAACAGTATTAGACCATTTCTTTTGGGCTCATGTCAACAATGGTTGACCGATTTGTCCACTCTGTTTTAGATTTGACCATTTTAAAAAGTCCTCATGCCGCTTCATCTGGTCCTGTCTCTGCAACCTTACCAGAGGCATCTTAATGAGGTTTTTTGTTTCCCCTCCCACCCAACACTCTTGTTCGTTGGGACAGAGTGAGAAGCCTACCCCACCACAACCTCCAGCCACGTTTACCCACCTGAATTTAACCCAGCCAATCAGAATCAGTCTTTGACCACCATTCATGCCCAAGCATCCACCCGTTTTCTTACTACCACCCATTCAAATTCAGAATCCATTATTCCCATGAACCAAATTTTGTGAACCCTATTGGATGAGGTTGACAAATCAGGTGTAATAGTTGGTAAGTCAGTTGACAAATCAAGTGAGGAAGCCCCAGATGGGTATGACTAGTAAAAGGTTTTTCCCCTCAGATTTTGACAAACCTATATCACCCAGAAGTTATGCCCCAAAAACCCATTGCTATCCCCTTCCAGAGTGACAACTGGCTTGCCTTATCGGCGGTGGTCTCCCCCATTGTCACTTACTCCATATTGCAGTAGCAAAGTCTGTTGAAGAATTCCACAAAGGCCTAACTGTAGTTAACTTCCCCCTGATTTTCCTGAAAATGCGCTGAATGAAATCACCAAGTTAGTCAAAAACCGCTTAATACTCTGTCATTCATGTTGCTGAACTTTTGACCTTTCACCCAAAAACCACTATCACCAGGCAAAATGTCACCAGTTTCACACTACTTCCTGATGACCGCTTTCAGGCTGAACATCATATGGCTGAATTAGTCAAAGCTATTGTTGAGGCCAATATTGCGCATATTAATCCTTTTATACTACACCTCAATCCCCACCATGCTGATGCCCCAACGCCCTTGCCCTCAGCCTCAATCCACTTCTACAACAATGCTCCCCCTGATGTGGTTGATGCGCAAGCAGATGTACCACCCATCCCTTCCTCCCCCTCTGCCATGATGGGTTAGCGGTCCTCCACACCCTTTCTGGTTAGAGGCTTTATTTTGTTCTCAGTTTCCATTTTTTCAATTTTGTTTGCTCTTTGAGTATTGGTAATGTCCATCCTCTGGTCAGTGTGCCTTGAAAAGAACAGCAATTTTGTGTTAAAGTCTTTGTTATGGAAATTTCTCTACGTTACCTCACTAAATTTTGCCAAAATTCTCTGATGATGCATGAATTATGCACAAATTAATTTGGAATTCACTGATTGGACATTCCAATACATGGATCCATTATTGCTCCCCATTATCCATGAGATAGTAGCATTACCTCCTCAATTATGATTGCCAATCCTTAACTAACGTTCTGTAGCCATTACCCACATTTTTTTAACTCAATACGCCCCATTTTGGGTCAATCCGCATGTTTTGGTCGTGACCCATAACAAATTATTAATAAATAATCCACCCTATTTATACATATCACCAAACAGCCACAATCCTTGGAGGGTAATTCGCCCTCCCTGCCTATACCCAACCTTGGTCTGTCCCGGTAAGACCCATGGTTGACCTTACCACAGCCTTCTGGCTTGTTATAGGGCCTTTAGTATGTTGATTAAACAGATTAATTCTTAATTAATTCGTAGGAAAGCCCTCTTAAAAATCACTAAAGCAGTTGAGCCTCTGGCATTCTGTACCATCAACTGGGCACTGTCAAACCCCTCAATAAGTACAGTCTTCTTCAAATTAGCTGAATCCCTGACAGAATGCCAAAAAATTAAATTCACTCCAATGAAACCTAATTTGAGATAACGGAGCAGCTACAGTGATTAGTATATGAACTATGCTGACAAAGCAAGAAAAAAGGACTTTTGGTAAAAAAAGCCAGCAGTGCAACTCTGACAGTGCTGGAAGAAGCTATCAATTAATCTCTGGACTGGTATAGTGTGATCCCACAAATAAATAAAAATTATTATATTGATGTTTATTGCTTCTATCTGTAATATATCTTGAGGGATGGCAATTGCCATATTTTCTTCCCATTGCATCACTGGAACTAGATCCTGTGTAACCTTCCACAAATATACAAATTTATACATGCTATCTGCCTAAAATGCAATAATGGTGTCATTACAGGGTCTCACTGATATAACCCAAAACAACAATCATATCTTGAATTAATGACCAGTTCCAGCCTTCAATCTAACTACTTCTAACAAGACCTCATATTCTTCAGTGCATAGTAAAATAGTGAGCCTATGGAGAATCTAGATGAGATAATTCCCTCTTCACTGTAGCACTTTGTATGACCCAGGTGACACTCCAATAAAGATACAACTCACACGCTGTCCAAGGTTAGAGTAAGCCCAACAAGGGAGCTTAACTAATGTTACCACTGATAAGCTCTGTCATATCGTTGAGTGGTTCTTTAGAGGGTACTATCTATATGATGGAGAGCCATTAGAGAACTTCATGATTATTTTTCAACCAAGAATACCAATCTTATCACTGAGGAGCTATACATGTCTATCTAGATGCCAGCACTAAGCCATCAAGTGATACCTCAAATCCTAAAAGAAATGCTGGAATACCTAGTCATATACCAAAAACCCTCCATTTGGCAGCTACTGCAAGTGTTGGCCTTCCACAAAATAGAAATTAAAGAAGTCATGAGATTTGTGCAGGCATAACAGAACAATAACCACATTCTGCTGGAGTACCTTGATCACACCTTTAAGAGGTTAGAGGAGCAGTTGTACAAGATCAATTTATTTGAGGTACGCTGACCAGGGGACGGACAGTACCAAACACAACACTCAAAATGACAAAACAAAACTACTAACCAGGTGGGAAGCAGAAACTGCTAACCCACCATGGCAGAGGGTGAGGAGGGGTCAGGGGGTTGGTTTTCAGAAAGACCCACCTCGATTAAGGGATGTTGGTTACAGTACTGGATCAGAGCAGAGAGCCAGGGCGTTGGGGCATCTGCATAGTGGGGGTTGAGGTCAGCGTAGTAGGAATTTTTCTCTTCCGCATCAAGATAATGATGGGAAAGTGTTTCAACAAAAGCTGCGAGGAGAACTTCAGCTTCTTTGCGGGCTTCAGGAAGTTGGGTGAAAAGGGAGATTCTGTGGCGGGTGATTTTGGCTGAGGGGTTGAATGAAGCAATTGTTGCGACATTCATAACAGCAACTTCAGCATCATTGAATAGTTTTGAGATGTCACTGCAGGGAGACTCAGGGAAGTCAGGGGGAAGAAGAGGGTGGGCAGGCCATGCTGGAGCTGAGCCACTGACTGGGTCACCGCAGTGTGTAGTTTTGGGCAATGAGGAGAGGCCACTGCAGCTAAGGCGATCTGGTGATCACTTTGGAAGGGGGCTGTATTGGGCAGAGGAGCGAAATGGTGAGGGGTAGGGGTTTCAACAAAGTCAGGAAGGAAAAATTCTGCCCGACCATAATCGCCTTGGCACAGAGGTTGACCTGTATGCTTAATAATGAGGACATTACCTGATTTGTCAGTTTCAGCCAATAGATCCCATGGATTTTGGTTCACTGGAATAGTGGCGTTCGAATTTGGGTGGGTGGGATTGGGCGAATGGGCAGCTGCTTGGGTGCCAATGGTGGTCCAAGCATTGCTCTGAATGGCTGGGGTAGATTTAGGTTGGAGAGTGAGGCTGGAGGTTTTTTTGGGGGGGGGCTGATTTTCCATGTGGGACCACTGAACGAGATTGAGGGTGGGAGGGGGCAGCAAAGCGCCCCATACTGAACCTCCAGAAGGAGGCTCAGAAGCTGCAGCAGCGGACTTGGCCTGAGGGCACGCTCTTTTTTCATGGTCGAGGCCAAAGCAGAGGGAACAAATCTGCCTACCACTATCTACCTGAGCCCAAAAGAAATGATCAGGTGCTGCAGCCACACTAGCGCGGGGTGGGATCTTTTGGGCTATGGTAGGGTGGTGTGGTATGATGGTGGCTGTTGCCTGAGGAGCAGCAAGGCGCTCTGCACCAGATGGAATGGCAAAGATGAGGTTGGGCTGAGTGCCATAAGCCATGAGCCCCGCGACCAACTGGTCATACAAAACCTGGGGTGGAAGGTGGGATGGGAGATTTGCAAAGGATACCACCAGCGTGGTGTCTGAAGGGAGGCGAGTACAGGTTGTGGGAATAAGGGTTTTTTTTATAAATTAGAGGAGTTTGTGCTGCCGCTTCAGCATCCTCCTCAGATTGGAACCCTACGTCAAAGTAGCCCTTAAAAGGGCGGAAGTCTATAAAGCCAGCTGGCGCAAAGGCTGCAGTGGCTAGCTCAATAATTGCCTTATTGGCATATGAGAACAAACGCCCATAGTCCACTCTGAGGCAATAGCGAATGGCAGAGCGAGGGAGGGCGAGAGGATGGGGGCGAGAAGGGTGGACGCGCGCCAGGTGGAGCGCTAAGTCCCGCGGTGGGACAAAATGGTTGGAAGCAGTGGGCGGGCTATTTAAGCCCATCCGAACATGCTTGCCCACAGGGTGGAAAACGCTAGGTGGGGGTGCACTGCTGCCCCACACTGGGTGTCAGGCGGCGGAGCCAAGGTCATCAAAGAATAGGTCTGGGCAGATGGCTGTGGATAAATAAAACTTTAAATTTAAAACCGCTCAAAAGTGACTTTGAGTGGTAAAAGAAAGTAAACAGTTGTGCAAGATCAAGCATGTGTTACTATCAGGCCGCCAGGGTGGAATTACTGGAGAAAAAATGGAAGGCAGGGCTCCAAAATTCTCAGAGTTGGAGGAGACTTTAGACAACTAGAATAAAATAACAATTAGTAATAAATAAATTTATATAAGATATTCTTTTATAAAAGTACTTTATCTTTGAAAATAGTAGCAATATTTTAAGTGCTAAGATGAGACAAAGATAAATATAAAAAATTTAGAATGATAATGGAATTAATGTCATTGAGAATGGCTGCACCACTTTGTCATGAAAACGACAGAAGAAGTTTAGACTGGCCTGCTAGTCAGGATGCATGAGCACCCAAAAAGCAAGCCATAATGCCAGAGGCATTGCCGAATGTATGACGTTGTATTATGCCACAAAAATTTGGAAATGATAAATTGTTCATGTAGGACAATTGTGAATAACAACCCAAAAATGAACCAAATGGTGACAAACCCAGACACTGGGGGTCTTGCTGCAGGGGATGGTACCACTGGGATCATTTCTTCAAGGTCACCGGCGGGTGGGTTTAATAAAACTGAGGAGACAAGGGGGAGGATCCTTGCTTGGAAATGGTGGATATAAGACCACAAGATCCCAGTATATTGATGGCGTATAGTCAATATAAAGGGGTTGAATTGCAAGAAGTATCAGGTCCGTTGAATCCAGTTGACGATGGTGGGAGCCATATTAATCATCAATACTGGTAAAGCCCATCCAGTATAAGGACTGACAGTCCACCAGAGTAATGCCATCAGGAATAGGGCCAGAAGGATATCAATAAAGTAGAAAATTGATAGTTTTTAGTGGTAGAATTTTATTTAAAAGAAAGTGAAGAGAATTGACCAACAATTTTATCAGTGCAATGCAACTGATTAATTAGTGGTCAATTGATGTAGGAACAAGCAGGGATTAGTCCATCAAGTTTGACTTAACTAGCGAATTTTACAGGGACAGGGGTAGATAAGCTCAATAAGAACTGACATCAAAGAATTTGGAGCAGACTGAGTCTCTTTCAGTCCAACCTCAAACGCCTGAACTGAGGATCAACTGCGTTTCCAGCAGTTGGTATGATGGCATTTGGTCCAACAAGCAATGGGAATTCCCCAGGGCCACCCCACATAGGGGTGGTCCCAGTTGGTTGGAAACAGGTTCAGGATGCCCAACACACCCATGCCCAGTTTCTGGGCTGTTCGTTCAGTCAAAAAAGTTGTGCTGGCCACAACTCCTTATTTTCCAGATGGGAGCTTCAAACTATTGTCAATGGTTTCTGATGCTACTACCTGCACATTGGGGATCATCCCTGATGATTTCAAGAGGGGGTTGGTTAAATGATTGCACTGCTTGCCAAATTGAAATTGTCAGCGATTCTGGACAATAATTCAATCTTCATCTCTCTTTGTATATGTGGTTTAAGATCATCAGAATTGATTTCAATCGGTTTTGGACCAATTGACTTCGATTCAGTGATCTTGGTGCAGATTTCCCTGATCCAGTGGACAAGTTTGGCCAAGGTGAGCGTGGACACTGGGGGAGGGATCCAAAGAGGGAGGGCTGTTACCCAGCGCTTGTTTACCACGTGAGAGAGGTCACCCTGGATAATGAGGGGTACCACCACCCTCTTTGGAACCTTTTTACTTGGAAACAGGAAGAGTGCTCAATCCATGCACAGGAGACATTCCCAGGGGATTACATTATCCTTTCCTTTTTTTCCAAAGGAAGGGCACCACCGCCGGGAAACTGCACCAGGGCCACATTTTTGTGCGCTTTGGGATATTTGATCACCATTATAATTATGACTTTTTTTGGGGTGGTGGGGAGCATCGGGGTGGGATTCATGAAACGCCTCAACCAGTTCCATGCAGTTAGTGCAATAGCAGGCCTTAAACCAACTGTCCTTGTAGGCCAGATAACCTTTCCAGGCCATGAGGTACTAAATGAACTTCAAGACTTGTGGGATGCTAGGATATTTTCCACTTTGGCCTCCTCCGCATTTCAATTCCAATTGGCTCAGGATCTATGGGAACAGTGCCCTTAAATGGTGACAACTGCGAAAGGTGGAAGACGGGGTGCTTTTAGAATGGGTGGTAGTTTTAACTAGAACGCACTATTGCCAAAGTATTCCTCCACCAAATTAGGGCCTGAACGCTTACTTGCGAACTTACAGGAGGGTACCTGCATTTTCAAATGACTTGTATCGAGCATAAAATAGGAACCCACCATTATGTCATGACCTGGGAGTCACTAACAATCCGCAAACTACTTGTAGTCTTCAATAGCTTTAGTGAGATGCTCCCGCACTAAGGATTGGCTAGACTAATATGTTCAGCATGATCCGCGGCAGCTTGGACCTCAGGCTGCAAGCAGGGTCTGACCAAAAAAGAGGGATTATATCCTAGCATCGCTTTGTAAGAAGAAAGCCCCATGGAAGCGTGAATCCCATTGTTGCAGGAGAATTGTTTGAGGGGAAGGTCGTTAGCCCAGGTGTTCTGTGCGGCTGCAGCATAGCAATGCAGGTACTGTTCTAGGACTTGATTAACTCGCTTGGTTTGTCCATCAGACTAGGGATGATACATCATAGAGCGACAGGGGGAAATTTTTAAATAGATAAAAGTTCACTCCAGAACCGTGCTGTGAACTGTGAACCATGGTCACTGATGATCTCCTGTGGGAGACCAAACATTGAAAACACATGGCTCACAAAGAGACGAGAGGTTTCTTCTGACGTAAACATGGAAGTACAGGGGATAAAAAGGGAAAACTTGGTAAAATGATCAACCACCATCACCACCGTAAACCCATTATAACAGGGGGAGTTTGACAATAAAATCCACGTACACCAATGTCCATAGAACCTCCGCCTGTTGTAAGGGGTGTAGAAGCCCATTTCTACCAGAGTGATCTGACTTAGCCTGAGCAGAAGTAACGCAATAGGTGATCCGGTCTGGAATTTCCTTAGTTAAACCCTCCCAATTGTAGGTCCGCTTGATTAAGTTGATGCATTTCTTATTGCCTGGATGGCCAATCGTGGGAGGGTCATGATGCGTGAGAAATACCTCAGCTCTGAAATGAGGGGGAACCCAAATTCGTGACCTAGAATAAATGAGGCCCTCCATCAAGGAATACAGGGAGTGTTTTTGATTTTGGAGGGACAATTTCTTAAATAACTTTACACCTTTGGGCAGGTCATTTGAGCTGCTAAGACCTGTATAACTAGGGGAGCGTCAGGAGCAAGGGCGACTGAAGAAACAATGGGGGGGAACAATCAACAAAATTTGAGCGGCGGGGATCATAGTAATGAGGTCCACTTCATCTGGGTCTGAGGGACAGTGGGCTGGGCTGCGGCTAAGAAATTGGGAAGTACATTGAGTGCACCTTTTACAAATACATATTTGAAATTGAAAATGCACAAGTCCTGATAGGTGCAAGCTTACCAATGTGCCAATTTTTGGGGTTTACAAAGATACAAGAGAGCTTGTTGATCCATGTGCACAGTTAACTCATGCTGAGCACCCTGTAACAGATACCTCCAATGAGTCAAAGCCCATGCTATGGCTGCCAACTCCTTATCATAGATGGCCCAGGATTGCTCCGTAGAAGTAAGATTTTGGGAAAAGTAGGTGAACAGATGTTCCAAGCCATCATGCTCTTGGAGCAGAACTGCCCCCACTGCCATCAAGAGGCATCATATGCAACAATATATGGCTTGTAAGGATCTGCATGTTTCAGGATGGGTGGGGATAAAAACACCTCTTTGATTTGCTCAAACGCCTGCTGGCATTTGGGCGTCCAACAAAATGTAACGTTCTTGCCAATGAGAGAGTGGAGTGGGGAAGCTAATTGGGAAAGGGCCGGGGAAAATTTCTTTAAGAAAATAATATTTTCCAAGAAACTCCAATGTTGTTTCTGGGTTATCAAAGTTGGCCATTAATGGATAGCATCTAACTTATTGGATGAATCGCGTAGCCATCCTTAAGGACTAGGTTCCCAAGAAAGGTAACTTCATCCTTATAGAACTCAAATTTGGAGGGCTTGATGAACAAGCCCGCCTTGTTTAAAGCAGCCACAACTGCTTCCAAGTCTTTAGTATGTTTTTCAGGAGTTGGGGAATGAACCAGAATAGTGTCAATATATGTGACAGCACAAGTGAACCGGAGATCGCCCAGTACACTATCAATCACTCATTGAAACGTAGCGTGCACATTCTTCAACCCAAAGGGCATTACGCAGAATTGGAAGATGTCTTGCTTCATTTGGATCACAGTTAGCCATTCTTGCCCTTCCATCACCCAAATCTGGTTGAAGGCATTGACAAGCTCCAGCTATGAAAAAACACGAGATTTAGCAATTGCTTGACTGATAGTCTGCTCCAGGGGCAGAGGGTAGGGATTATGAACTGTAACTTTGTTTAAGTGTCCATAATCCACGCAGGGATGGAGGGAACCATCGGTTTTTTTGGTTAAGATGATGGGAAATGCGACTGGCGATGTCTCCTTAAATAACCACCCTTTTTTAAGTATATCTTCTAATCAAGTTCTAAGCACAACCTCTTCCGCTGTGTGGGGATACAACGGACAGTTGATATTTACCAACTGCACCATCGTTCTAAATCCCAAGTCAAATTTAGTATGAGGAGGCAGATGATTCGCCTTTTTGGAATCAAAGATACTTTAATAGCACATTAAACTTTTTGGAAAATCAGACAGTATGCCCATAGGAGAGACGAGGGAATTAATCGAACTGCAACCTTGAGTTTTCTTAAGAGTATTGACTAAGGAAATTTCCCTCCAGTTGATCATTAATGAATGACAATTTGTTTGACTCAGGTAAATTCTAACATGTTTTTCGCGCCACCATCTAACCCCCAAGATCACCGGAAACACTAAGTTTGGCATTGCAGAAAACCGATTGCAGAAGCTAAACAGGTGTACCAAAAAAAGGTTTTGGCTGACGGACTATATACAATGTCTGGGAGGCCGAAGAAGCCATCATCACCGATGGACCCACATCCATGTCCAATTTCAATTGTTGGGCTAACTCTACGCTCATGAAATTACCCATGGCTCTGGTATCCACCAAAGCCTCAAAGGAGACGCGGTGAGATCTGATACAAATCTTCATAGGTAAAAAGAAATAAGCGAAGTTTTGTTTATTGTTAGATTTAAGCGTTTCTGTTGCAACTGAAGAAATGGCAGGCAAATTGGGGGAAGGTTGGGGCCTTTTCAGGAGCGAAGTTGGGAAGAACAAGGGCTTGGGAACTGGCTTCCTCCATCTCAACTTTCACTGATTCATTTATAGGTGACCCAGGATAACCCAAATACGACGCAGGAGCAGTGACGGGCTCTGAGGACAGGACTAACACTGGTTCAATGGTATAAATTGCATCCGCATCATCATTGGGTAGACTTATCATAAAATTTCTCCCTTGATAGTGGGAAGTATGGTGAGGGGAGGCGTTAATAGTGGCCGCAACATTAGATATTTGATCCACCGTTCCTTTTGAGGTGGAATAAACCTCATGATGAGCAGAAATCAAATCCAACCCTGATCTTTAGATTTCCTGAGCATATCATATAAAGGTCCTGTGCAGGAGCCTGTTCACAGAAGGTAGAGACAAAAGAAGACAAGCTGGGGCTTTGGCCATAGTAGAAAGCAATTGGAATAAATGGTCTGAGCGCGACACAGGGGTTTTCAAAGCAGCTGATACTATGTCAATCAGTGAGGTGGGATCGCCCGCTTGTAAAAAAGAACACAAAAGAACTCATACCCACCAATGGGCATCTTTTTCTACAGCATCCAACTAAGCGACCCCTTCTTTGGCATGGGATAGTGCAGCTGCATTGTTAAGGGCAATCACAAAATGCATTTGCACCTCAGCAAGGGTGTCAAGAACCTGATTCACAATATCTCAGGAAGGAACATGTGAACTTTCTTCCTGAATATTAGATGGGGGAGAGGTAGTTATCCACGAGGCTCTGCCATCCTGAAGAATTTTCTCCAAGTAAAGTGGATACTACCCACAAAATTGGCAAGTGACCAAATGAACAATAGAAAGCTGACTACTGATTTCGCGTTCATTTGGTAAAGGGTAACCAGTGTAGCACCCACCTTGATGATCAAGGCGGAAGTGGCAGGAAACAATGTTTGGTCAATTATGTCATGAAAACTTCAGAAGAAGTTTAGACTGGATAGCCGGTCAGGATGAGTGAGCACCCAAAAAGCAAGCCAAAATGCCAGAGGCATTGACGCATGTATGATGTTGTATGGAGCCACAAATTCGGAAATGATAAATTATTCATGTAGGACAATTGTGAATAACAACCCAAAAACGAACTAAATGGTGAGAAACCCAGGCACTGGGGTCTTTCTGAAGGGGAAGGTACCACTGGGATCATTTCTTCAAGGTCACCGTTGGGTGGGTTCAATACAACTAAAGAGACAAGGGGGCGGATCCTTGCTTGGAAATGGTGGATATAAGACCACAAGATCCCTGTATATTGATGGCGTATAGTCAATATAAAGGGTTGAATTGCAAGAAGTATCAGGTCCGTTGAATCCAGTTGACGATGGTGGGAGCCATATTAATCATCAATACTGGTAAAGCCCATCCAGTATAAGGACTGACAGTCCACCAGAGTAATGCCATCAGGAATAGGGCCAGAAGGATATCAATAAAGTAAAAAATTGATAGTTTTTAGTGGTAGAATTTTATTTAAAGAAAGTGAAGAGAATTGACCAACAATTTTATCAGTGCAATGCAACTGATTAATTAGTGGTCAATTGATGTAGGAACAAGCAGGGATTAGTCCATCAAGTTTGACCTAACTGGAGAATTTTTTCAGGGACAGGGGTAGATAAGATCAATAAGAACTGACATCAAAGAATTTGGAGCAGACTGAGTCTCTTTCAGGTCAACCTCAAACGCCTGAACTGAGGATCAACTGCGTTTCCGGCAGTTGGTATGATGGCATTTGGTCCAACAAGCAATGGGAATTCCCCAGGGCCACCCCACATAGGGGTGGTCCCAATTGGTTGGAAACAGGTTCAGGATGCCCAACACACCCATGCCCAGTTTCTGGGCTGTTCGTTCAGTCAAAAAAGTTGTGCTGGCCACAACTCCTTATTTTCAGATGGGAGCTTCAAACTATTGTCAATGGTTTCTGATGCTACTACCTGCACATTGGGATCATCCCTGATGATTTCAAGAGGGGGTTGGTTAAATGATTGCACTGCTTGCCAAATTGAAATTGTCAGCGATTCTGGACAATAATTCAATCTTCATCTCTCTTTGTATATGTGGTTTAAGATCATCAGAATTGATCTCAATCGGTTTTGGACCAATTGACTTCGATTCAGTGATCTTGGTGCAGATTTCCCTGAACCAGTGAACAAGTTTGGCCAAGGTGAGCGTGGGCACTGGGGGAGGGATCCAAGAGGGAGGGCTGTTATCCAGCACTTGTATACCATGTGAGCAAGGTCACCCTGGGTAACGAGGGGTACCGCCACCCTCATTGGAACCTTTTTACTAAGAAATGGTAAGAGTGCTCAATCCACACACAGGGGACGTTCCCTGGGACTTACACATTTGCCCCTAGTGCGTCAAAATTGACCATTTGAATCACAAGTGCCCTGAAGTTTCTACCTCCAATAATTCTGCCACTTCCCCCTCTGGAGTCATCTCAGCTGCAGCTTTACCCAAATTTTTTAAGTGGGGCTTATTCTCTTACCCCCAACCTCAGCAAGTTCTGGTATGGCTTTTAAAGCTGCATCCAACAAAAAATTTAAAAATTAAAAATTGGTCAGTTTATGGCAACCTGAACAATGGCTGAAACAGTTTCAGTTGAGCTGCTGTGGTTGACAGTTCACAGCCAATCAGGTTTGCAACCTACTTACTCCTGTCGCTGGGCCAGCGCTAGCCAAAGAAAATCCTTTCAAGTGTCTCAATAGGATTGATGATAGCAACCATTCATATAATGTTAAAACTGAATTTTCTTTGGAGTAGTTCTTCATCAATTGTCCCAATTTTGCACCGCTGTTTTTTCCCTAAAAATGGTTGTACTTTATATAAAAATATAAATAATGCCAGTTGAAGCCGAAGCTGCTTCTTCCAACACCCTAATCTTCTGGCAACTTCATGGGGCGATGGAATACAACATGGAGGGTATTCTTATCCTGAAATTCCCCATGAATTTGATGAAGGTACAAATTATGAAATTGAGGAACTCACTTTTGGTGCAAGCCACGCTTGCAATGACATGATAAAAACTTCCTTTTTGACCCCAATTACCCCCAAGCCCACCAGCGCATTAAGTAGTTTACTTGTGTGCCAGTTCTCGCCACTTTTGCTGAGCATCATATTGCTCAATATGTTGAGGCAATGGTCACTGCAGGCCTTAAAAATGAAAAAAACCCAACTATACCTCTTTATATCACATGCTGCTGATACCCCAACCCTGATGCTATCCGCCATGGTCCACCAGCTAAAGTGGGCGTCGGACAAAAGTTTCTACAAAGCTTCCTCACCATCTGTTGTGGCTTCCTAGGCTGTTAACTTAGAGGCTATCTTAGGTTTTTTATTACGATGATCCCTTTATTTGGTGTTATGATTCTGATATGACATCTTTCTTTCGCTTTGATAATTAATTGAAGCCAAATTCGGATTTTTTATAAATATAAAAAATGACCGCTCAATTGAGTTAAAACTTACTGATGTTGATGCAATTGATGCCTGCTGCCCTATCTTGGGGGGGTGGTGCGCTGCCATCTGGCTTTGTCAGGATCATGGGTTGATACCACGGATACTTTGTTTTTTGAGGACCAGTTGGACTAAAGCCTGAGGGTTGGAAACTTACCTTGGTTGAATCTCATGGTCAAGAAGCTTTTTGATCCACTTTATCAAGTCTGGTGAGGCAAATTTCAATTAAACACAATTTTTACTTAATATTTAAAGAAGGGAGAAAAGTTTAAGGTTGATTATATTAATACAAACTATATATGAGTAATTGGGGAGGTGTTTTTAGTGAAGATCTAAGCCGCCATAGCTATTTTCAAATAAATAAACCGATTGGGAATTCAATAAATGCCCAATTTTCCCGGTCAATCTGATTGTGCCCATCTCATAGCCCAGGTTTGAAACTCAATAGAAGTTTTGGACTTTTTGGTCAGTTTGGGATCGATTCTCATTATCTGTTACATCTGAATTGGCCATTTGGGTTGGAATCCTGACAATACCCCCTCTAGATCTAGGCGCAGGGGGAAATGGACGGAGAAAATGGCTATGTACGTCGTTAATACTGTGCCCTGAACAACCTCTACAATTGAATGTTCATTGCCCCATCTATTTAAGACTTGATAAGGCCATGACAAGTTAGTGCCTAGTTTGTGATCATGACCTCCAGTCCGGTGATGGTAGAATAGGAAGAGGTCACCTAGTTGGAAGGTGTGTAAGGGATCATGCTTATTATTAAATTGAGCAGTTTCTCTAGTGGTTTTAGTGGACGGGTTTTTTTTTTTTTTTTTGGAAGCCAGGGCCTGAAGTCTTATAATTTCATTTTAATACTTCGCATAGAGACTTCAGGTGCTTTGAGAGGCTTGGTCAAGAGTCTCTTGGACTTTGGAAGGCAGATGTAGAATTCTTCCATACAACGTTTGGAATGGCGACATTTTAGTAATTCAATGGTAACTAATCTGATAGGTCAGAATTGCACTAGGTAAATATTGGAAACAATGAAGGGGGTCAGTCATAGCCATTTTCTGAAGGCTTACAGTTAGAGTGCCATTTACCCACTCTACCATTCAATTGGTTGCAGGATGGTAGGGGGTGGAGAATACCTGTATGGTTCCCATCAGGTTGACTAAATGTTTCACCAGCGTTGAGCGGAAATTTTGTCCATTATCAGAAAGATTAATGTTATGGCACCCATGCTGGGTGATAATCCTATATACAAGAATGTGCAGTGGCCTTTGCCGAGGCAGTGGGGAGCAATACAGCTTTGACCACTTAGTTAGATGGTCCATGGCTAGTAGGAGGAACTGATGTCCATTGGATGCTCAAGGAAGGGGTCCCACAACATCAATGCTAATATTATGGAATGGTTCACAGGGTGGGACCACTGGATGTTGAGAGTGGGGATTTGGTCCAGCTTGTCTTTTACATACCAGACAGGACTCCAATAAATCTTGATTAGAAACAAGCATTCCTTCCCAATAACATTGCGTTTTTAGCCACTAGTAGGTTTTCTAAATTCCCTCATGGCTGACTTATCAATGTCCCTCTAATATGACTTTGGTTTGGGCTGATGGTCTTATATAAGGCACCCATTGTTTAGACACAATTTGCACAATTGTCCGGTCTGGACTAGGAGATTTGCCAATCTTTTCACTAATTTCTTTTTGAGAGTCGGGGATTCATCCTTCCATAATTGTGGTTTGGTTAGGAGGTCGTAGAGTCAGTCCTCTTCAGGGTCAGTAGTAGTTAAGAAGGGAAGCTGAGTAAGCAATCTGGGCTTTGATGGATTGTCCCTGGTCAGTGGATAGTGGAAAAATCGTAATCTTGATGATTTACACCCATCAGGCTAATCTCCCATCAGGGTCCTTCATTTGCTGTAGCCAACGTAAGGAAGCATGATCTATTATGATGATAAAATGCTTCCCATATAAATAAGGTTGGAAATTCTTTATGGCCAGTAGGACCGCCAAGCATTCACATAATGTAACGCTATAATTACATTCAGCTTTAGTTAAGGTCTTGCTGTAGTAGACAATAGGATGATCTACTAAGTTCTCATCATTCTGAGATAGTATGGCTTCAATGGTAATATCGCTGGAATCAGTAAAGAGGAGGAAGGGTTTATTAAAATTTGGATGAATAAGTACTGGAGAGTTGGAAAGAGAGACGTGTAGCAGGTCAAAGGCCTACTGTTCTCTTCTTTCCATTGAAAAGGTTTTCCTTTCTTCAATAGATACACCAGAGCTCAGAGGTGTCTGCAAAATGGGGGATGAATTGGTGATAATAGCCCACCAATTCTAGAAAAACTTGCACATCTAATAAGGATTTAGGAGGGTCATCTTAGCAATAGCCAGTTACTCTTTCCACTCAGCATAACTTTCTGAGAAAAATTACATGAAATAATAAAAGCAATTCCTAATCGCCCATTGTAGTTTTGCTCAGATGTCCTCAGATTCTCCGCTGGCTGCTCCAGTGTGGGGGAGCGGCAAAACTCCCCCTGCTGTTTTCCATCCTACAGGAAAACGCGCTCAGACTGGCTCACCCAGTCACTCCAAACCCATGGGACAATTCGTTTCTCCCAAGGATCTTGACGCCCACCTTGATTATACCCAAGCGGTTCCTTGTTGCCCCTGGTGCTACCCCAGAGCAACATGCACTATAGCCTAAGGGTTGAATATGGGAGACTATTCCCATACCATGATCAAGCCATTATCAAAATGGCACAGGCGGTGATGACACCCGCCAGATTTATAGGATTTAGCATCTACAAGGGGTATTTTGACCTCAGCTTCACCTGTGAAGCTGACGCTGTCACTGTAGCAACTGTGCCCCTGGTATTCCAGGGCACCCCTCTCCCCACAACTCGGACCCAGCTCCCAGTGGACACCACTTTGGTGGTCCAGTTTGCTGGTTTGCCCCCCCCTAAAGTGCTCCACCAGGAGCTGATGGAAGGTTTGGCAGCCTATGGCTCCAACCCCATCTTACAATTTGTGGTCCCAAACGGGGCCACACGCCTCGCTGGGTCTCAGGTATATGCCATGATCAGCCCTGAATTTAGTAAAATTGCTGTTTCAATTCCCTCATGCACTATTGTTCCTTCAGCACCTGACCATCCATTTTGGGCCCGCATCAAGGGCAGCCAGACGATCTGTCTGTCATTTTATGAGTTGGACCACTCAAAACGCAAGTGCCCCTCCTTAGCCACTTCTGACGGATCAGACGACTCATCCGCTGACCTCCAATCCGCCTCCCACCCCATAAAAATTCCAGTATGGGGCACAATCCTAACTCCCCCTCCCCCAAAACTGGAAGCTGCAGCTGCACCTGCAGCCACCAATCAGCCTCCTCCTCTTCCCAATGACAAAAAAATCCTCCAATCAAGCACTGGATTTGGCCCAGTTCTATCCAATGCTTCCTCAAAATAATTAACTAAAACTCAACCATATGCTGATTCCCCAATTCAATTAAACCAAAACCTATGAGATTTATTGGCTGAAATTGATGAATCAGGTAAGCTCATTGAAGAACAATCACTGCAAATCTAGCAGTTCATTAATGCAGAATAGGACGCCATATACCCCCCTTGATTATATACCCCACAGCTAAATGCCAAATAATTTTGAAGTGATCACCAGCTTGCAGTCAAAGCAGCTGCAACACCAGATTATCGCCCCCTTTGTAAAGTGTCGCAAGATCAGTGGTAATGCTCACAGGAGGAATTCCACCTCCTGTTATCCCCAAAATTCTTACTCAAAAGAGTAAAATTACAGTAAAACAGTTATACAAAAATGTAAACGATGCTATCCAGAACGTGGCAACTATAGCATGGAACCCAAAAGCTAAAATTACCTGAATCAACATCTTCACGTTTGTTAAACTCCCAGATGCCCACATTAAGGCTGAAAAAGCTTTAACTGAATATATCAGTGCCATTTACCTAGCTGGCAATTTCCATGAAATACCTATTATTAGAGATATTGAGCCACATGCCGCAGATGCCCCAACGCCCTTGATGTCTGCCGTGACACACACTCTACTATGGGAGGAAGAAGCTGATGCCAAAGATGAGCCCCCCAATCCACCCCCTTCCGCCATGGAGGGATAAGCGGTTTCTGCTGCCCACCTGGTCAGTTGTTTTGTTTGAAGTGTTTCACTCAATCCGCTCATTTGGGAATTTTGTTTGAACCAATTAGTAACATTAGTTTTAGATTTATTTTTATTTTTGGTAATGTATGTACCCAGGTCGGCTTACCTCAAATAAATATAACCTTAGCAATAGCCAAGACCTTATCATCCATTGGGATATTCTGGCTTTGCTGACCTTATGACCCAAAAGTCCATCTCACTCTGGAAGAAAGAGCATTTTGGCAGCTTTAGCTTTAATGATGATTGATGTAGCCACTGAAAGACTTGCCTGAGGTGATCTAGATATTCAGTAAAGCTTCTTGAAAAAATGGTAATATTATCTAGATAAACTTTTACGCAGGAGCGTTATAAATTGCCTAGTAGTCCATTTTTAGAGCGTTGGAATGTCATGGTTGAATGAAATAATAGTGGGAACTGATGCTAGAGATAAGGCTGGGTGACAGGAGGCCCAGAGGATGAAACTTTAGGCTCTTCCTGACCTAAAACACACCTTATATCAACGCTGGGTGCAAGCCAAGCATGCCCAGGTTGATACTAAAGGGGTGCAAAACGCCCAGCCTCTTATCTCGGCCCAGGCACTGAAAAGAACGATGTACGTTACAAACAAAGATGGTTTGATTCAGTTAATTGGAGAGCAAGGGTTTGAATCCCGTTCAAGTTATGAATTTTAAGTTTGGGTAAAATATGGCTTCAATTGATTACTCAAGTGAAGGCACTTTTGGTGTATTTTACAAAAATGGATGGAAGCGTCTGTTTATTGGAGCGTCAAGGCTTAGCGCACTTCTGCAGAACCTGAATTTCCCCGACCCACTTTAAATATGTTTTTACAACCAACATTCCTCATTGGTCGACTTTCTTAAATAAAAATACACCGTTTTTTACGTTTTACTTATGGTTCCTTGGGTTAACTTGGTGGCGGACCTCTTTGGGGAGGTCTCCAACTATGTGGGCCACTACCTTCTATCACAATTTACCAAAATCCCAGGTGCTTCCTTGGGATGCCCAGGTCCCCTCCAGATCGAGGCACCCAAGCCCCCTGATGCCAAGTTACACTTGATTATGGACTCCCCTCTGGGGTCCACTCAAGCTGTTATGTTCCTCACTTACCTGGTACTATATGTTGCACTATACACCCTTTCCTGGGGTACCTTTTGCACAGGCACCATTTGAGGTGCCTTCTATCCCTTTTTCTTAATGGCTAGTTCCCTAGAAATGTGGGTCTGCATCCCACATCACCTTGCTGGGAACGAGAGAGTTACAGACACTCTCTTGACATTAGTCAACCAACCTTTTTATTATACATGCATAAGAATTATCCGTGTGGGACTTTCTTTATTAGTAAATTGGGTGCGCTGGCCATTTGTCACTGCCACAATGGTGCTCACCACAGTTTCTCATTTGGTTTTGTGTTGGTGCATCTCGTCGTTATTCTTGCAACTACCAATTGGGAAGTGCCTACCCTTCCTGCTCATACCTGGTGGTCTCGGACTTTTTGCAATCCTAATGTTGTGATTCTCTGCCTTTCTCCCGAAATTTACTCAGAAATTCATCAGACCTTAGCTTCCCTTGAGCCAAAACCCTCGATAGGGAAAAATAATTCATCTAGTTCACGTCCACTTTTGCAAGGAGTGAATCTGTTGTTCCAGTTGTCTTCTGAGGCGGGTGACTGGGTTTTTGCGGTACTCCACACACAGCTGCTCTTGTGGCGAGCAATAGAGGGTGTGGAACAGGTCTTGGAGAAGAATCGACCTGATGAAGCATCCCTCCATTCCTTCTTTGAGTTCTTTTCTCTGCGTCAAGTGGATCAGCTTATGAAAAAATACTTGAGTGAATTCTGTGAAAAAAGCCCAGGCTTTGCATTAACCAATGGGGTTATTGACTCTCAAGCCATCATTATTAAAGCCCATTTAGGAAGCACCAATAAGAATCCTAATAAATAAGCATCACGCGCCAATAAATTAATGCATATGCCTTCTGAAATTTCACCTCTTTTTCCTAAACCTCAAAAGGCATGGCTCCCAACATCTGGTAACAAGGACAGCCAGAAAGACAATGAGGGCATCAACCTGGCAGATGATCCATAAGGAAATAGAGATCCTTTTTTATGAGGTCATGGTAGTCCATATCACCATGTCCCCACACACCCTATAAATATGACTGCCCCAATAACCTAATAAAGTAGTATATCTCACCCCTATCTTTTTGTATAAAATGACCTCTCCGCTAGTTTCTCAGCATTGACTCATTTTAGCCCTGGCTACAGTCAAGAGAACTGTTATCCCATGATAAGTGGTGCTCACTAAAGGAAGCTCTGAGCTGTCTAAGTGAAAACGTCTATCACAAAATGAAGATTGATGGCAATCAGAAAATCAGGCCCATCCAAGTAATTAAGTAGTGTACTTTGATGGATTTACACCTATAAGTATGAAGACCCATCTCTACAAACAGAAAGCTAGAGTTATGAATACCTTCCAAATCTTACCTTCCATTGATATAAATCAGTATAACTTTAATATGGAAATAAACGAGAATTTTCAATATATATTTAATGATATTTACCTACGAAGGCCACTTTGTCGTCTCAGCCTCTTCAGTGCTTTCCACAATGTGATCTATACCTCAGTCATACTAGGCTCAAGAGAATTGGCTTTGGGTATGAACTCTATCACTGAAGTTTCATCCATACAGCCATGAACTTAGTCTACAAAAGTTGGGTTGCATCAACATGTAGTAGTGAGATAACTAGGGCTCACTGTTGGAAAAGATTTTATGACCATATTATAGACCAATAATAATATAAATAATCTGCTTTGCCCAAAAGGTGGCTTATCTATTGGAGAGTGAGTATCATAGGAGATGATACTATTGTTAGTTTTGTTAATTGTTAATTAATTACAGTTAATCTGCCAGGCTATAAATCCATTAGGTTAATAATTTTTACCAGAGTTGATCCTGGCAATATATATGGTTCAAGTATCTATTTAAATATCTATAACTTAATTATATCATGATTGGAGTTTGTCACTAATTGAATTCAGGATTTATGATTAGTTGCAGAAGCTTCACAACGCTTCTGGTAGCAACTCATGGGTTACTATTTTTAGAGACCTGCTGATAATGTAAAAAAAGGTCCCATTACCTAAGCAGGTTGCTGGCTTATTAAGGGTAGTACGCTGAGGTTAATCAAAAACATTGGGACACATTCTTTGATTCAACAAAATGGGGTTACTTTTAATGTCAGCGGCAGAATCCAGCTATATGGATGTTGAAGAGCATCATTGGGTGCAACTTCAGAGAGTTAATCAATCAGCGATAACTGCCTTTCCAAATGGGATTCCAAAGGAAAAGTTGACGCCGGATTCCCTATAAATTCACTAAACTCATAATATATAAAGTAATAGCTATTTAGCAAGAAATGTAAATTATTTATGTAATAGACATCTAGATAGTTTTAAAAAATATATTCTTTTAGGATAGAGTGTAAAAACAAGAATTCTCTTGCCTATTTGCCATTGTCAACTCTTAATATAGTTAAAGGGAATGGTTCCCTTCTTTAAGTAGTTTTTAGCTTCTCTTTAGCTCCTTCTAGAGAAAAGAGACAGAGGGAGGAGGATTCACTTAGTTTAGAAGCACCTTCAAGAGATGGGGAAGGCTTTAGTATCCAGTCTAGCTTTGAGGATAATAATAAAGCCTGGTTGTGAAAAACTTAACTAGGACAATAGTCTTCATACCATAGTCAACCCAGTCAATTACTATATCATTAGTTTTTAACACTATCTGAACCTTTTCCACAGACTTGGGGAGATACAGCGAGCAACCCACATCGAAATTTTACATCTTGTGTTCAATACAGGGGGTAGTTGAGTGACCACAGCTCTAAATAGCTTATAGTTGGTGTCACTTTATGGAACTTTTGTGTTTTTAGGCCAAAAATATACAGAAATATATCAGCACAATGCCATATAAGAATGAATTTAGGAAACTTTGGTCGAAATTGGAAACTGTTAAAAAGAATTCCTGAACTTGGCGTTGTAAGCCAATCATACTAATTTGGAGGAGCAAGTGACACAACTGAGGATGAAATCAAACAGCTTGAAAAGATCAATAAATATTTTTATGTCAAATTGTTGAAAACATAAGGCGCCCAAAATTAATAAAACTACTAGTCCAGAAAACTGAATAGTTTGGATAGAGAACACTCCCATAAGATTAAAAGAGATATAGATCAAATGCTAAAGCGTCTAGAAGAACTCAAAAATAACAAGTATGGTGTAGATGGTGGTAAATGAAACAGACAACAAGATACACGATTCAGTTTGGAAAGTACAAACTTAAAAAACATGCTTGAGGTTTTTCTGAAATTTTGAAATTACTCCCCAAATACACCTATTTTTTGGTTTTTGTCTATCCAAGCTCCTACCACAATTAAAAGAAGAAATTCATAATATGCCAAAATTACAATTTACTGTGGTTTGCAACAGAATTTAACACCTATTTAAAATAATGATATTTGGATATGGCGACTGACAAAAAAGTAACTTTGATAGACTGCTTAAAAAGTGACTGTCAAATCTGGTGGTGCTCCATCTCAATGAAAGAATTGGACACACACTGAAAACAAAGGAGCTATAATGTCAAGCTGAGTTTGGTAGTCCTTCTTGGATGGCTACCATAAACAGTAGTTCAAAGGCTCTAGTTAGAAGAATGTGATTGTTGCCTCTTACATGACATTTCTAGAATAAAATCCTGGTTGATAACATAATTGTAGTTTCAGTGAAATAGTAAATGCAAATTGTGCCTTTGTGCCTAACAGTTCAATGCACTATGGTTCTGCAACTTGCAAACCAAGCTTTCATTTGCAGATGGTGGAGAAATTTCAAGATGCTAGGAGCAACATTTGGAGTACCTAATCATATCTATAAAGCCATCTTTGCCAGAACTCAGAATACCATAAATTTTTTTGAGCCTAACAAGGAACAACAGAATTGAATCATAATGTGAAATAAGCCCAAAGGGGCCTAAGTGAGCAGGTAGAACTTAAATTCATTGTTACCAATGTGGAAAAACTTGGTCGCATAGTTGCTCAATGTTGGGATAAAAGCCTAGAGAGCAAGCTACTCTGGTACAGGCTAAATAAGAGTAAACTGGTCATGAAGTGGATAAAGGACTAGCAGTATAGTATGTAAGAATAATTATGTGATTAAACATGTTCTCCTAACATATATCACAGTTACCTGGATATTTTCAATTTATTTATATAGAACAAGACACACCTGATCCACTCACCAGGTGGTTGATTTGGACATAAACACAATTATCCGAGCAAAATGAAGGGTCAGACCCCAAAATTATGAAAAAGGTTGAACAGCCATATGCTCATCATTTAAAAGATAAAAATAGAACTATCCAAAAGTTTCAAAGTAGTGCTTAAGATGATATTTGATTAAGCAAACGTTTCTCTCCTATTAGCATGATCAAGGTATTCTTTCCTAATTTGTCCACGAAAAATGTTCATTATTGATGTAGCAGTTCTCTGACTGTCTTATGGTTTGAATGTAGCTTGACTAGAAATTTACAAAAAGTGATTGCACCAGGATTTAAACCTTAAAAGTTAATAAAATAAGTTCAGAGCCAAACGCTGATCTAATTATGCAGAAAAAGGTCAAAAAACGTAAGGATGGACTGAATACCAACTACTTTTAAAGATTAAAATGTGTTATATTTATAGGGAGCATAGTGATATGGTGCCTTAAGATCTTTGTGGCCCCATACGCTCATGATCTTTCATGGTCTTTCAGGTTTGACCACCTGGGCAGCACCCTTATTGTACTTCATCACCCCCATGACCAGAGCGGTGGAAACCGCACCTCATTATTCATTCAGTGTGGATGATATTACTGAAGTTGTCTCCATTGATTCTCAAATGCGTGCAGATTCCTGACTGAGTTTAAATTGGTGCAATCAAAAATAAGGCTCCTTTTTAAATAGGCTTGGGATCAAATTCCTCACAGCTCAATTTGGAAGTAGGGACTTCAATTTGTTTTCATCTAACCTGGCATTTATAATATAAATTCATCAAATATTGCCATAATTCACTTAAGTAATAATTTATTACAATATTCTGATTAGACTTATGTGGATATTATAAGCAATTGAGCAAGTATATGGGTAATAATCAATGGTGGAGTACCAAATATTATTGTTTTGACCACGTTGGTGAAACAAATAAAGATTTTACCAGATTTAGAGTGGTGGAAAAATATGGTACTACCAGACCAGTGCCAACATCTTGTGGATCATACAGATACTACTGCTTCAGTTTGGATTGCTATGGTATCAGCTCCTGTTATAGTTTTGTAAAATCAAATTATGACATCTCATCAGGATGAAATCCTATATAGATTATGGTGTCAAATGTAAACATTTGAAGAATACCCTAAATATTTGGGAAGCCCATGCCCTTAGTATATAAGCAGAGAGAAGAACTATGCTGATGAAGAAGAAGTAATTCATTATAATTAATTTACAATGATGGCAGGATTTTCATCCAATACAAATTGGTTGGAAGAAAAAGCGGCGAAATTCCAAAGAAGATTCTAAAAAACTGTGGGGTACTGTTTTTAATGAACACAATGGGAACCATTCTGCCAAAAATTTAAATAATAGTTAACACAGGGTTAAGCTATAAATCATAGAAACAATTATACAGAGAAGTCATTGCCCCAAGGAGTAAATTGAGACAGGATCCTTGGGTAGTGCTGGTGATTATAATGCCAGCCACAGCGAAATACAAGAGCTACTGGCCAATCTGTTAATAAATTTTTAAATAAATGGAGTAAAGTAAAGTCGTTGCTTTTGTGCATTTTATCCATCATCTGAAATCTGTAACAGGCGGGAAGTTCACGCCAATATGCAACAAATGAGTCAGTAAGAGCCAAGTTACTGACCATATTAGGTACAGGATTGTGGAGGCCCATCCCCCAACCCGAATGCTATGACTTGTCATTGCCATGTATTCTTGGACCACTGTCCACATGACGCTGCACATCAGTAGCAGAGTCTGGGACCAGGAAAGGGCCAAGAACGACGCCAACGCTACATTGAGCTCACTGGTGGAGCTCATGACTTTGATCTGATCTGACTATTTTACAAAACAGATTTAATAACTTCTGAGCTTAGCAAAATCCTTTATTTTAATTAACTTGTAGAAGACACAACTGCCCTATAGGGCTGCAGTGTCTTCCCTTAAATAATGCGCTGCAAATATCATATAAGCTTTTAATTTTTAGTTAGACTCTTCTGAGCCCTGACCACCACATGGTTAGCAAAGATTTGCCATCCCACCGGATCACCATCCATTCCCTACATAAGCCCATCATCATTCTGTGGAGGTGTTTTGGATTTGGGATGGCGACTCTCCCAGTTCCAAACTTACCAAATTCAATGCCCGTTGAATCAGGGCCACAATTGGATTAAACTCCACCCGATCCAAGTCAATGCACAGATCAGGTGCCTCCTGATCCATTACAACACCCCTCTGTGAAGACCAGACCTCCTGGACCTTCTCTGGGCACTGCGCACAGTCCTCCATTGTTTGCCACGTTATCTCCTCTACCAGATAGCTCTTCCACTTCACCAACAGCTGCTGTTGGCCTCTCACCTACTTGGCATACAGTATCCATTCCACCTCATATTCTGGTATCTCCCCTTCTCTAAGATTCAGTGGACCAGGGCGCTTGGGCCCCTCACCCCCAAAAGCCTGTAGTTGGGAAGCGTGAATTACTGGATGGGCCCTGGAACCCACTGGTAGACTTAACTTGAAGGCGACCCAATTAACATCTTGGATGATCCAGTATGGGCCCAGAAACTTTGGACCCAGCTTACAACTCTTGACTGGGATGACATAGTTCTTGGCCGCTACCAAAACCCAGTCCCCAGGTTTAAACGCCTGATCTGGCGCCCTCCGCCAATCTGCCTTCCGCTTCTGCTGAGCTACTGCCTGCTTTAAGTTTCCCCATAGCATCTTTCCAATTTCTAACATGGTATAAATAATTTCATCCACCCCCTGATGTATATCGCCTGCAGATCCCAAATTCAAATTAGGGTTGAGTCCATGGTTCACAAAACGGTGACATTCCTGACAAGGATTGAGAGTGGTTGTTGTAAGCAAACTGGGCCATCCAAACCCATGATACCCAATCATCCTATCAATCAGACATGTTACACCGCAGATACTGTTCAAGTATCTGGTTCACCCTCTCCATTTGACCATCAGATTGTGGATGGTACGCTGAGGACCAGCCTGGTATGATTTCCAAACTTCCCAGTAGACTTGACCAGAATTTCGAAATAAATTGTGGGCAAAAATCCAAAGTGATCTCCTAATGTAATCCATGATGGGAAAACACCTCATCAATGAAGACCCTTGCTGCATCCTTCACCAAAAAACTCCCAGTGCATGGGAAGAACTCAGCATATTTTGTGAGTCTATCAACAACCACCATAATTGAGTCCTTCCCCTGCACCTTTGGAAGTCCCACTATAAAATTGACACTGATCAAATTTCTAGGGGTCTGCAGTATTGGCAACAGATTCAACTTACCCGGTGGCAGTTTTCTCAATGGCTTTGACTTTGTACATACCAAACACTCATGCACATAATTCTGACAACCTTACGAAGGCCCAGCCTTGAATACTCCTGCTGTATAAACTCCATCATCTTCCCTAATCCCGGGTGACCCGCCAGAGGATGGTCATGAGAAGCTCAGATTACCTTCCATTATAATGATGGGTTAGATACCCATACATGCGACTTGTGGTATAGCACCCCAATCCTCTTCATGAAATCCACATGGTACTGGTGTGGCTGACCCTCTGTCATCTCAGATTTCAGCCTTTTTGTGAACTCCGCGCTTTTCTGCTTCTGGAGAACTTCCCTCCCCAAAATCACCCCCCATCTTCAACCATCATGAATTGATCTGGACGGAGCATAGTTGCTATGTTGAACTCCTCCAATTCCCCCTTCTCATACACAAAAGCTCCATCTCAGCTCAACTAATCCAACAAAACATTCGAAGCCCCAGGCCTGTACTCCACCCAGAAATCATAGCAGACCAGCTCCACATGCCATCTGGCTTGTTGCTGGTTCATCTTTCTGGGTTGGCAATAGTACTCCAAGGCTTTGTGGTCTGTACAAATAACAAAATGATGCCGGGCATAGAGGAGGTGATGTTGTCATTCACACAAGGCTACCATCACTGCCAGCAGTTCCTTATCATATATTGGGTAGTTCATTTCCTTGAGGAGAAGCTTGTGGCTGTAGTAACACATGGGATACTACAACCCATCTTCCCCTCCTGAAGCAATACCGCCCCCACAAAATAATAGAGGCATCCGTCTCAACCATGAAGGGTTTCCCCTGATCCAGATGGTCCAGCACTGGTGAGGTAAGTAACTTACCCTTTAGTAATTCAAACACCCACGCTTCCTCCTTTTCCCATACAAATGGAACGTTCTGGGTCAAACGCATGAGTGGTAAGGCTGTCTGGGAAAGATTCTTCACAAACTGACAAAGGAAGTTCAAGGTACCCAAAAAAACTTCGCACCCCTGTCTGATCCATAGGGGCCTTCCATGCCCATACTTCTCAAAGCTTATCCAGACACATTCCCAATCCGTTCTGGAATACCACGTTGCCAAGGAACATCACTGATCTCCAGTTGAACTCACGCTTGGAGGGCTTCACCCTTAAACCCATTTAGCCAATCGCCTTAAAACTTCCTGAACATTTCGTACATGCTCTTCCTGGGACCGCGATAACACTAGAATATCATCCATACAAGTGGCACAGCATCCTCTGATATCCCCCCAAGGACATGGTCAATCATCCATTGGAACACCACTAAAGCATTCCTCAGCCCAAATGGCATTACCTGATATTGGTACACCCCCAGGCGGCACTTGAACGCCATGTATTGCTGATGATCCAGTCTCACCAGAATCTGATTAAATGCATCTGTAAGGTCGAGCTTCATAAACATCATGCATCCAGAAACCATTGGAAGAATATCCTCCAAAAGGGGCATCAGATACAGATCTGGCTCCATGACCACATTTAGATGTCGTAAATCCACACATTCATAAATCATCACTTGCCTTTGGCACCAGCAATACAGGAGACACCATCAGAGACATGGAGGGATCAATTAAACCTTTGTCCAACATTGATTCCACATGGCCCTCCAATGCTTCCCTGGTCCGTTCATTCAGAGGATAGATTGGAAATCCCCTGGGAAGGTCTGATCCCTCCTTGAACTGAAACGAGAATGCAAAAGAACCTGTAGGGGAAAAAGGTGAACTCCCAATGGGACCAAATATGTCAACGAAGTCACTGTATTTGGGGTGGGAGCTCTACCTCCTGCATTCCCCCTAAGCTCCTGCATCCTCTTGGGACGTCATCTTCAACCTCCATTTTTCAAATCATCCGCGGTCCAATCTGGGGTGATAAGGTAATTGTTTTATGCGACACATCAATCCATGGTTGGAAATGATGCCACTATCGCATCCCCAGCACCGCGGGGTGGGCCAGATTTCAGATCACACAGAAACCCTCTTTCAACCATAAGGGTTGCTGCTGATTGACAATAAAAGGCTCCAGGTCCCAGATGGGGCTCTTCTTGATACATCAGCGAATACTACCTCAGGACCCCTTCCTCATTTCCAACTGCAAACGTTCTTCTAAGACAAACTCCAAATAATTTTCCTTGGCCCCTGTATCCACCAGAGCCAGCACCTTCTTGGTCCAGCCATGTGAGTATAACTTTACTGGAATAAATAAACTGGAATAAAGCGAAGAGGAAGGTTTAATTTTAAAAGCATTCTCAGATTGCAAATTTGCAGGCAAAGTAGGTCGGGGACTATAACTCTGCCTGGGTCCCTGGCCTGTTTTTCCTGACTCCTCACCGCTACCCTGACAGGATTCCCCATGGATATTCCCAAAATCCTGTGGAGAACCCCGCCAGCCTCCTTGTCCTCTGCTAGAAATAACAAGTGACTGTACCCTTCCCAGGGACATCAAATCCTCTCTCCAGTTCTGTACCAACACCAATTGCTTTTCCACTTGCATTGCCAAAGCAATCTCCTCCACCAACTAACCCTGAACTTTAGCAGCCGCCATGGCGGCCAACATGTCCGCCTGCAGCCCTTGTCTGAATATTCGCAACAATTGTAAATTTAAGACTCTCACTGCTTTTGCCAATGGCCAGAAAATCCGCCCATATTCTTCCATCAAACCTCAGCCCTGGCCTACCGTCAACAGAGCTGACCACAACTTGCTTGCACTTTATTTGGACAAACCACCCAGTCAATTCAGTCCACACACTCATCCATGGATCCAGGCAGGCGTCCTTGCTCTTCAACCAACTCTTGCACCCATCTGGAAAGTTTCAGGGGTAGTGCCTCCACGATTTTCGTGATCTGCAATGAGAAAGGGGTCTCCCCACCCATTGCTTGAGCCAACTGCGCCTGAAATGAATCTGCGACACCACTTGGTAAATCTTCCCTAAGGCTTCCATAGGCAAAGCTTCCTGACCTTTTGGGGATACAGGTCCCCCTTGGCGTTCATCCATCCTTGCGGGCCTCAAACCACACTCAGATCACTTCTCTTATTATGAACATGAGCAAGAAGTTCACCATCACTACTGTCAACACATGGCCATACCATTCCTCCCCACCTGGAACCACCTCCTCTTCTTGGGGGCCCCAAAAACTGACAAAAATATTAGAGTTGTGTCTAACGTAATGGGTGGGTTTGCGCCAATATGCAATAGTTGAATTTGACATTAAGAGCCAAGTTACTGACCATAATAGATACAGGCCTGCGGAGGCCCATCCCCAAACCTGACTGCCATGACTTGTCATTGCCACATATTCTCAGGCCACTGTCCCCACAACGCTGCACATCATTAGCAGGGTCTGGGACCAGGAAAGGGCTGATAACGATGATAATGCCACACTGAGCTCACTGGCGGAGCTCATGACTTTGATCTGATTTAACTATTTTACAAAACAAATCTAATAAAATCTAAGCTTAGCAAAATCCTTTATTTTCGATTTCCTTGTAGAAGACACAACTTCCCTACAGGGCTGCAACATCTTTCCTTAAATAATGCGCTGCAAATATCGAATAAGCTTTTCTTTTTTAGTTAAACTCTTCCAAGCCCCAACCACCACATCATTAGCAAAGATTCACCATCCCATCGGATTACCATCTACGCCCAGCATAAGCCCATCATCATTCTGTGGAGGTGATTCGATTTGGGATGGCAATTCTGCCCAGTTCCAAACTTACCAAATTTGATGCCCATTGAATCATGGACACATTTGGATAGAACTCCAACTGTTCTGAGTCAATGATTGGATCAGGTGCCTCCTAACCGTTACAAAATCAGAGAGCTCATAGCATTGGAAGATTAACAGAGATGGGATTACCAGTGGATACTGCTGAACTTTATTAATGTACTGACTGTGAGCAGCTGGCTGCGTTATCAGAATGACAGCAAGAAGAAGTACTACATTTATTCAAGAAATACTTGGTGATACTTATCCAGGATGACCATGACCTTGATGCACTAAAAATATGATTTATAAGGTTGACACTGGTGATTGCCCACTGATATGAATGCGACCTGTCCACTGGTCCAAGGCTGCTGAAGCAGTAGTCAGTGAAGAAATTAAAGACTGATGAGCATGGCTCCTTGTACTATTATCAGGTCCAAGGGAAAAACTATTCTTATTGTGAAGAAAAAGATGGATCTAATAAAGTGGTAATTAAATACTGACAGATTCATAGAATTATCAAAATGGATTTGTACCTGCTGCTGAGGATTGATGACATGCTCAATAGCTTAGGGAAGCCAAGATTATTTCAGTGATGAATTTTAATCTCAGGATATTTGCAGAGAGATTTTCTGAAAAGATGTTCAATAGGAATATGTGATGATCACCGCACAAGTATTATACCAGCCATCAAGATGCCCCAAGAATTTTGTAACACACCGGTGACTTTCCATAAGGCAATGTAAGATTTAGGTGATTTTAAATTGGCTTGCATTTTAGTGTTTTAATAGTATCACTGTTTTCATCAGGACATTCACCAATCACCTGGAGCACAAGGAGTAGTGTTCAAATTTTTGGCAAAGAAATTTGATAATCAAGATGAGGAAATATCATTTTAAAATAAGGTTGAAAACTGGGGTTGTGGTAAACTCCGGTGGATTGCAACAGCAGCCGCAGAAGATAATGGTCATTTAAAGTTGTCAATACTAGAGAGTGTTCAGGACATACAAGTCTTTCATGGGATGGTCAGCTACTATCGCTAATTTATTAAAGAACTTTGAAGAATCACCAAACCATTATTCCAACTATTATAGGATGCAAAAAAGGATCCATAAGGAACGAGGGAGGCCCAAGAAGCGTTAAATGTGCTAGTAAAATACCTGATGACTTTTTCTGTTCTGAAATACCATAAATTAATAGAGAATTTATTCAGACTGATGCATCATTAATAGCGATTAATGTCATTTTGAGTCAAATGGACAATGACAGGTAAGAGCATCTGAAGCAAATGTAAGTAGGACATTGATGCCAGTGGAAAGGAACTACACTATGTTATAGCGTAAGTGCCTTGCGGTGATATATGCCTGTAAAAAATTTCCAGTGTATATACATGGGACAAAAATAGGTTGTGACTAACCACTCATCTCTACACTGAAAACATAAATTTAAGGAATCATAGGGGTCTTTGGCAAGATGGGCTCTGAAAATGCTAGACTATGATTATAAGCTTATACATCAAGCAGGAGCCTCACATCAGAATGCTGATAGACTATCAAGGTTACCTTTCACTCAAGTCATGTACCACCAAGAAGATGAACTATTCCAACGGATTATCAAAGGAAATTTGGGGATGAACCCCAGGAGAAAGAAGCACACTGAGGAAATTGATAGAAAATACTAATATTAGTCTGGACAGCTGTACAAGTCGATTTATGAAAAATGGTATTTGTTCCCTAAACTTTCAGACTGAGCAGAGATTTTTCAGGATATGCATAAAGTCATAGGGAATGGTGGCTTAAAGAAGCTAAAAGACAATCTCTTCCAGTATATTATCAGGAATTGATCAACTATGACGTCATGGACTATCTAGCCTATTGCGTGGAATGTCAACTCCACATGCCTAACAAGAATTTGATGGGATACTGGCTAGTACACCCTGCATTTCTTTGCACACAGTATCAATAGACATGATAGGACCCTTTAGTTTTAGTACTTGGGAGAGTAAAGTACATTATAGTCTTAATAGGCCATCTGACTAGATGGGTTAAAATAAAGGCCTTGAGTTGAGTAGATGCTACAAGCATGGTGAGATTAATACCAAAACCAAGTAGTGTACCATCATAAACGGCCACAGAAATTACTCAGTGATAGAAGAACTAGCATTACGTCTTATGTGATCTCAAAACTGAATGACTTAATGGAATTAGAGGAGTGGTGTCCGTTCCATAGCACCAAGACATAATAGAATGTTATAAAGAGTCAATGGATTTCTAGCTACAATGCTGCAAAATTGGTAGTGGGAAAAACCTCTGAAGAGGATCCTATATGAGTTATAGTAACATAAGCATATATTAGTTAACACATGGTGACTAGGAAAATGCCATTAAATCTTTTATATGACAAAGAGCCTCACTAGCGTCAATTTTTATTCAACAATGGAACCAGCTTAAGTGATGATCACAGATCAATACTCGCCCAACTGTTGAGTATTATGATTAAACTGCAATCACAGGCAATTGAAAAGAAGTTGAAAGAGAGAATTCAAGCTAAGACGATGGATGATCAAATTTGACCAGTGCTTAAAGAGTACCATGTGAGAGATAGGGTAGCCTATTGCATAACCATAGGTTTGGAATAAGAAACTTGTTGGGCGCCCTATGGTGGGTTTAGATAAGAATATCACTATGATGGCGACAGATGTCTTTACAATAAAGAACATCATGGATGATCAAATACTGACCAGGGTTCATACTATATAAAAGTGAATGAGGCGGGGTTGACTTTAGGACAAATATCACGCCAAGTTTTTAGCCTTTTCTGTTTTGATGTGGTATAATCAAAACTAACCCAGAGTAGAGCAGGAACCACCCCACTATGCTACCACTCCTTGGTCCATACTATATACTTAAAGTATTAATATAGGAGAAGAAATAAAAAATAATATAACTGTTAGGGCCACAAGGAAAATAGAAAGGATAAAAAATAAAAATAATATTTAAGAAGGATATTATCCCTAAGAAAAAAGATTGAGAATTGAAAATACATTAGTTAATATCAGTTGGTATTAAAAAAATAAAGAGGATCTAGTGGTAATTACCTGCCATTGTCTATCAAAGAGAAAGATATAAACTATATAGAGAGTAGTTATGAAATGCAATGTAATTAGCAAAGACTGTGGTGATAAAGTAGATCAGCTCATGTTGAAACTGAATCTGCCATAAAGAAACACAAGTATAAATAAGGATTCTTGGTAGGATCATCCCATGTTAAAATTGGATCTGCCATAAAGAGACATGAGAAAGGAGAATCAGAAGATCCTCACAGTTCAAAAACAGAGAGCCCAGACTAGGGAGTACGCGAACCTAGAAATTGGTAAAGCTGAATGAAAATATTACCTAAACTATGCGAAGTCATAGAAGCTCATCTGGTGGTAATACAGGTGCTCCAGTTCATTTTGTTAGCAATATTGACAAAATTTACTCTTATGGCATGAGGCCATTGCAACTGCTCTCTGAGGAGAAGGAACTGAGTAGGAAAAGAATAAGGGGAGCCACGTTGCTGAGAATGGTATGAGATACATTGAGAGTGGACTAGACTGAGCTCCACTGAAGATAAAGTAGCGTTGATGGTCAAATTGTGACCATGGCCTGATGTGGCATCCTCTTTTATATATCTATCTTTTGCTGGATAATCTGATTAAGTAGGGGGTGTTTTGGGATTTTGTGATCATATCATCCAGACCAATAAGATAATAACATAATCTGTTTGGCCACTAGGTGATTTACCTTAGTGGAAGTAAGTTATGATAAGAGATGACAACTATTGTATGTTGTTATTTCTAACAGAATATTAGATAGCTTGTAAGGTTTCAAATCCGTTGGATTACTAAATATTTTGTCAGGGATGATCCCCAACAATGTATATGTTTTAAATAATCCATAATTTAATTTAATTTTTAAATGATTGGAGTTTGTCACCTTTTGAAACAGGGGTTTGTAATCAGTTCCTGAAGCGTCAACAATGCTTCTGTTGAAACTCATGGGGCAACCTTTTGCTAATAAAACATGCTGTTAATGGGTAAAAGGTCCCATTACCTAAATGGGCTAATACCCAATAAGTGTACTCTGCTGAAGTTTATTGGAAGCGTTATCACGATCTTTAATTTAACCAGAAGGGGTCACATATATAATTGGCGTCAGAATCAACTAAATGTATGAGTAAAGCATCCTTGAGTGTGACTTCAGAGGGCCAATCCAATAGCAACGGCTGCCTTTTCCAAATAGGATGCCAATAGAAGAGTTGGGCGCTGGATTACCTACGGATTTCATTGACTTTATAAAATAAAGATGTAGCAACGTTGTAAATAATAAAGTATTCACTTTTAATAAGCATATAGATTTCATCACAATTCAAATTTATACTCTTAGTATAGAGTTGATAGAAATGAGAATTTAATTGTCTATTTTTCTTTTTCCAACTCTTGAGGATAGAGTTAAAGGAAAAGGTTACCTCATGCAATTGGTTATAAGCTACTCCGCCAGCTCTGTGTGAAGAGGAGGTGTAAAAGGGAGAACTTTCCTAGTTCAGAAATAACTTCAAAATATAGAAAAAAGAGCGTTAGCACCAGCCTATCGTTTTATACTAAACTCATGTTAAATGTGAAAATCTGAACTAAATTGATAGTCAATATACTATTGTCAACGCAGTCTATCACTATATCAATAATCTATTTCAAAGCACATATCAGAACCTGTGCAGTAGACTTAGGAGCTACAGTGAGAAACCCATCTCAGAGTTTACATCTGGTGCATACTATTGGTTAGAAGAGCAACCAAAGCTCTAAGAGTTTATACTACTCATACCCTACACCAAATATTATCATTTCTATAATGCTGCCTCCTTTTTTGTTCACTACAATTAAGAAGCTTATGTCAATAACTATCACCAGATCAACGAGCCTTGTAATCAACTCGCTATGTTAGATAGTGTTATTTTGGGTTACCTTTTAGGACCAGCTTAATAAAAATGTGTAGCTCCTTGAGTCCACCTGGAGCTAATGCCTCAATTAGATCGAGGACCTTTTCAGACTATTCAGCAGCACTACTAGGAGTTAGCCTCCCATATTATCGCCTCAGGGAGTGAAGGACCTGAAGGGCCCAAAAGTCCCCGTGGACCCCAAAGACCTTCCAGCTACTTGGTACCATCCTTGATGATCCTAATGACCCTGTAAACAAGACATTCTAACAGAGCTTTATGCTTTATAGGATCAGATATAGATTGTAATTCATGAATGCAAGCTCTTAGCAAATGGAGTCCCTCTCAATTCCAGAGTCTCAGCTGATGTCTTATTGGATGAAAAATATTTTTTAGTTCTTTTCCAAGCTCACCAATACCTGCCCCATACAATTTTTTAAACCTGTTTTGGGTTCAAAACTCGTTTAAAATAACTTTAAAGTCAGCTGTTCTTCCATTGCACAAAATTCTTGCTTTAAAGGAGAAAGTTGCCCATAAAGCCTTCATTACTTCTCTAAATCAAAATTGGGATGAGATCTAAGAGGATCTGGAAGGATTAAGATGAAGATTGGACCAACATGCCCCAGCAACTATGCAGAAACCAAGATTTTAAGCCTGCACCAGTTCCTGTTGTCAACACTCTTTACACCTCATTTGTGACTAATTTAGCCTAAAATAAAAGAAGTTCATCCCATGGCAGGAAATTATTGCCTCCTTCCTGTACGCTTACAAAAGCTCAATGGGGAGTCCTCTGAATTTTGAAGTTTTTAACATCCAATACTGCATGAATAGTACCTCCTGGGAAATTATGACTTTCCACTTAAAGTAATGTTCTATCTGGGAACAAATACATATAGCCCTGGTACAGGAGTTTATAAGCATCCAAACCTTGGCCAATCAGAAACAGGTGTTCATGAGAATTTGCTTGAACATGGGAGAATCGCTGTGGAGTTTGCCAGCGATTCTATATTCTAAGAACCACCCTTGGTAATCACTAATCATACTACATTAGATGACGCCATAACCGTGGTCATCTCCACAATGAATTTTATCTTAAGGTCCAAATGCACATGAAAGCCAGAAAAAGCAGCTTCCCCTGTATATGGGAGTTTAAAAAGCATTTATTGAAATTCCTTCATCTACCTTTAATTCCAAGTCCAACGCATCCGCCTCTCAGCCATCATCAGGTCCACGTTGTCAATAGCCATAAGAATCCCAGACCTCAATGCTCCTACTGCAATGGATTTTATCATAGCGCCAACATTTGTTGGAAGAGACTTGCTCAGGATGCGGAAGAAGGACAGTCAGCATGAAGGACGAGGCACTTCATGCTGACATCCCTGTACCATCTCAAGTATGTTTAGTAACATATAGTGAGTTTGATGTTGTTATACCATAAAAAACAATATAGTCTATGTAGATTATAGAAACCTGATACTGCTTACTCTACTATGTATAAAGCTCCTATCTTTTTTATTCTGGCTCCTCAGTTTTGGAGTATAATTACAATCACCACTGTTTAAGTCCATAAGATTCCTGTTCACTCCATTGTTAACAGTGGGTCCCTGTGAATGTCATTTATCTAAATTAATTAAGCGTATCAAGGTAACTTTCAACTTGACTCACTACATGGATTATGGTACAACTGGGCCACAATGCACTCAGTCCATTGGAGGCTAATCTCACTTCCCATTCACATCTTGGCAATCTCTCTGTGAATACCATAGTCATTTGTCTAGACAACCCAAATTATGACTCCTCATTGAGACTTAATTCCTCATGGACCATTCTGTCAGTGTGCATTATGATAAAGGATCTTTACCCTATTAGGACACAAGACTTATTGGGTTTTAAAATCTACCATGATTGTAACAGGCAGGCTTGCGCAAATATGCTACAAATGAATTGGGCAGTAAGAGCCATGTTACTGACCATACTAGGGACAGGCCTGCAGAAGCCCATCACCAAACCCAACTGCCATGTCTCATCATTGCCACTTATTCTAGTACCACTGTTCCCCTGACGCTACACATCAACAGCAGAGTCTGGGACCAGAAAAGGGCCAAGAACGACGCCAACGCCACACTGAGCTCAATGCTTGAGCTCATAGTTTTAATCTGATCTACTTTTAACTTTTTAAATATTTTATTTTTCTTTTTAATCAAGCAAATTATTCTTTTATTCAATTTCCTGTTTTTCCCCATAGTAGATGCATCTGCCCTTCAGGGCTGCGGCGACCTCCCTTAATGGTGCTCTGCTAGTATGGAATAAGCCTCTCTTTTTGGTTAAGCTCTTCCAAATCCTGATTAAAACATCATTAGCGAAGATTCCTATCCCACCAGATCACCATCCACACTGCGTGTAAGCCTGTCATCATTCTGTGGATGTGATTCAGGTTTGGGATGGCGAATTTTCCCAGCTCTGACCTTCCCAAGTTTGATACTCATTGAATCAGGGTCATGTTTGGATTAAATGCCACTCAATCCAAAACAATCTATGGATCAGGTGCCTCCTGATCCGTTACATCACCCCCTGTAAAGACCAAAACTCCTGGACCTTTTCTGGGCACTGTGCACAGTTCTCCTTCATCTGCCACATCGCCTCCTCCACCGGATAGCCCTTCCACTTCACCAGCAGTTGCTTCTGGCCTATCACCCATTTGGCATCCAGTATCCGTTCCACCTCATATTCTGGCACCTCCCCATTCCTAGGGTTTAGCGGTCCTGGATGCTCTGGAACCACTCCCCTGAGTGCCTGTAGCTGGGAATCATGAATCACTGGATGGGCTCTGGAACCTACTGGCAAACTCAACTCAAAGGCAGCCCAATTAATGGCTTGGATGATCCGTTATGGGCCCAAAAACTTTGGACCCAACTTTGACTCTTAACTGAGACAGCATGGTTCTTAGCCGCCACCAATACCCAGTCCCCCAGACTAAAACGTTGGATCCAGCGCCCTTTGTCTGCCAGCCTGTCACTTCTGCCGAGATACTTTCTGCACCAAGTTTCCCCATAACTTCTTCCCAATATCTGATATGGTGCGCAACATCTCATCTGCTCCCTGACATACTCCACCCACAGATTCCCCATTCAATCTGGGGTTGAGTCCATGATTTGCAAAAAATGGCAACATTCCTGTTGAGGACTGGGAATAGTTGTTGTTAGTGAACTGGGCTATCTGAACCCACAAAACCCAGTCATCCTGTTGATTGGACATGTAACACCAGAGATACTGCTTGAGTATCTGATTCACCCTCTCCATTTGTCCATCAGATTACAAAATGGTACGCCAAGGACCAGCCAGGCCTGATTTCCAAATTTTCCAGTAGACTCGACCAGAATTTTCAGTGAATTGTGGCCCCCAGTCCGAAATGTTCTCCTCAGGTAATCCATGTCTGGAGAACACCTCATCAATAAAAAATCCTCACCGCATCCTTCACCAAAAACTCCCAGTACACAGGAAGAACTCAGCGTATTTGGTAAGTCTATCTACAACCACCATATCCACGTCCTTCCCCTGCACCTCTGGGAGTCCCAGTATGAAATTGACACTAATCAAACTCCAAGGGGCCCATGGTATTGGCAGTGGATTCAACTTACCTGATGGCAGTTTTCTTGATGGCTTTGACTTCATGCATACCAAACACTCCTGCACATACCTCTGGACATCCTTACAAAGGCCCATCCACAAATACTCCCGCTGCACCAATTCCACCATCTTCTCCATTCCCAGGTGACCTGCCAGTGGATGATCATGAGAAGCCTAGATTACCTCCCGTTGTGCTAATGGGTTGGGCACCCATTTGCGCAAATTGTGGTATAAACCCCTACCCTCTTCATGAAATCTGCATGATACCTGAGTGCGGCTGACCCTCTGTCATCTCGGCTTTCAGTCTCTGGGTGAATTCCGTGCTCCTCTGCTTCCAGCAAACTTCTTCCCCAGAACATTTCCCCTATCCTTCAACATTGCAAATTGGTCCAATCAAAACATCGTAGCCATTTTAAACTCCTTCAATTCCTCCTTATCATACACAAAAGCCCCATCTTGACTCAAAAAATCAACCAGTACATTCAAGGCTCCCAGCCTGTACTCCACCCAGAAATCATAATGGACCAGCTCCACATTCCATCTGGCCTTACGCTGGTTAATTTTTCTGGGTTTGCGATAGTACTCCAAGGCTTTGTGATCCGTCTGGATAACAAAAGGATGTTAGGTATAGAGCAGATGATGTTGCCATTCTCACAAGGCCGCCACCACTGCCAACAGTTCCTTATGATATATTGGGTAGTTCATTTCTGTGAGGAGCAACTTATGGCTGATCTAACACACAAGGTGTTCCAACCCGTCTTCCCCTTCCTGAAGAAGTACCACACCCACAGCATAATTTGAAGCGTCCATTTCAACCACAAATGGTTTCCTGGGGTCTAGATAGGCTAGTACAGGTGCGTTAAGAAACTTAACCTTCAGTAACTCAAATGCCCATGCTTCTTCCTTTCCCCATATGAATGAGACGTCCTGGGTTAAACGCATGAGCGGTAAGGCCATCTGGGAAAGATTATTCACAAACTGACAAAGGAACTTCAATGTTTCCAAAAACTTCAATCCTCCATCTGATCCATGGGGGCTTTCCATGCCCGCACCACCTATATCTTACCAAGACACACTCCCAATCTGTTCTAGAATACCACTTTGCTGAAGAACATTACCAAGCTTTGGTTAAATTTGCACTTAGAGGGCTTCAACCTTAAACCCATATGGCCAATTGCCCCCAAAACTTCCCAGACATCTTGTATATGATTCTCCTGGGACCGCGAGAAAACTAAGATATTATCCATATAAGTGGTATAACATCGACCAATCATTCCTCCAAGGACATGGAAAATCATTTGCTAGAACACCATCAGAGCATTCCTCAGCCCAAATGGCATTACGCAATATTGGTATACCCCTAGGTGGCACTAAAATGCTTTGTATTGCTGATGCTCCAGTCTCACAGGTATCTGATTAAATTCATCTGCGAGATCAAGCTTTGTAAACACTGTGCATCCAGTAACCATTGGAAGAATATCCTCCAACAAAGGCATTGGATACAGATCAGGATCCGTGACCATGTTTAAACGTCAGAAATCCACTCTTGGGCGTAATTTGCCACTCACTTTTGGCACCAGCAATACAGGAGACACCATCAGAGACATGGAGGGCTCAATTAAACCTTTGTCCAACATTGATTCCACATAGCCCTCCAATGCTTCTCTGGCCCATTAATTAAGAGCATAGACTGGGCATCCCCTGGGAAGCTCCGTCCACTCCTTGAACCAGAATGAAAATGCTAAAGAGCCCATAGGGGAAAAAGGAGAGCTTCCAATGGGACCAAATACATCAATGAAGTCTCTATAATCAGCTGGTAACTCTACCTCCTGCATCCCCCTAAGCTCCTGCATCCACTCGGGACATCGCCCCTGACCTCCATCTTCCATGTCATCTGGGGCCAATCTGCGGTGTCAATGTAATCATCTTATACAACAAATCAATCCATGGCTGGAAACAATGCCACCATCGCATCCCAAGTATCATCAGATGGGCTAGATTCCTGATTGCACAGAAACCCTCCTTCAGCCAAAACGGGTTCTGCCAAATGACAGTCAGGGGCTCAAAACGCCACGATGGGGCTCTCCTTGACACATCAGTGAACACTAACTCAAGACCCCTTCTCAATTCCAGCTTCAAATGTTCCGCTAGGTGAACTCCACATAATTTTCCTCAGCCCCTGTATCCACCAGGGCGAGAACCTTCTCTGTCCAACCATGTGAGTATAACTCCACTGGAAAAATTAACCTATAGTAAAGCGAAGAGGAAGGTTTAATGTTAAAAGCATTCTTAGATTGCAAATTCGCAGGTAAGGTAGGTCTGAGACTATAACGCTTCTCAGGCCCCTGGCCTGTTCTTCCCAACTCCTCACCGTTTCCCTGGCGGAATCCCCATGGATATTCCCAAAGTTCTGGGGAGATTTCTGCCATCCTCCTCATCCTCTGCTGGCCACAACGGGCGACTGGAACCTTCCTGGGGACATCAAAACTTCTTGCCAGTTACGTGCCAAAGCCAATTGTTTCTCGACCTGAACCACCAATGCAAATTCCTCCACCAACGAACTCTGAACTTTAGCAGCCTCCATGGCGGCTAACATATATGCTTGCAGCCCTTGTCTGAACCTTTGCAATGATAATGAAACTGTGACTCTTGCTGCTATTGCCAATGGGTAGAAAATCCGCCCATATTCTTCCACCAATTCTCAGACCTGACATACCATAAACAAAGCCGACCACGCTTCATCCTGCGCTTCATCTGGATAGGCTTTCTGGTCAATCCAATTGACACACTAATCCATGGATCCGGGAAGGTGACCTTGCTCCTCAACCAACTCTTGCACCCACCTGGCCAGTTCCAGGGGTAGTGACTCCACGATTTGCGCAATCTGTAATGAGAAGGGGGTCTCCCCACCCATTTCTTGAGCCAACTGCGCCTGAAAATGGATCTGCGACACCACTTGGTGGATCTTCTCCAAAGCTTCCATGTGAAAAACAGCCTGACCTTTTGGAGATGTAGGACCTCTCTGGCATTTCTCTGACTTAATGGGTCTTGTACCACACACTTGAACCACCTCTATTATTACAAACGTAAGCGAGAAGCTCACCATCACTACTGTCAACAAATGGTGGTACCATTCCTCCCCTTCTGGAGCCACCACCTCTTCTTGGGGCCCCACAAAACTGACAGAAAAGTGTTTGAGTTTCGTCTAATGTAACGGGTGGGTTCACGCCAATATGCTACAAACGAATTGGGCAGTAAGAGCCATGTTACTGACCATACTAGGGACAGACCTGTAGATTTCATCCTCAAACCTGACCTCCATGTCTCGTCGATGCCATATATTCTCATAACACTGTTCCCATGACGCTGTACATCAACAGCAGAGTATGGGACCAGGAAAATCCAAGAACGACGCCAACGCCACACTGAGCTCACTGCTTGAGCTCATAGTTCTGATCTGATCTGCTTTTAACTTTTTAAATAAAATTATATTTTCTTTTTAATCAAGCAGATTATTCTTTATGTATTTTCCTGTTTTTCCTCATAGAAGATGCAACTGCCCTTCAGGGCAGCGGCGACCTCCCCTTAATAGTGCTCTTCTAGTATGGAATAAGCCTCTCTTTTGGTTAAGCTCCTCCAAACCCTGACCAACACATCATTAGCAAAGATTCCCCATCCCACCAGATCACCATCCACGCCGCGCATAAGCCCGTCATCATTCCACTGATGTGATTTGGGTTTGGGATGGCGAATTTTCCCAGCTCTGAACTTCCCAAGTTTGATACTCGTTGAATCAGGGCCAAGTTCAGATTGAACGCCACTCGATCCAAAACATTGTATGAATCAGGTGCCTCCTGATCCATTACAGTGATGCCTAGATGGAGTATAAAGCTCTGGTTTACTATTGAAAGCCAAGGCTAGATTGACAGGCTCAAATATCATGTAAGGGATTCTTGATGACAGATACCTCCTCCTGCGGTAGATGGCTAATGGCACATGCTATATATTTAACTAAGACGACTACTATACCGCCAGAGTCCCAGGTCACTGTCAATACCCATGTACTTATCAATATTACCTCATGACAATTGCTGGAAATACGTGGCATGGATAACCCATCAGTCTTGGAGAACTTGATCTGTCCCAGAATTTTAGTCTCACCTATTCTGGATCCATATTGGTCTGCTGGATATCTTACTGGCAAACCTTGAACAGTGGGGCTAATAAAGCCAGCTGCTTATGTTTGCCTTCTCTGATAGAAGCCATAAATGATGTTTAAACTTTGGAAGTCTAAGGTCCTTTGGGTAAGAAACACAATCATCTTTCACTTTAGTTGGCACCTTCAATGGGCAAGCGCTCACCACTGAAGACCTTAAACAAGTTAATAAGTTATTTTAAGATTACTCAGTCTTTATCTCAACACTTACCTACGAATTTGGAAAAATAAATGGCGTTTTACATCACGTTGAGACTTGGGAAGCTTAACCCATATGATCCCATCCCTACCTGAAAAGTAGGGTGAAGAGGCTCAAGTGGCTAATGAGTTCAAGCACCACTTGAATCCTGGTTATTGGTGTTTTCACGTAGAACTTGGTTCTCCCTCTCCTTTTAGTTTAAAAGAAGAATGGCAGAATCATGTAGTAATGGACTATCAAAACTTAGCTCCTTTACAAAGAAAGGACAGTTACCACTTTCTCTAGATCAATGACCCACATCTTAGTTACCAGTGTCATGATTCTCCCTTTATTGGAGAAAGCCCCAAATAGGGGTTGCGACTAACCTATGGTCAAAATGCCAGATTGGGCTCCCCTTTAACTTGGATGATCCTGATCCAAATTATTAGGGATCAGCTCAATAATATATTAAACTAATAATCAATACCAGCAACCAATACTGAGGATATGAAACCTATCATGTCATGGCAAAATCACTTTTGGCGCTTGCACCCCAATATAATAACCCTTTTGGGATGCACTGGCGAATTATGACAAGGATAGTACCATTCACATTGTATTAATATTATTGTTTTATATTGGTTAGCAATTAATGCCAAGATTCTCCTTATCCCAAATACTTCCCTTCCTAATATCAATTCTAGTCTCAAAATCTATAAATACCTCAAGGCTTTATTCGAATAAAGTACCATTTCTTGCTTATCTCTTTTCCTATTTATCTTCATAAAGCCTTTAATGCCTATATACTCGCTGGGGGCTTTGGGGCCCTAATTTAATATGGGCTAGTTATGAGATGCTCCCTTGTGTCCCAACAAAGTGGTGCTCGCTACAGGGTCCTATACACCGTTAAAACAAACATAAGTAATGGAGATTTGTGGGCAAGTAACCCTCACGACCTCCCTGCTGAAATAAACCCCGGCTAACTACTCTGGAACTTCAGTTATCAAGTGATTTATATCGCCTCAAAAGGCTTAACAGCACAGTTTCTAAAGCCCTTTTGGAACATCCCCAAATATCCATAAACCCCCTTTCAGGGATAAGTTTACCACAGGTGAGAGAAATATAGTTTCCTTCCTTTTTATGTATGAAGTTGTTATGGAAGAAGCAACTGACCATTTAAAAATCAAGTACATACTTTGCTGCTTGAGTCGTGGGAAACAGGAGATAATGGTTCCACTTATGGTTACCCTCAGCACTTGGACGGAAGTTAAACAAGCACCTCTTAAGGAATTTGGCTCCCTGCAGAGTTTGAAAAGACAAAAACAGGCCTTAATGTGCCTTAACCTAAATATGGAGAATTGATCACCTCTTTTGTTGAGCAATTTTACAGAAAAGCTCAACTTCTACTGCTTGCAAAAATGCTACCACTAGACGATGCATTGCGGCTATCATGGCTGGATTAGCTTCACGTCCCTCCTTGGCGATGCATATCTCATCAGTTAAGCGCTCTTTCCAAAATGCACGAAATATCAAAGAGGCCTTGAAGTGGTGGCTGACATCTAAGAAGTTAACCCTACGCAAGAATCTCTGAGGCAAGCATCTTCTCCAACCACTATAGCCTCTTCTACAGCTGTCTACATCTATAAACCTGCTTCTACGGAGTTGCCACCACATTTTATAGTCTCGTGAAGATAGACAGAGGATAATGGCCGTGATGGGGCAGCGCTCCCATCCATCTTCAGCTCTAAAAATCCATTTAGTAAAGTCTATCATCTCCTTGCCTTACCCCTCTTCTTCTTCATAGCTGCTTCCTCAAATGTTCCATCATACCATCCTTCCATGACTCTACCTCTATCTCCCTCACCCGCTCCTCAGACCATCCCTTGTACAAAGCCAGTAGCCATGGGGCAACCCAATCCCCTATATAAAAGGCTAAATGTAGAGCTTCAACATTTATAGCATCTCCTCCAAAAGCTAAAAGGGTAGATGAGCGCCACTGGGGCCTATCCTGAAACAAAGGGAGCCCTGAACTTACCTCACAACTAATGTACTCCCTGAAGTGCATTGATAACCCCTCTGATGACGAGTCTAAAGGGGGTTGTGAAGATTGTGGTCATTATGTGTTAGCCCCAGAGGAAGTGGAAGTACCTTATTGGTTGAACCCAGAGAGAGTGAATGTGACTAGGATCACCCATCAAACTTATCTCCATCAAGTGTTGAGGGGTTTTGAGATTATTGACACTGCCAGTTATGCTGACCAGCTCATTGCCACTCTGATCCGATCCAAACAGTGTGTGCATAACCTGCAGACTATCCAAAAAAAACTTTTGACAATGCCAAAAGACTTTCCTCTACTCTCCGTTTAAAGGGGTCCTCGCTCTATCCCCCAACTTGGGTGGAATCTTAACAAAAGTGCTGTTGTCATCAACGGAGTGTGGGTTAGGGCTATCCTCGACACTGGGTCCCCAGTGAACATTATGTCAACAAAACTAATTAAAAAATTCAAGCTGGCCTTTGAACTTGACTACACCTATGATTTTGGAAATTCAGGGCTAAACAACACCCGCGCCACTGGGGCGTGCTCTTCTCTGACCATCCGTTTTGTGAAGCGCATCTTATCAGCCCTAGAGGTGGCCTTGGCTAACAATACTTATGATATAATCACTGATAACCAGTTTAAGCTCAATATAAATGGGTTATTATACTGAAGAAGGGCTATCTATCCCTGATTAACTATGATGTTCCTCTGATTCTAACAATGATGAGCTTTATAGAAAAGAATACGCTTGCACCATTGAGTACCCCTCCTCTGCCTTACAACTATGCTACACAACAATGGGGCGGAATACAAAGAAGTTGCCCAAATTCAGTGGACGCTTTAGAGTGTATTCTATTTTCTGCTTCTGTAGATAGTCTTTAAGGCTGGTGAACAAAGGCTAGTTGACACAAAGATTACCTTACAATTCTCCCACAACTGTCTATTGCATCTAACCAGCGTTGAGGGTGTTAGTCCTTTAGATCCCAAAGTATTGCCAGGCGTATTGGACCCAGCCTATCAGTGCCCATCAATTTCCTGCTGTGGAATCTCACCAAGAAAAATTTGTATTAAAAAGCATCCTAAGATTGGCAGAGGCCTGCTAATATCCATTGAGGACATCAAGAATGTCCACTATATTGGGTCTATGGCAGATATGGTATTACCCTTCAACCAATAAATATGTACTTTGCCTACCATACATATCTCTGAAGAATTAACTCCAGTGGAGCTCGACTAGGTCCTTACCCTACTTGAGGCCTATAGTGACATTTTCTATAAATCTGATACTGACTATGGGCACATGAAGGGTTGGACTCACACTATTGACGTTTGGGATGCTCATCCCATCTGATCCAAATTCTACTGAAAATCAAAAATTGAGGAGCTAAAGATTCAGATGGAGCTCAAACAAAAGTTGGACACTAGGTTGCTGGTGCCTTTCCAAAGTCCTTGGTCGTCCCCTCTTCTACTTATAAAAAGAGAAAAATGAAGGTCATAGGGTAGTTATGGACTACTGTAAACTGAACTATTTCACCAAGAATAGCTACCCTATCCCTGTAGTGAGCACCACTTGTTTGGAATTCAGGCTGGTTTACTTCCCGCTGGTGCTTTTTACACCTGTTTTCAACAATCTTTTGCAGGTAAAATAATATTCTCAACTGAGGGACTATATTTTTGAGTATTATAATCCGTTTTAAATTTAAGATATGCCAATTTTATCAATACTAAAAAGTTGGTTTTTACAAAAATTTTAGTAAGTTGGAGGCGGTCAGAAAGCAAACCCTATTAGACCTTGCTGCTTAATATTTAAAGCAACTTGTGGCCTAAAGTAATTTCGCATAGCTTTTTTAAGCGTTAAATCTATTTAAGAAATATGGGTTTTTGACCTATTGGAGCTTTTTGAAACTCGCCTCTCTTTGTCATAATGGCCAATGGAGAATTGATATCATGAAAGATGAACCCATGTGGCAGAAATTTAATATACTTTATCAAATCGGATGATGGGACCCCAAATGCTTCCACGATTTCACCTCAGGGTTGTGCAGCCCAACTACCAACAATAAAGAATTTTGGCTGAAGAGAGTGAGTAATTGTTTTATCCCCATTCAAGGGATTCCACTAAGAATTGACTAGGTTTGTTCTGGGATATCTTCCATACTTACCCTTACAAACACTCTTATCAAAAAAACAGAGCTCCAGTTGTCTGACAGCCATATCAAAAATATTTTACTGCTATGGATCTCACTGCAGATACTGGAAATTATATTTTCACCTGAAGAATGATCCAAATTCATGTCCATAGCTAATGAAGGGTTATTTGAGCCAATGAGGATGCCCCAGGGCCTTTGCAGCGCGCTTTCCACCTTTTAGCACGTTATGAATGGGATCCTAGAAATCTTAAAGCTATCCTGTGTCCTTGTGTACCTCAATTATATCACTATCTTCTCATAAACCTTTTAACAGCCATGTGTAAAATCTCAAAGAGGTCTTTATTCATCTTGAAAAGCCCTCAATAAAATTTAAGCTTTCAAAGTGCTTTTTCTTCCAATCTGAAAAGAAATTCCTTGAACACAAGATCTCAAAGAATGGGATTCAGCATATCCTAGATAAAGTCACCACCATTAAGATGTCGCGTTTTAGAGCCTAAAGGACATTTACATATTTATCTGCATGTTGAGCTTTAATATCAGTTCATTCCACAGTTTTCTGACTTAGTCAAACCCTTGTATAACTTCTCCAAAATAATGTACCTTTCAAGTGATGGCCTGAACTGGAACAGGCGTTTAATGCATTGCCTGCTCTTTTTTATTAAACAATTCAGTTCATTTGTGTTTTCAAAAACCCTTATTTCTTTTTACTAATACTAGTGATGTCGCAGTTGGGGCCATCCTCGCCCAGCGTGATGATCAGTTTGATCACCCATTAGCTTATTATAGCAAATTTTTAAACAAGGCTGAAGAAATTTCAACAATACTGAGCATGAGTGATTTGCTGTGTATTAGCAATCAAGCATTTCCTGTACTACCTATAAGGCACCCATTTCCTCATATCACTGACAACTTCTTTCTCTGATGGCTGAAGTAGATGAATGACACAAATGGCCAGTTAAAAATGTGTGCATCAGGGCTGCATTTAAATGATTTTACTATTATCCATCACACAGGTGCAATTAATTATAATGCTGATGGCCTCTTGAGGATGCTGTTACTGGCCACCTTGACTCCTGAAAGAAGAGTGAATTTACAATATAATTATTCAGCCTGAGCGATGGGAGTTAAAAACTCCAGAGATCTAAACTAAGCTATGAAGGATGACCTGAGATACTCAAATTTTATTATAAAAAGGCTGTATAAGAAAATCAAAAAGAATTGGCTTCCTTTATATCATTCTTCTTATTATCTATGTTATTATTGAAGGACACATAAATGTAGGACATAAAGTAGTGAAAAAGACTTATCAATGGCTAAAGAAGTATTGTTATTTGGAAAAATGATCTATGCCATCAAGGAGGTCCTATAGGCTTGTATGTCTTGTTGATCCCTAAGACTTGGCCAGTCTATTGTATCAACATTCATTCATGGCTCCCTAAGCCCCTTTAAAGTCATCAGCGTCAATGTGGTGGGCCCTCTGCCCACCTAACTACATGGCCATAAATATACACTATCAGCTATGGACCATCTGCCTAAGTGTGTTGAAGCAATTTCTGTTCCTGCTGCCATCATGGAAGCTATGGCTCTACTCCTTATTAGATCCACTTTCATCCAGGTTGGATTCCCACAAACCTTACTTTCTAAAAAGGGCTAAATTACACCTCACAGGTAGTTTAAGAACTAAAATTTCTTTTTGGAACTAATCAAAGTTTCATTACTCTCCTATAACCCCTCAACCGTTAAGGCGCTGGAACGTGCTAATGGAACACTGATTTCTATTTTGTTGAAGAAAATCGCCTCTGAACCTACATACTGGAGACACTAGTTACCCAACTTTTTGCTTACCAAATACGCTACTACTGGAAAATCAAGAAGTGCCCCTTCAAAGCTCTATATGGGCGTACCTTGACTACTAAATAGCATTTAGCCCATACACAATATCTCCATGTCTAAGAACTCTGATCTGACTATGAATGCCTTAGCTGATGAGATTGCCTATATCTAAGCCCTAGCCACTCAATAAGTTGTCCCCAACTCAGAAAGGGACACATACTATTTATGTCAGCTGACTCTCATTACCAATTTTCATTTAGATGACATAGTTCTCTTTTATTTCCATTGAACTATAGTTTGACAGAATAAGCTTGACGTTATTTGGTCAAGACCCTACAAGGTCATTCTTAAGTTGAACTCTTTGTACTCTTATTGACGTCAATTAGGATACAGCGATAAACTGAATACATGGCCAATTCCTGAAGCCCTATATTTTCTTCCAAGTGTATTTTGATGTGGCCGTTGTAGGGATTTGAGATGACGAGTAAGTCAAGATCCCTACTCCCAAACCGAGCCTTAATAAGTTGACACTCAAGCCCTTATAAGTAAACCTGTCCTTGAAGGTACTGATGAGAATTTTGATCCAGAAGCATTATGCGTAAGTGGATCAATGGAGATGTCTTCTCAAATAACACCTCCACTTCTTGAATTTTGAAAGGCTTGGCTCCCAATATCATGGTCATGAGGACAATGAAGAACAATAGCGCGTTAATCTTGCGGCTGATCCAGAAGGAAGCAAAAGACCTTGATTGTACGGGGCCATGGAGGTCTCCTAATCACCATGTCCTCACACCCTACATACATCAGCACCTTTTGACCAAATAAGGCAGTCTAGATCATCCCAGTCATTCATCTTCATTAAGCTCTCCGCTAGGTTCTCAGCTTCAAACCCATTTTTTACCCCAGCTACAGTCAATAGAACTGTTATGCCAATAGGCCTCTTAATGGGAACTCTACTAATCCTTTACTATTCTTAAATAGTGCACTACAACACTAGCATTTTATCACTTGTTAGACAAAGAGACTAGCAGGAGTATAAAACTTCAAAAGAGAACAAGATTGATATTAAGGACTGGGCCTACTTTCTGTAAAACAAGGATCATATCATTTTTATTGATTACTATGTAAGAGGCTCTTGATGTAGAATCCTCCTCCAATAGTGGATGGACAAGAGTACATGCCCCATTACCTATAAAAGTCACCCTGGTACCTCAAAAATTCAGTCTATAGTTAAAACCCAATTAATGGTAATGTCCCTCCAGGGCACCTCTTGTAGATATGAGGAATGGACAATCCTTTTTATATAAGACTTAACCTGTCAGGGGATCCTTTATCCAACCTATGTCAGACCAATAATATGTTGCTGGCTAACTTAACCAACAATTATAAAGCATTAGTCCAAATACTCTGGTCGCAAGCCCAACTATTATCTAATATAAATTGATGACACTTGCAGTTTTAAGAGCATACATAAGTTTGGTTTAGATCGCCCCAGTTGATGACCCTGGTATTAACTTCAGTTGGAATTTTGTTGATTAGTGAACAATGAGAAAGATTTAACATCTGCTAGAATATATTCAACGTCTTATCAACCGCCACTTTTTGGATTAATGAAGGATGTCTTACACCATATGATAACTTGGACGCCCTGCCTACCCTCTCCTGACCTTACTGAAAAAGTATGATGTAATAAGCTCATTAAACAAGTAAACTTATATACCTACAATTGTATGGATTACTAATGCCTTTACGTAGTCCCTGGGTTTCGCCCAGTTTTTCCAGGAGAAGAATGGTACTCATAGGATGGTGATGGATTACCAAAGATTCAACTTTGTAACTAAGAAATATACTACTCACCTATAAGGACCAATGACTAAATCCACCTACTTGTGAGATCCCAAAAATTATATGATATGTATCTTGCCAGCATATACTGGAAAACAAATTAGCGCATAAGGATCAGGACAGAGACACTCTCATAAAAAATAAAGTTTTTAAGCCAAAAAGTTGCCTCAGGGCTATGGAATGCGCCTGGAACATTTAAAAGACGTGTACATAATCCTGAGAGACTTGAACTATTGTGTCCTAGTTTACCTCAATTATATAAGTGTGTTCTTGAAGAATTCTAATGGATATTTAAAGCAGCTTATAGAATAATACAATCACTTTTTAAGGCTTTCTCAAACTCAATACACCAAAAACTCTTTTTTAAAACCAAAATAAAATTCTGTGGACACAATTACTGAACAAGGTATTTATATTTTTCCAAATAAATTTAAGGCTATTAAGAAGATTTCTTAAAGAAAAATGATATCCAGTTATTCCTCAAAATTTAAGATTACCTCCAATTTATCCTTTGATTTGCTGACCTTGCGGAACCTCAGGTATATCTCAAGAAAAAAAGGTTCCCTTGATTGGCGACCTGATCAGGAAAAGTTTTATAATTTAAGTACTGTTTCTATACAACAAACTTATTCTCGTCCCACCTAAAAATCCATACTATCTTCCCTACTGTTCACCAACAATTTTGATATGGTTGTGGGAGCCATATTAGCCCAGAATAACAAGAGTCAAGTTGGCCATCAATATGCATACTATAGTAAAACTCTATATATAAAGCTGAGTAGAATTTTATTGTTACTACATGTGAGTAACAGGATATATTACTAGTGATAAGTATTTTATCCATACTTGTACAAACACATTCTATAGTTATCACTAAACATGCCTCGCTCCAATGATTACTACAAGTGAAGGACTCCTATGGTAGCTGGCAAAATGGACCTCACAGTTACATAGGTATGCCTTCACCATTGTACATCATTCTGAATATTTCATAAGAATATAGATAGTTTTTTTAGTACTAGATGGTCCAAGAATATAAATAGGTTTTAAATTATGGTGATAACTGTGTACACATACTGAAGATCATAATTTTTTTTCTTAATTGGAAAATAAGAGAGATTAAAGCTAAAACTCCAGAGACTCAGATAAAATTTCAAAAGATGAGGTAAAACATTCAAAGACAGAAAGGAATGGATATAAGAAAGTAGACAATGGTGGTTGCAATATATGCACCCTTCTTCACAAACTGAAGAAGTTTGTGAGAGACATTCAAATGTGAGATATGGACCAGAGAAGCAGAACCATTAGAGGTTATAGAAGCGTTGCTTTTGGTATTGGATGGTAGAAACCATCGATGAAGTTTCTAGCCTGCCTAACTTGAAGGACCAGGATTGGCTCATCCCCCAATATCACCACTAAAATGTGGCACATCAGTCTCTTTACCGTTGTTAGTGTTTATGTGTGATCCTATTTCACACCAGATTACATGGGCATAAATATCCTTTTACAAAAAGACTTATTGACCAAATGGGTTGAGGTAATGTTCATACCTGCTGCAACTACAAAGCCTACCGCCTTATTTTTTATTATTCTTTTTCACCTCAGCACAGGTGCCCATACCCTTCTTTGATAATAGCTCACTTTCATCTCCCAGGTAATAAACCAACTACACCTCTTTATTTGACACCAATCAAAACTTATTGCCCCCTACAATGAATCTATAAACTTGGAGGTAGAACAAGCAAACGAGGCTCTGGTTAACTCTTTGGAAAATAGTTTCCTCTGACCCCATGATAAAAATCACTACTTACCAAGCCCCTTTAGGCCTATAGAATAAGCTCCAAATGTTTATAAAGATGCATCCATTCCAAGCCCTGAATGGATGAGAACCTTAAATTCCAAGTAGTGTACAACCCTTGTTGGATTCCTCCATAATTGCAGTAATAAATTGACCATTAGGGCCTAAGAAGATTTTATTCAGCTAAAAGCTATCACCATAAGTTTTTTTGAATATTTCCAATAAGATGATCATTCTAATTCCAACGTACCAACTATGCTGATCATTTAAGTAAAAGAACTTATTCTGTTTCACCATCATTGCCCAGAAGTAGTCTCTTAAAATATGATGTCACCTGATTAGGTCCCTATCATGCATATAAAAAGGGATTAACAGGTACTCTATTTATATACTTCCCAAAGTACTGAGTTCAACTAAGTTTATGGGATATTCATTAAATCTTAAGTACCCTGCTCTCACCGCCCTGGGTTCTGCTCGCTTAACTCTGGGAATTTTGAACTTGGGGCATCGAAAGGGGTAATCTGTTGCACATATCTGACACTAACCAGCTAGGCTTAAACTTCCTTAGAGAGCTGTAAACTTGACACTTGCACGCCAACTGTGCATCTTCTTTACAAATAATCCTGTATACATTAAAATCTCTTGATCCTTCGGAGCTAATCTCAACCTCTTTCCTTTTAAGCCTAACCTTACAAGAAGTTCTTCGCAAAACGAGTGTCTTCTTCAAATCATGTTAATCCCAGACTAGTTACTTACAATTACTTCAGATAAAGGACAAACCTAAGATTCTGTGAAATAGACTGTTTATTTAAGATAAAAATTCAGTATTTTTATACTTAATACTAAAGAATTAGTATGTAAAATAATCTAGTGGATAATAAAATGTGGATTTGGAAGATATTGTATCTTCTTCAGGAAGCTCAGAACAGTCTCTTCTTCCATTAATTTCTCTCTTGGGCATCCATTTTCTCAAGCTCCTGAATTCATGCACTGCAGCGGTGTGTGGAGCCTTTTGTATCAGGGTTGTTGGTTCCGTGGCTCCTGTGCACTTCAGTGGAATCCAAATCTTTATTACCATCAGTGGACTTAATTTCCTGGTTGCTTGATGGCACCGTTTTTCTTTTTTTCAATTGTATCCTTTTTGGTGCACCATTCAGCACCTAAATTGTTCTGTTCCTTCTCGATGTTACTCAAACAAAAATTGCTATTTTTGGAGCTAAACTCTTTTTGGTTTAATAATTCTTGTGCTTTGATTGGTATTTACTCGTTTCTACCAGAGGTTGAGGATTTACCAATTTTGTGGTGTCTGAATTTGTGACATCATCCCTACCAAGACAAGACCAAGGGTAGGATCTGAGGTCTAGCGTGGACTCTGTTAAACAAAATGTTGGTGTCATCATCTCAGATGGAGTAATCATGACCCCTCTTAACCAGTACAGTTGATGGTTCAGTCCAAATGGCTTGAAGCTTCTCAGGCTGGCTTCCACGGACGTGATAAAACAATACATTTTTGTTGACTCTAAATTCTGGCAGTTTTGTAGATCACTGGGTGACTTTCTGCCCTTTTGGGATACTATTCTTGATGTTCTTCCCGCCTTCTAGTTGTATGCATATAAGCTCATAAGCCAACTCTTGCTGATAGTCCCAAGGGTTAAATTCTTACAATTTGTGGAAATTATTGGAGCCAACAGGGTAGGTAAGGCGGCTTCTCTCCCATAGAGCGCCTTGAATCTAGACATCCCAATGACCCTGTGGTGGCTAAGTCAGTAAGCAAAGTGTGCAGATGGTAATAGGATATCCCACTTTGACTTGTAGTTAACTCCTATCTTCTTGAGGATCCCAGATAACGTCCCATTTACTTGTTCCACACTTCCTTTTGATGATGGTGTATAGGGGGTAGTTAACAGCTGTTTCACCCCTACCAAGTCCATAGGTTTCTCACTACTTCAGAGATGAAGTTCTTCCTGTTATCTGATAGCAAGATCTGTGGACAACCATGTCTTTTGATAATCTGATTGTAAAGGAATTGGGCAGTGGTCCCTGCGGTGTACGTCTTAATCGCCACTGCCTCAATCTACTTTGGGAAGTGGTCAATTGCTACTATTACAAACTTGTTCCCACTTGAGGAAGTTGGTATTGGTCCTACCACATCGATAGATACATTGTAAAAAGGCGCAGATGGTGGAATTGGTGCAAACTCAAACTTTATTTCCAATGGTCTAAAGCTTGCACATGGTATACACGTCTCCAAGGCTTAGTGCAAATCATCAATCATAGACTTTCAATAGAAACTGTCCTTGTGATAAGCTAGGGTCTTCTAAATCTTCCATGTCCCACATGTTTGTGTGCCTCCATCATTACTTCCATTTGATCGCTAGATCTCATATATGGATATCATTTCCTTAATAAACTTTTAAAGTTTTTCATCTACTATTTGCGTGTATTTTGAAAATCTTCTTAAAACTGACTTGACTTATTCAGTTTCTTTTTCCCATTCCTCTTCAGGTAAGCCAATTAGGTCACAAAGTTGATCGCTCTCATGCATATGCAAATAAAACACAGGCAATCTTGAGAGCCCATCTGCATCTAGGTGGTTGCTTCCAGCCCTGTATATAATTTCAAAGTCATATCCTTGAAGATGAACAGCCCATCTGGCTAGTATCCCATCAGGATTCTTCATGTTCCTGAGCCAGCGTAAGGATGCATGGTCTGTTATGACTTTAAAGTGAGCTCAATATAATTATGGCCGAATGTACCTCACTTTTCTAATCTCAGAAAGACATTTGCACTCTGTAACAGTGTAGTTTCTTTCCCCTTTGGTAAAGACCTTGGAATAATATTTGATGGGATGGTCAATCCCCTCCTCGTCTAGTTGTGCTAGTATTGCACCAAGTCCTACGTCGCTGGAATCAGTGTATAGGTAGAAGGTCTTGTTGAAGTCTGGGTATGTTAGATCAGCACTTCTACCAACTTCGTTTTCAGATCCCAAAATGCTTGTTCTTTCTATAGTCACTACTCAAACTTAGAGTCCTTGTTCAGTAGGTATGTTAGGAGAGTATCCAAGTCTGCAACTTGTGGGATGAACTGTCTGTAGTAGCTGATCATGCCCAGGAACACCTGGACATCCCTCATACTCTTTGGACGCTCCATTTCAGTTATTGCCTTCACCTTCCCTTCTTGAGGTCGTATCCCCTGTGCACTGATCTCATTTCCCAAAAACTCAATTTTTTTTCTGAGAAAAGTGAACTTGCTCCGTTTCAACTTAAGATTTGATTCTCTCAACCATGTGAACACCTCTAGAAGGTGCTCAATATGCTCTCTGAACGTTCTACTGAATACAGTTATATCATCCAGATAGATTAGGACACTCGTCATCTTAAGTTCTCCAAATATTCGGTCCATGGCACGTTGAAAGGTTGATGGGGCGTTGCACAGCCCTTGTGGCATCCTGGTCCATTTGAAAAAGCCTTGGCTGCTGATCAAGGCACACTTTTCCTGGTCTTTGGGTGACAGTTCCATCTGTCAGTGCCCACTGGCTAGGTCTGTTGCTGAAAAATACTCTGAACCGCCCAACTATTTCAAGGCGTCATCAATTCTTGAGAGAGGGTAAGAATCTTTTTTTGTAATTTTATTTAAGTGACGATAGTCCATAACCACCCTGTGTGAGCCATCTTTCTTGTGCAACAACAGAAGTGGCGATGGCCATGGACTATTTGAGGGCCTCAACAAGCCAGCATCTGTAAGTTGGTGAAGCTCCTTAGTGTTGACCTCCTCTTCCTTTTTGATTAGCAGTATGGCTTCAATTTGAAAGTATAGCTGGCCCTGTATCCATACGGTGTATCTCTCCTTTACACAGACCATAATCATTTGGTCCTTGGCTAAAAATATCTTCAAACTCTTCCAATAAATCATCCAGCTCTTTCCGTTCTTCCTCAGTCATGTTAGCAAGTCCCAATTCATCTAATTCTCCAACAGCGTGTACTGACTCTATAGTATTGCAATTGGTTAGTTTCGCTCATGCCACAACTTGTCCTTTTTGGTTTGGATAGGTTGAGTGGTGATGTTCCCCAAGAGGATAGTTACTTCACCCTCATGACTAGAGTCAAAGAATCCAGGCAGCACTTGCAGCTCCTGTTCGCATACTCCTTCTCAGGTGTATATTTCATTACAGTATTCTGAGGAATATTTACACTTATGGCAGTGTGCATAACTCTTTTTTTCCTGGTCAAATCTCCATTGCCTCATTGGCACTTAAGGTTAACCCGTCTTCAGTGCACTCTGAAGCAGGTAGTTATTTCACATCTTTTTGCAAAGTATGTAGTGCACTGGGTAGATTGATTGCTCAGTTTCAACCAGACATGTCCGCTGCTTCCTTGGTTTCAGGTCTTTATCCTTAAGCACAAGGGGCATCTGGTAGTTTAGTAGACTCGCAGTGCTGCTAATAAAGTCAATCTTTGCTCCAAAATCCAATAAAAATTGTGTGCCATTAAGAAAGTTATAGTGATCGTTGTCCAAGACAGCAGCAGGTGCAGTGAATACCATGCATCTAAAGCTTAGGGGTAACGCAGAGCAAGACCCTAACGCACGTATGGTGTCAGGTCCTGCTTTCTGATATCTCACATGGTAGTCGTTGTCCAGAATAAATTTTCAGCTTCTTCATCAATTTTGAGGATATGATATTGACTGGGGCACCAGTATCAAAGACTTCCAGTGCACGCACACGCTGTATCACAACTTCCACTTTGGTTACACTCTTTCCAAATGGATTCCCAATTGACAGCACGTCTCCAGCTGATTTTCAAATTCCTCTAATTGCTTGGGTGTATTGGACGTTGATTCAGCGTGCAGAGTAGTAGTCTTCACGGTAATCCTGAAGGTGTCCATTACAAGTTGTTCGCCTTCCTCTAGACTATTGACTACTTGAGTGGGCTTCATTGCTTGATCTAGGTATGTAGAGTTCAACCCCTCATCAGTGGATCCATGTATCTGTAATTGTGCAGGTACAGATACAGTACTGGGGGCTCCTAAAACATGGTAATTGGCATCCATCAAGTCTTCATCTTGGTGATCGTCCTCTACTTCCACGTGTAGGTTCACCCAATTTATGGTTCCAGGGGTTTCCTCTTTTTATGAAGGGGGTTTTTCTTAATCGCCTTTCATCAGACAAAATCTCCAATAGTGACCATGCTTGTGACATTTGTGGCACATGAACTCCTTGCGCTGATACCGTGGAACTGGTTTGAAGTCCTTGTCTTTTGGCTTATCACTCTTGTCCTGTGTAGTGTAAACCGCTTTTCCAACTCTTCATGTTGGTTGAGTCATTGGTTTGTTATCAATGTTATAAGTTCCTTGCACATTGAGTATCGCTTCTTTGATGGACTTGAAAGATCTAGACGTTTTAACTGCAAGCGTCATGTGCATCTTGAGGGCTGGATGTGCTTCCAAGGAACTTAGTAGGACAGTCTTCGCGGTAGGCAAGTTTAAGGTCCCTGTAGTTTATAGTTGTTGTGCTCAAAGGTAGTATTGAGTAGCATAATTTGTGACTGTCTCTGTCTTGCCCATCTTCATCAATATGAACTTCTGCCTTATATTTTCAATATCCTGTGCGCTACCAAATTCTGATAACAGGATTTCCTTGACCTCGGTCCAGGTCAAACTGGGCGTAAACTAGTGCTGAGTATCTCCTGCGCTTCGCGGCTCATGCAGCCTTGGATTTGACGAGCCTTCTGCTTGTCACTAGCGCTGTCCATGCTGTTCTCGTACATTTGTAAAAACCCAGCTATTGTTCCCTCGCCAGGAGTAAACATGGTTTTGAAATAGGGTTTAAAGCTTGGATCTTCCTCTATTGGAGCACATTGCTGATGTCACGGAGTTGTTGCTCCCTGTGCAGCTAACACTGGCATTTCCAAACGTGAGGTGTCCAGTAAAGGGCGTAGACCAGGCTGCAGTTTTACTTGAAGTTGATCCATAATTTTCTCCAAGTTCTAATCACTTTCATCAAAAATAGTCTCATGGTGGTCTAAACTTTCACTATACTCATAAAATGTTTGTACATTTATTCCATTTTCTGCTTCAAGGTGTTGGACCCGTTCCTCAAGTCCCTTCAGATCAGTTTCAATTATTTTAGTCACTGGTATGTGCCCTAACACCAGAGTAGTAGCCACTCAAGCCCTTCAAGCGGTGTCTGAAACCTGATCTAGGTACAACCTCAACTCCACTACTTCTTTTTCCAACGCTTGCAGCCTTGCCTCAATCATTTTTTTTCAGTTAGGGGATAGGCTTCCTGCTGCTTCTTCACCACGGTATACCTCCATAGTCTCAATACTAGGCATTTCCGTTTGCCCTAAACCCTCTCTTCTAAACTGTGTGGTTGGCTTCAACTGTCAGGGAAAAGCCTGACATGAAAGATATCCCTGATATATCAGTTCTTATTAGTAGAATATATGATATATGCAATCAGCTTAAACAATCGAAGATGATAGCAAAATCACATAGCAGAATGAATAATGAGTCAGATGAGTCGATTCAAGCCTATCAAATCTGAATTGAACATCGGAACACCTGGGGCCAGGTCTTAATAATCCTAACTAGGCAGTTGACTACTAGTCTAAGCTTTGGTAATCCAAGACAGAAAGAGCCTAAAGAATCTAAAGCTAGATAAGAATCAAGTAATCCCTAAAGCTAGTTCAATTAGTCTGAAAAGTGTATATAGATGAATAATTCTAAAATCATTCCTTGCAGTCAATAAAGTTAAGATGCTTCTAAATATTTATTTGCTTTACCTGCTTTTAATCCTTAGTAAAGTACAAAGATCTTTATTATCAAGCTTATATCAATTTAACAACCCTGAAAATCCAACTATTTCCACTAACCCAATTTCACAATTACCCACTGTCACTGGTATCTTATCCTTAACAGGGGTTGGACTAACTGATGCTCTACAACTTATATTAGGGCCCAACAGAACTTTATTTCCAGCTGTTGTATTTTTTATCCGCATCCTACCCTTGTTATACTAGACTCTTATCTCAGGCATGGCAAGTTCACGAGTTGCTATGCCAGACTGGGTTAAAGATATTCCAGTCCCTTACATCAACCCTGTAGTGAGAACCAGTCTCGCTGCCCTGGGTTCTATTCGCTTAACTCTGGGAATTTTTAAACTTGGGACATCAAAAGGGGTAATCTGTTGCACAGATATGGCACTAATCATATAGGCTTAAACTTCCTTAGAGAGCTGTAAACTTGACACTTGCACGCCAACTGTGCATCTTCTTTACAAATAATCTTGTGTATGTTGGAATCTTTCATTGAACCAAAGGAGTTTATCTCAACCTCTTTCCTTTCAAGCCTAACCTTACAAGAAGTTCTTCTCAAAACGAGTGTCTTTTTTAAACCATGTTAATCCCAGACTGGTTACTTACAATTATTTGAGATAAAGGACAAACTTAAGATTCTTTGAAATAGACTGTTTATTTAAGATAAAAATTCAGTATTTTTATACTAAATACTAAAGAATCAGTATGTTAAATTGAGTGGATAATTGAATAGTGGATTAGGAAGATATTATATCTTCTTCAGGAACCTTGGAACAGTCTCTTCTTCCATTGAAGTATCTCTTGGTCATTCATTTTCTCAAATTCCTGAATTTATGCACTGCAGCGGTGTGTGGAGCCTTTTGTATCAGGATTGTTGGCTCCGTGGCTCCTGTGCACTTCAGTGGAGTCCAAATTTTTATTACCGTCAGTGGACTTAATTTCCTGGTTGCTTAATGGCACCGTTTTTCTTGTTTTGATTGTTTTCCTTTTTAGTGCACCATTCAGCATCCAAATCGTCCTGTTCCTTCTCAATGTTACTCAAACAAATATTGCCATTTTTGGAGCTAAACTCATCTTAGTTTAATAATTCTTGTGCTTTGATTGGTATTTCCTTGATTCTACTAGAGGTTGAGGATTTACCAATTTCACAGTGCATCAAATCTGTGACACCTGCAAAAAGATTTTGAGGGTTCCTTGTTGAGTTTAAAAATAGTAAACAAGATAAAATACCTGCTTCAGATATAATCCTAGTAAATCAACTACTAAATACAAGCCTTTACTTTTAAGAAGTTGATAAAATGAAAAGAGGGAAGTTTATTATAAACATTGCTAGACAATAATTGTAAAAAGCACCTCAGATATGGCTTCCCAACTTCCAATTACTAAGCTGAGCGCCCTAAAAGTGAGTTCATATTTCATTTTCTAAGGAAAAAGTGAAACTTCAAGTTGGGCCATTAACCCTGACTGATCATAAATATCTTAGTTGTGAGGAACTCAGACAATTGCACCAATATAGAGTCAGAGCTCACCTTATAGTTAATAGATCAGTTTAAGTTTAATAAAGTATTCAGACATATAATCTCCTTCTAAAGTTGCCTTTATTTGTTTTATTATCTAATAGAAGAAGCAGAATCTCAAGAAGTTGACAGCTTTGTCGCCATAAATTCAAACCTTGGCTTACAGTCTTACTGTTAGCTGAAAGACTTATTGATTTGATTTTCAATCACTGAGAAACTGCTGGGTATTATTAGTCCTCAGAACCCAGAAGAAATTATAAAAAGCTGTTGGACGTAGTAAATACTTCTAGAAGCCTGGAAACCAGCCCTTTTTTCTTGCAAGTATTTTATTAGTTCGCCACACTCTATAAGGTAGTTTCCCAATAATGTTATATATATATATTCTGCAGTTGGGCTAGACCTTACTCTCTTCTATCTTTAAACCGTCATTTATTTAATCAACTCTATATATACAAACAACAAACGCTCAGGATGGCTTGCTTAGCCTGTCAACTTCAATAATGTGATCGCAGCCCTCTTAGCGATTTTTTTATTAAAACTGTTTGGGTACATTAATTTAGCTACGTATGTTTACCTGCAAAGACACTATAAAAATTAAACCCAAAATCAGCACATCACTTCTGAAAATTGCGGAGTTTTTTGCTGACGCACCATAATTTTTATTAGAAACAGAGGCTCAGCAGGACTAGGCCTGTAAATTTTAAAATTAGATATGGTTTAACATTTGATCTGTAAGGATTTACAAAGGAACCAACTGAACCCTCATTAGAAGTGGGTCCTGATGTGGCAATGGATAACTAATAGCTGGCAATCAATTTGTGTATTACAACTCTGGCTTACAAAAATACGTCTTTAATTATTAACTTCATAAATAATAATGAACCATTCATAAGTGATTATGGGTTTAGCCTCATTCCAACATCCTTGTTAGAAAAAATTCGGTGAAACCCCCGCCTAACGAACAATATGTGTGACACACTCTTTCACCAGAGAAAAAACTGAACCTTCAGTATTCTTTTAATATGCCATTTCTGAAAATTATTATGATTATTTTTTTGTGTTGAGAAGGCAAACAAACCCATTTATCTTATGACAAAAATACATAAAATTGGCATTATTATGCATGAAATGATCTTACTATTGAGTGATGTTTTCTTAATATTTATTAAATTTTTGGGTACTTTATTCTATCTACTACTCACTCTTCTCTCATAGGAAACTTAGAGCGTCTACTATGGTGAAAAAGGTACCACTTAGAATTTCATATATCATGCCCTAGCTAAATATTGAGTTAAATTACTTACCTGATGGTATGTTTAGGGACTGTGCGTAACATGAAATTGCAACTTTAAAACTTAGGGTCTGTTAGAATTTCAAACTGATAAATATGAACATCTGAGAACTTCTTTTAAATTGAAAAACGCTGATCTTAAATATCTTGGAGTATAGTGGTGGTGTAAATTTATTATAAAACCAATCTGAAGGCAATAATTCATCCCTTGCAATGAAAATGAAGAAATAGTGGTTTCAATGTCTTCTAATGGCTCTCTAAAATACTTTCCACAATGTCCTAATGCGCCAAACTTCAACTCTACGCCTCACCTCAAGATCTCTTTAGAAGCTTTTCTGCCTACCTGTTTGGAGGCCTTGTAGTCATCATTCTATGTGGCTAACACAAATTTGTTACTAAAAAAATCTGTTCTTGATTAATATCTATAATACACATCAGACTTGATGTTCATTTTCTTTCTCATTTACATCAAAGTTATAAGAAGAAACTCTGGACATTTAGGTTGCAGAGCAATTGGCAGATTTTATATTCCCTTAGGACCTCACCACTGTGTTCGCAACTTAACTTGTGGAAAAGGCAGACATTACTCTACACCCTTATGTAGACTATGGCAGCTTAAACAATGTAACCATACCAATCTGCATCACATTCATATTGAAGATCAAATTGCCAGAAATTTAGAGAAAGCAGAAGTCTTTACCAATCTACATTGCTTAACGTCTTTAAACAGACCCGCGTTAATAAACAGAATTAGATTACTGAGGTTCTCACCAGGAAGATAATTCCAATATTGGTTATGCTATCTAGACTTAGGAATGCATCTGCAATCATTTAACATTGTATTGATGTGGTGTTGGGAGAGCTTTTGGGTGTGCGTGCTTTGGCTACATGAACGTTATTAGTTCTCTCCCTAGATTATGCTTCTCTTGAGATTCACTTGCTGCAAGTTGTAGAACACTTTAAAAGTGGCTCACTGAACTCAGAGAATAAGGAAGTGTTAGTTCTTTAAGTCTTTGTCGCCATATTTATAAAATACTGTGCTTGACATGGGGACATATGATCACCCCTGGATAAGGAGAAAGCCTTTTTAGTATGACCCAAACCTACCTTTGTCAAAAAACTTAGAAGCTTTTTAGGGTCATGTACCTTCTTCAAAAAAGTTTAGACAAACCTTTCAAAGGTTGTTACACGCCTATATAAGGCCAGTAGTGCCAAATAAAATAAGTAATCGTCTATCTTGGAGGATGAATTTCAGGCTTTCTAGTTTACCTTGCTATCCACTTCAATACCAAACCATGTGGACCCAAACAATGAATAGAGGTGGACAGCGACCCTTACAATTTTTTTATACCTGCTTCTCTGTCAGAAGTGGGTACCAATGAACTAAAGCATCCATTGAAGACATCTCTCTCATAATGTCCCATCCTGAGCTAAGCTACGCTGTCTAAGATAAGGTGGTAGTCACAGTGGCGGAACAGTCAACTTTGTTAGCGCAAAAATCTACATGGTTCCTAAGAGACATTTTGGTTTTAAAAAACCATTGTATTTGCTATATTACCGCGCACTTCATGTTCTAACTCCTAATCAAACCCGCTGGCATGAGACCTTTTCTCACTTTGTGTTCTCTTAAAAGTTCACAAAGATCAATAAAATAGTTTTTCTGATACATAAGTTAGATCTAGCCAAAGCCTAGACACCAATGAATAAAGCTCTATAAAACCTAGAAAATGATTCCTCTGAGTTAAATTAATTCTAGACAGCCATTTCCCATCACTTGCGCCATGATTTTCACTTACTTGAGGAATAAAAAATATGATCTGTTTATAGAGGCTGTTCTGTCATAACCATTATTTCTTAAGTTACTACTATATCCCTGCCAAATACAACCTAAAACTTGAGAATTTATGAAAGGGCACTATAAAAGGACGACATGATATTATCATCAGGTACATCTAAGGATTCCCACCAGACCTCTTTGCTTAAAGATAGTCAAGGGTTGTCATGTTGATAATTGTGGGGCACATGAGATAAGTGATAACCCTGGAGCTTATTGCTGTATGTATAACTGGAAGGTGGTTTAAGCACAAATGCTTGTAATAACAGGAGTGCCTTGTGTGAAAAAGATGAAACTAAGTAGTCAGCCGCTTATGGGGTGTTGGTACTGGTTCAGAAAGCAGAAGGTCCCATGACATTTAAATTCTTGATGACTTTATTATGTGACTAACTCTTACAGAGTGATATGATGATCTATGGTAGTTGAATACAAGTATAATAAGTTTAAATAATTCTTCTCTTGCCACGCAGTTCAACAGAGACTCAGATGTCCAAGATTCATATCTTAAGTTTTCTTCATACGTGAGGTACCAAAAGAAAACATTAAAGACTGTGGACCTGAGTTTGCAGTCATATTTTAGGAAGACTTGTAAGAATCTTCAAATTCAACAATGTTGTTTATCTGCCTTCCACCCACAATAAGACATGCAGACAGTTTAAGTAAATAATGCTATTAACAATATCTGTAGTACACTGCGATTGATCACTAAAGATGGCCTCACACATTCCCCTTTCACAATTAGTTATAAGAACGCCCGCACTTTATTGTTGACTGTCCCTTGCTCTTCAACTATGAGCTTAACCCCTCATTTAACACGGAACACAATTGTGGATCCAAGTTTCTAAGGTGTGTTGTACTATGCCAAAATCATCAAGAAAGTAATCCTGGAGGTAAATACCGATGAATGCTTCCATAAAGACCTAAAGAAGAAGACAGATGGGAAGAGAATGGTAGTGCTTAAGTATAAGGAGTTTTCTCCTGATACTTGATGCTAAAAACATCCCTTTAAAGCAGCCATGGAATAAACTGGTATTTAAGTAGATAGGGCTTTACCAAATAGTTAGAAAGTGTGGTCATGCCTTCTATTTGTTGGATTTACGCTAAGTTACATATCTTTGCCACGTTTCATGACAGTAAACTGACCCTTTTTGAGTGGCTCCCTCATGAGACTCCAGAGTCATTCTTTGTCAATGGGCACTTTAGTGTGGATTAAAAGAGATTGTGGTCATCCGTCATTTGAAAAGAGATCTTGATTAACTGGCATTATGGTAAGCTTATTTGCAGCGGAAACAGCTGGGTTCCAAGCCTGCAAGTGTGCCCATTCTCAGGACCTAATGCTTGTTTTCAAAAGCACACTTCTACTACTATGAAACCTTTGACGACTTAAGCAATAGCAGATATGGAATTAAATCTTGCTCACTAAAAACTTATCTCAGGATGACGCATAAAGGGGGTTAGTTCCTCAAAAGCTAGTGGGCAATGTCTTACCTTATGACATAATTAAATGCATAAACTGTAAGAGCTAGGAGGAGAACCTAAGGCAAAGGTTTAAGTTGGCTGCCTCTATAATCTTAAAAATCCTTGGACTAACTCAGGGTAAGGGCCAAGTTTGAACAGGTTTCTATTAAGGAGTCACGTGATGAGGTTCACAGTGTTACATTAACATAAGTGAACTTTAGAGCTATGTAATAAAGAAAATGGTCCTTAAATTTGATTCCTAAACGAAGATTCAAATTGTTGAGATTTGAATGTGACCAACCATATAAATCAACCTCAGTTTGATACCCAGATTCCCTATAGACCTTGCTGTTATCCCTGAACTCCTTGTCCCGCTATTTGTATCCATTAGAATATTAGTTCTCATTGCTCTACTGTCAGATATTTTGCTAGTAATTTTTGAAAAAGACATCTATAGACTAATTCACCATAAAATTCTACCTTTTGGCATATTAATCCTTATAATTCTTTGACTGAACGCCAAATCTAAAAACCAGTTACATCCCCATCAAAAATACCAAAAAATCTCAGACAAGCAAAACCCTAAAGATGTACCTGACGTTTGATAGATGACCATCCAGTCTCAGTAGCAATGTAGACAGCCCAATATAAAATTGTTATGAAAATTTAGAAGATTTGGGAGCTGTAGTGAAGGCTTACTCACTAGAGGGCAGAGTATAAATTAGAAAAGTCTAATGTTGGAAAAGGGATTAAAGCAATGTAAATTATGGTAACTATCATCATCATCAAAATGCTCTAATCTATGCTCACGTCAAATCTTCAGCTCTGGAAGTACCCAATAGTTTACAGTAGCTTTAAATTATATAACTTGATAAAAGTTTACTAACAACAAACTTTTCATTTATATTAATGTATATTGTCTTCGTACAGTCATGCATGATTATGTGAATATCTACCTGTAACAATTTTTCCAAGTTGTAATCTTGATTACAACATTCTAGTGCTCAATACAGGGTGACTTCAATAAAATTATATAAGAAACCAAGGAACTAACTACCATGAGTAAAGTTCTAAGTAACTTTTCTCTAAGCTTTGGGGACAAGTATTCCTCTCAATACATGGACTTAAAGAAGCCCAATCTGACCACTTTTACCTCAGCAGTTTAGATAATGAGGAAAAGGACACTCTCACTATAAAGCTTGTCCCCATAGGGCCTCTGGCCTCCCAATCTCTAGGCCAGATAGCTAACTTAACCCCATAACATGTTGAAAAATGGAATGGAATGGCTATTTTGCAGGTACCATCTCTTTGCTGTAGCTATAACTAATCCCGCTTAAAGATCTTCATAAGATATAATATCCAGGACTATCTGTATAAAAATAATTGTTTATTTCAGGAAATTGATGATGCAAACCATAATCTGGAAGATTGCTAATCAGGAAAAAATAGTCAAAACTATTTCCAAATACATGCATCCATTGATCCACCAGATCATTTGGATACTCGCCCACAGCACATTGAGATCAACGGACAGGGCAAGTTAATGAAGCCTATACGCTATTAAACCAGTTAATGGCAGACCAAATGTACGGTACCTTTCAAGAATTTACGCAGTCATTTTACACAATTACTGTCAGGCAGGCGAAGCCAATCACAATGTATATGAGCTTGCGGATTGTTTGAATATTAATTTGGCTTGCATCATCAGCAAGATACTTTACCAGAGTGGGGCGTCAGATCAGTGGGTGGCTGACGTGGCTCATCACTGTTACCAGGTCGAGGAATACCTGAGAAACAAATGGAACTTCATACAGTTTTTAAGGCCATCAGTCATGAGGTCCACACTAAAATGTGTTGCACCATCAGGAAGTTGGTAGAAGAGTCAGTCTGGATGCTCATTTGCCTCTTGGGCGCGGTGATTAATCACCACAATTAAATTAAAGTAATTATAAAGATTACAAACCATTCAGTACAGGGTCTGCGGCCTTAAAGAAGTTTAAATGGAGTTAATTAATCTTACAACGTCTTAATGGAGAATTTGACTTGTTACACAACTTATAATGGGTACAAGTCCTAAGTTTTCCCATCTCAATAAAAGAAAATGGTGACCTAAAAGTATAGCTCATTTATACAGAACTAAAACTCTTATCAATGAGCAATTCTTTCATTATGTGCTCCAATACCTTTCTGACAAACTAGACTTGTCTTAGAACAAATTTTTTTAAGCCTCAGTAGATACTGGAAGGGTAATCTCACCAAAATTAAAGGAGATTGTCACCAAAGCACACAAGTCTAGTATGATGGACTCAGAATCAAAATGTGATGAGGCATCATTAAAGAAAAATATTTTGGTGGTTCTAGATTCAATACTAACCCCCCAAAAGATTGACTCAGAGCGCTATTCCAGAAATCCTTATTCACAACTCTCTGACTGTCCAAAAAAATTGCAATGAAACACCAGCTTGCCCTACTTCATCTACTTGTCTATCAACCCAGACTTGTTTAAACTTTAGCTCAAGAGTCAGCAGCTCTGACCTCTAACTGTGTCATGAGATCTTCGCTGATAAATTGAGTACGCCAGAAGTTATAGGGTTAACGCCATTAACTTTCTAAAGTTTGACAAGAAAGAGAACATACAAAACATCTTGTTGCTGTTTAGTATTAGCTTGGAAAGCATTAGTGACAAAGGTAGGATGGTGATGTTAATAAGTTTGTTGGACCCAAAGAGTTAAGAATGGTGATGACCAAGATTGGTGAGACTAGAATTTCTTACTAGAATGCAAAGGACCTTATTATAAAAGAATTTAAAGGAGCGGAGATGATGCTGACCAGGAAAACCGCTTCCCCAATAGCTTTAAAACAATGAACAAATCATAGAGTTCACCAAATGCATTTATCTCAAAGCTCAGGTATTATATGGTGCAAAAGTCTTGAACAACTATGACGCATGGATCATCTTACAAAACACTCATGAACCTTACAAAAAATTTGTACCAGGTCATGCTACCCGTGTTAAACAATAAATAAAATGTATCACAGATGGCCAACTATCCCATTACTGTGCTGCAACTTTTGATGCAAAAAATGAGGGCTATTGTGATAAACGAGAGATTTGATGCACGTTCCTCCAGAAGAACATGAAGAGAACTGCACAACTGCCACTGGGCCTGGAAGAACTGACATCCTGCCACATCACATGTCACTAATAAGGCTAAAGGGACACTACTTTAGTAAGTAACAAAAAGGGCCCAAACCCAGGGTGCATTTTTAAAGATAGCGGATTCTGAAAAAAGGGTAGAGATTGTGCAGAGTAGAAATTAGAACATTTACTTATGCTGAAAACTAACATATCCTTAAAAATTCAATGAAGCCACAACACCCATGGTTCTTTTAACTGAGAGTACAGATGATATGCTGGCATTTAATTCCCGTTCACACTAAGAAAACAATATAGAACAGGCAACAGAAGTAGTATTGAAACCCTATGTACAGCAGCTTGAGCAATAAGGCTTGCCAGTTTCTTATAGAGATACGCTTAGACTAGAAGGGGTTGATGTAGCTATCCCTCATGAAAAATTAAAGAAAATTAGCCCCCTTACTCTTCGATGAATAACAGTCCTTTCTGGGGTAGGACGACAATCTTAGTATGCACCTAATTAACAATACTGACTATTACTATTCGATTTTATATACATTGAGATTAGCATGGATAGGATCTGAGTTAGGGTTATAGCCGATAGGGGGCCCCTATCAATATTGTATCTACTAAGATGCTCAAGAAATTAGCTACTGCTGGATATCAATTACTATAAAAAAATTAGAACTATGGAACACCATTCAACTACCTTTCTGAAAACCTACATCGTGCTGCTGCTAAGGTTCAATTCTATCATTGTAATTGCTCCTGAAATTTTCCTAAAAACATCGCATTATAAAATTCTCATCATAACTCATTATGATGACTTATGGAGTCAAGCACAATATTAAGGAGAATAACTGACAATCCTTAGTCAGAACCTTCCAATGCACTACAGAAGTGGCAACCAAAAGACTGAGAGCAAAGCTCTGCTGTTTTAAACTTAGCCTCCAAGGGTAGAATCTTACCCATCAGCTGCTGAAAGGGCACACAGAACTAAATTTTACCACATAAGATTTTCTTATCAGAAAGCATTATGCTGAGGGCTGGCTGTCAACTTACCATTTTGCCCACTTAATATTCGTAGTGAACATGGATACCAAGCTAAAACTGCCACCAGGTCTGTAGGTTAATTGTTTTCTGCCTTTAACTACTCAAACAGAGAACCTCTTGTAGCACTGGGCGCATTCTCTGAGATCATGGTAAATTAGCATATTATTAGCTAACCTCTACTTATACCCAATCCAGGTGAAACATCAAGATGTTGCAATCCTCAACATCCACCAAACAGAATAAGTGCAATTCTTACATGAGTTTGGGATGCTGGATGAGTTTAGATTGGAGAGAAAAATCGTGAGGCCATTTTATCAGTCATATCTTGCAAATCTCTGCTCAGCTTGATGGATGACAAAAAGGATCATGACATTGCCCTATTCAAAAAATCAAAAAAATCTTTGCAGAAGCAACTTCAATTTAGTGTGTGCCCAAAACGTTCTGTATCATATTGACACCAAAAATCATCTGCTGATCCCTTCATCCTATACAACAGTCCATGATGATGGATGAAGACATCAATGAAGATTTTGATCAGATGATTAGAAGGAAGTGATTGTATTGTTCAAGATCCTGTGGGATTCACTTTTCTTAAATGCAAAAAAGGAGGTGGGTTTAGCTTAGTGGTGTTCAACTACTGGAGACTCAACAACATATTGAAGAATGACTCTTATTTCCTACTAAGAATTAAAAATACACTCAACTGACTGCGTGGAGATAAGTACTTATTCGCCATAAATCTCATCTCCAGCTACTGGCAAATATAATTTTTCAGAAAGATCAAGAAAAACACGCTATCTTCACTATCCAAGGCCTGTATGACTCATGAAAATGCCGCAGGGGGGTGTATTGCTCCATCACATTCCAAGGGGCCATAAGCAGCCTACTGGGAGATCTTAAAGTACCCTCACCTTGGTATGTTTGGATGACATAAACGTTTTCCTGAGGATGTTCATCGAGCATTTATAACACCTGGAAGTATCCTTCCGCTAGCTTGCTGCTGCCAACATGAAAGGCAATCCCACTAAATGTAACTAATTTTGAAGCAAGTCGAGATTTTGGGTTTTGTAATCACTAAGAAGGGTCTACAGCCCAATTTTCCAAAGTGAAGAGAATTGAGAGGATGAAGACGCCAGTCATCAGGTGGGAAATTTAGGTCTTTCTAGAGATTGTTGACTACTACTGACAGCTCATATAAAAATTAGTATAATAGGGAAATGCTATTCTACCTGTTGTAAATAAAACTCATTTTGATCAGATGAAGAACTGTCAGATGGCACCATCTAGTACCAAAAAAAGAACTGTCAGATGGCAATTAGCCAATAATGATTTGCCTCACATCAGATTTGATAACATGTTTCAGTTTATGGTAAACCATTTATTACTCAGACAAATTTTTCTCTCACTACAATAGAGGATGTGCTGTGACAGCTTGACAATAAAAGAGTAGAGCATCATGTAGATTACTTTAACCTGACTTTAATTGTGCACAAGCAGTATATACTTTTCTTAAAAGGAGTGCATTGAAGTAATTTAATTGTGCAAGAAGTTTAGGTTTACATTCATGAAGTGCACTTTACGGTGATAACTGACCACCTCTTGCTCAGGTGGCTACATAACTTTAGGAATATAAAAGAACATATATCCTTTTGGTAGCTGAAGTTGCAGGCATATGACTTCAATATTCAGCACCAGCAAGTGTGAAACACCAGAACGCTGATAGACTGTCTCAGTTCCCTACTAGAACATTGACTGCTGACATGGTGGATGGCCATTATGACAAAATGCTGAGTATGAAATATAATAACAAATCTGAACAAGTAAAATAAGAACTGGACTTACTGATGAAGATCACCGCCATTAAGGATATAAAACTCTCAACTTATAAGAATACTGCGTTACACTAAACCAGGACTAACCAAGTGTAGGGACTTGATCATTGGAACTCACAAAGCCACGGGCTACAGAGGAACCAATAAGACGTATGAACAACTGAAACACTGCCGGAAATTAATTCACTAAAATACTCACAAGACCATTGGCTGCTGCAGGAAGTGCCAAGCGGAAGTGGCATAATTTAAAGAGTCTTTGTATGAACCGGTTAGGCCAAACTCACTTTCCACACCATATTAGTTGACATTTTGGGGCCACTAACACCTGAAGAAGCCAATTTAGATACATTGTGGTGGCCATCAGCTACCTCACAAAATGGTTTACCAAACGGTCAGAGATCTAGGGGTTTTAGCAACTGCCAGTTTTATATTAGAGAAATTCTATAAACATGGTTGCCCCTAATTCCTTCTGATGGACAATGGCACTAACTTTACTTCCCAGGTGTTCACCAAGCTTAATAAAATGATGGGTATTCGTGAGGTCCTAAAAACACCCTATCACCTTAAAATTAATGGTATAGTAAAGTGGGTCAATGTCACCCTAATTGAAATCCTTAAAAGCTTGGAGTCAAGCAGACTTTCTAGCTGGCATCTCCTCATAATTTCTTCCATCTTTATATACAATATCGCGGTCCAATCTTCTAAGAGAAAATCACTATTTCAACTCTTGTATGGCAACAAATCGCGCTACCTCTTCCTCTAATTATGTGTTTACATAGAGAAAATATTCTTAATCGATACTTAGAGAACCTCACTCATACATTGATCCAGTTCTAAACTAAGACCTACTCTATTGCACTGGCTCATAAAATAAGATGCAGAGAACATGACAACAAGAACCTTCATCCTTTCCATGTACAAATGTAGGGCAGAGAGTGCGCTACTATGATAACCAAGGATTTAGCAGAACAAGTAAGCTCAAGAACATCTGGAAGGGGACATTTAATATCATAGAGGACTTCAACCCATAAGTATAAGCCCAAAAATCTCACTAAAGGGCACATAATCAACAGAGTATATGCAAAACTCTTAAAGCTATTTAATCAGGGCGCTGAGACGTCAACCATTACCACCATATACCTACTGTCATTAGTAAGTAAATATAATCCCCTATCTGGTCAAATGAGGGTGAATGTGAGATTTGGGTTTGGCAAATAATAAGAGATTGACTACAGCAATTTTACCCCGAACCCTATAGATCTCGCCGTTACCCCTTACCTCCTTGTCTCACTGTTTGTTTCCTTTGGCAGATTGAGTTTACATTAATATGCTGTAAGATCTTTACTAACAATGTCTGACCCAAATCTAAGCACTTATAAATCATTTACCATACAATCTTAACTATCATCAGATTGATCCAAAATGATTTGTCTCCTAAAAGACCAGTTCCTCAAACCAATTCCATTCCACACAATAGAAGATTACCAGTATTACTTAGCTAAGAAATACCCTAGATATGTACCTGACGCTAACAAATGACCATCAAGAAGCACTGACGCTTAACAGACGACCATCCACTCTCAGTAGCACCGTAGAAAGGTCACTAGTGGTCAATAAATGGGCACTAGAAGATTCAGGATTAGCAAGGAAGGATGCCTCATGAGAGGCCAGTGTATAAATTGAAAAATCTTGTTTCTATAAATGAAGAACATGGCAACACAAATTCTGGTATCTACCAACTTCAAAAAGAACTCTGTTTTTTGTTCACAATGGATCTCTAACACTGGAAGTACCCGATGAGACTACAGCAGGTCTGGAGAATACATTCTTTAAGGCTTATTATTTTACTGGGATTTATATTTATTTTAAGGTATACTTTCTTCATGCAGTCATACCTTATCAAATGCTTCTTTGCCTATGAAAATCTTGCCCATTTGTAATATTAGTTGCAGCACAAGTCATATTTAAAATACAATACTCATCTGGGTAAAGTTCTCATCAAACCTTAAAAACTTAATTTCAGACATACTAGAGCTATGGTATTACCATAGAGGGTAATCTTTCTAATGGCTAAATTGTTTTATGCTGAGAAAATAATCATTATTTATCCCCCATTATTCAAAGTTGCTTTTGTTATAACAACTTCTTTGTTGGTTGAGTTTTTATTAATAGATATAAAAATATTTTATAATCAGTAATTGATCTGACCCAGCTGTAAATCTCTTTAAGAGGTATACAACAACCCAATATAAATTATACCTTAAATTGAATGCTGATTAAATTCTGACGTTTGTAAGTCTAGTTACTTCTATGTAAAGCCCACAATGCCTAGACCATGAATATCAGATAATCATGAACTCCACCTTGGAGTCATATCAGTTGTTATCTTATTGGGCTACATGTTAATTTTATAACTTTAAATGTTATATTCTTTAGCCATCTAGGCATTGGAAACGCCTAAAGAGTTTTGTTTCCTTTAAATTTAGTAGTTAGTTCCCTCGTGATCTAAGTTTGAATCCCTTTACCACCTCTTCAGAAATAGGGAGTTTCAGACACTCTTCTCACACTCAAGGGACATAATTGTGACTTGAATTTTAAAGTACCAAAAAGTTTTAACAAATTGTCTTAAGAAGTAGCTACTTTATTACTTTGAGTTATAAATCAGCTTTATAAATTTTATGTATATTTTTGTTAAATGGTGAAATCTGCATGTTTTGGTCGCATTTCACATCTTACTATGGGTTGTATTCAGTGCGCCATACGATGCATCAACATCTTTTATCACTCTGGGCTTTCATTAATGTTCAAATGGAAGAGAGCAAGGGTTAAGAACCAAGGAGAATATTTACCTTGGTGTTGGATTTTAATATGCCCACATTACCCAGCCTAATCAATTACATTTAATCTGCTTATCCACTTGGGAATTCATCCAGTTAGTGAATGTGAGAGTTATCAATTATATATTATGATTTTGGTCGGAGTATTTTCAATAAATTCAAATTAGATAACTCGCTGGGTTTGATCTATCAGATCAATATGCTAGATTACTTAATCCTTGTTGGGGTTAAACCCTGACTTAAACAAGTTATTAGGTTGTTATTTTACTATTGATAACTTAATTAGTTTTTACGAGTTTGTTATGTTTAGTTGCCAATTGAATAAGGGTTTTATGGGTTTCTAGCAAGTAATGCCTCATGTGATAAATCAACTTTTGATTTATTCTTTTAAGGATTAAATCTGCTGTTTATGAGTATGAGTCCCATTATCTAATCAGGTTGCTACCTAATAAAAGTAACTCAATGAGAGATGAGTGAAGATGTTGAAACACGTTCTTTGGTTCAACTCATAAGAGTCACACTGAGAGTCAGTGATATAATCCGCTTAAAACCAATAACAGAAGATTATTGTTTCTTTTGACCCTGGAGGGTTAATTCATTAGCAGCAGCCGCCGTTTTAAAACTGGGGTGCCAGCCCAAGAGTTGGGTGCTGAATTCCTTTATAAATTCATTTTATTTTTACAATAAAAAAGATAATTAGATAGTAAGATAATTGCAGATTAGATACTTTTTATAATTTAGACTGTTTGCTCTTATGATAAGAGTTGAAGGACAAGAAGATCCTTTGTTTATATTATTGTTATCATCGCGGACTCTGCATGATAAGTATGAAAAAGAACTGCTAAACCTAATCCTAGGTTAAGTTCTGCAGAATTGATGGGAAAAACCTCTGAATTTGAGCTGAGGTTAAGTTGTACCAAAGAGGGAAAAGGTCCCTACAAATATTCCAGAATATCATTTAAGATTTGGACAAGCACCAGGTTGGCTTTGAACCTAATAACCATTTTGGCTAAAAGAAGCTCTTTTTTATACTAGTAATCTTCATATTACTGCCCCATAATATTTATTATCAATAATCTAAACAACACACATAAAAGGAACCTGTGCTGTTGAACAAGGGAGCTGAAGTGAGTTACTATCCAAAATAATAAACGGACCCCAAACATTTAAGCTTTGCTGCTTATTCCAGAAAGGAAAGTTAAGTGCCAAGCTCTCATATATATTAATTGGTTCTCATTATGGGGGTAGTTTGAGCTTTAAGTTATATCTAATAAGAAAATAATATCAACCATGTCTTTTTAAGAACAATTTATGAAAGATTTGGATGGAACTAGTAACTGGTAATAAGAAAACGCTCAACTTGGCATCACAGGCCAATTTCACTGCTTTTTGAAGAATAGGTGACAAAGGCTGAGGATTTTTCAATCAAGTTGTGAAAATCAACAATAACCTCTATGAAAAAGTCAACCTCTTGAAGCTCAAGGAGTATGAACTAGCCAAAGAAGTATTATTTTATTAGGACAAGCAAGAAGCAGATCAATAATGCATACACTGGATTGCCAAAGAAATAGTGCAATTATTAAAATTTATAGAAGAACTGGAGAATAACCAATGTTATTGTGCGCAAATAGAGGCAGAAGAAGCCAACAACAAATTGCATAAAACTTAAGGCAGGAAGACTCACCACCCAGAAATTAGGTCAAGTAATTGAGACAATTCTTAAATGACCCCCAAAGTCACTCCTATGGTCCATTTAGTCATTAAGAAAGAATCTCCTGCTAGTGGTACCACAGTCAAATTTTGGAGCACACCAAAACTATCCACATTCCCTCGGGATAAAGAACATATTTTAACAAATTATTGAAATGATGATGTTTAAATTAAGTGATTAGTAAATGACAGTGAATCTCATGAATTTCCTGAACACTGAATATCAGGATCTGGTGCTACCCCATCTAAACAGGGGCAATTTGCCTTACAACAAGGCCAAGGAAGCCATTATTATAAAACTTGGAATCTATAAGCGGATGTCTAATTGGGAGCAGGAATTTATGGGCATTCAAATCTAAAAAACGAGACCCTTACAGCTTTTGCAGACCACTTCTAACAGGAATCACAGATCCTGGCTGGTGCAAAAAGTGCTGATGGATTTTGAAGCCTGAATAGTGATGCAAGCGGTGCTTTTACCCTAACATGATTTTCACTGAACAATAGCTTCAGCATTAGTGACTCAGATGTCCATTTAAGATGGCGGATCATTTAAAAATGCTAGGATCGACTTTAGATACCAAATCAATCCTTATAAGTTATCCAGAGTTGAGCTCAAAATATTTTAAATTTTCTGAGGTGATTAAGGAGCAATAAAATTAATCCTACGCAGGTAACAAACCCAAAGTTTAAAAATGAGCATATAAGATGAAGATCTGCTTCCACCAATGTGGGAGAACTGGACATGTAGCTGCTCAATTTTGGAACAAGAAACCCAAGGAAAAAGTTGCACTATCCAGGTGAAGGAGAAGAAAATTAGTCATGAGTCAAGAAAAGGACCTTCATTCTAGAAAAGGAATAATCTGGCACCTTAGACAAACTTGTTCCATTGGACAACTGCTTAAAATGAATAAGAATCAGCAGGGCCAGCTTAAGTTGAAATGGGCCCAAGGTAATAGTCCATAGGTATGAAGCATTAGATGAGGCTTGAAAAGCAAGGTGATTGATCCAGAGAGTTTGGAGGGGTCAATCAGACTTTAAATTAGGCAATTGATGAATATGTACAGAAACGCTTAGGATGAAGATAACTAATTTGAGTCAAATTTGAATTAAGTTAACATTACCAAAATAATCCGTGTAAGTAGGGGATCAATTCCTAATAAGTCAGCAGAACTAATCAAAAAATTAAAGAAAGCGATGAATGCAAAAAATCAGTTTAAAGAGAAAAATGAAAAAATACATTCTAATGGAACTAGCGAAGGTTGATAGAGTCACATTATATATTATCTAAGGACTAAAGTGCTAGCACTAAAAAGATGAAATGAAATTAGGACCTGTCAAGAACAATGATAAGTTGGGAATGAAGGCCAAAAATAAAAGGAATCGTTCAAGAGAATCACCAAGTTGGCAAGTGTTAGAATTTTGAGAACCATCATTGATGGACGTATAGGAAAAAGGATTAATACCAAAGACTAAAGTATTGGAAATGAAGAAAAAAATTGCATTGTCCCTGTGGGACTGCTGAACCATGAGAGTGGTTAAGTCCTGGTGTGTTGGTCAAGTCTCAAGAGGGTACGCTGTATTAAAATAGATGGTTAATTCTTAAAAATAGACCTCTGACCATGGTAACTGGTTAAGTTCAAAAAATGAACCTCTGAACCAGAGAAGGTGAAAAGAAGGACCTCTGAACCTCTTGTAGGTTAATTACTATTTCACCAAAATATAAAAAAATCTAAAAATATAAAAATGAAAATATCATGGATATATTTGCATATTGATTTTATTTTGCTATAGTTGAATGCTTTGGTGGTAGTCCCACCTACCAAGTGATGAGGAGAGGGATATGTTATTATTTTGAAGACTGTTGTCATTAGCAGAATGATCTCAGGTCATAACTAGGTCCAGCAAAAAGAAGTACCAAGAAGATTATAGGAGAAAGAACTTAAGTACTTGAGGTCTGTGTTAAGCTCCAGTGGGCGCCACCCCATCAGCGGAAGATTATGGCAATTGAACAGATGTTGATCCTAGAGCGTTTAAATTATCCAAGTATCCTTGGGATGATCAGTTACTATTGCCAATTGATAAGTAATTTCACTATAAATATGGGCCTTTATTCCACTTATAGGCGGATCCAAAAAGTATTTGTGTGGAATGTTGAGGGTCAAGAGTCATTTGATAAAGTACACTAATATTTGATGACCAGTAATGTCTTAAAGTACCCATATTTCAAACTGGGAATTAAACATCAAAACTTATGTTTTGTTAATGTAGATTGTGCCATTTTGAGTTAAGTGGATGAAGATGGTGTTGGATAATTACAAGTCTGATGTATAGAAAAGAGTGGTTTGGAGTAAGTGATGAGAAAATCAGTTAAATGACCCTGGTTGATTCCTGGTTGAACCCCTTGAATTGGTGTAACACTTTTGTAAAAATTGGGCAAGCAAAATGAGTTCAAGAAAACAGATTGTGCTGAATTGTCAGCCAAATTTGGAAAGTTCATTGGAAGCGCCTCTCCAGGCCAATTCCACTTTAGTACAGCCTACACTGCGGAGACTAGCCCTTTTATAGGTTTGGAGGGGTCCAACCAAGTGTAAAGTTTTCTCGCCCACTGATTGGGTGAAATTCATCAAATACTTACCGCATGGACTTATTTTACGTTTCCTTTATCAGCCATCTTGTCAAAGTGAAGTGAAGCTTCTGAGCTCCAATTTGTTGAATATCATTATTCCCTAATTCAAATGATACTAAGCCATCCAAACTTTGAGCCTTATTACTTTACATACTAAGTATCAACTTATTAATAGGGTTCATTTCTTACCCATGACATTAATAAAACTAACAAAAACTCAAATTTCTAGTTTTTCACTATTTACCATTCTTATAATTTGTGGTTTACATCGCCTATTTGTTGGAGTTTAGGCCCTAAAAGCACCAGTGACCTTAAAAACCCCTAACATTTAACAAATGTTGCTCGCTACAGGGGACCCTGTACACCACAAAAAACAACTAAAACAATGGAAATAAACCTTCAGCTAGACTCTATTAAACTCCAGCTATCTAATTCTTTGACTCGCCTCAAAAGGCTTGAGCAGCACTCATTGCAAGGCCATTATGGGCCTCCCCTGGTATTCATAAACCCTCTTTTAGGAACAAGTTTACCCCAGGTGAGGGAAGTGTTGCTTCCTCTTTATGTATGAAGTTGCTATGGAAGGGGCAACGGATCACCTTAAAATTAAGTACCTCCTTCCCTGCTTTAGTCATGGCGCTCAAGCGATAATGGTTCTGCACATGGCCACCCCCAGCGCCTAGGCGGAGGTGAAGCAAGCACTCACTGAGGAATTTGGCACCCTACAAAGTTTAAACAGGCAAAACAGACCTTTATGAGCCTTAGCCTGCAACAGAGCGAATCCATCGCTTCTTTTGCTGAACGTTTTTAATAAAGCTCAACCTCTTATTGCTTGCTAAAATGCTACCCTTATAAGATGCTATTGTGGCTATATTGGCTGTCTTGGCATCTCATCCTTCATTGGCAATGCATCTCTCCTCTGTAAAGAGCTCATTTGAAAGTGTACAAGATATCAAGGTAACTTTGCTATAGGTGGCAGAGATTTATGAGCTTGACCTTATACAAGGATCTCTGAGCCAAGCATCCACTCGACTAGTTTAGCCTCTATTAGGGCTGCTTCTCTATAAGAACATGCTCCTATGGAGTTGTCATCATAAACTGCTTCTTCTCCCCATAACTATAATCAAACAGTAATGGCTGTGATGGGGCAATGCTCCCCTTATCTTCATCTCAGAAAGCTCAATTGGTGGAAGTCATCTCTTTGCCCTGCCTATCTATTTCTTCATAGGGGCATCCCAAATGGTTTCAAAGCTTGCTCTTCAGCCTTAACCCCCCTATTGGGTGCTAATTGCCCCACTAACAATGGGTTAAATGACCATACCACAAAGGCTAAACCGCTTGTTTCACAAAAGCACTCAGCCACTGAATGACCAAAAGCTGTTGAAGTTAAAGCATCCACCTATACAGCACTATCTCCCTCGACCTCTTATCCAGCTAAATCTATTCTGAATTCTATCTCCATTAAGGATCATAAGCTTCCTTCTTTGAAGGTCAAAATTAAGCTGTTATAATTAAAACGCCTCCCCCAAAAGTTAGTAAGATGGAGGAACAACCTTAGGACCTATCCTGCCCTAAGGGAAGCCCTGAACCTACTTCACACCCTAAGGCTCCCAAACATGCATTGATAACCCCTCTGATGACGAATCTGAAGGGGTTGATGAAAATGTGGGTCATTATGTTCTAGGAGCCCTTTGTGAAGTGTAGATACCAAACTAATTCAAACCTGGAGAGAGTGTATTGAGTTAGGATACCCCGCCAAACATATCTTTATCAGGTGTTGAGAGGCTTGGTGGTCTTTGATACCACCAGTGACGCTGACCAGCTCATTGCCAAAATGTTCTGGCCCACTCATAGTGTGTATATACTGAAGCTATCTGGTATAAATTCCTTGAAACTGCCAAACGCCTTGCTTCTACTCTCCGGATGAAGCAGGTCCTCTCTCTTCCCTCTAACTTGGGTGGTCTTTAATTAAAGTGGAGGTTGTTGCAAATGGAGTGCAGGTTAATGATATTCTTGAAACTGGGGTCCCCTATGAACGTTGTGTCATCAAAGCTTATAAAAAAATTAAGGTGGCATCTGATCTTGACTATACATAAGAGTTTGGAACTGCGGGGCTAAAAAACACTTGCGCCATTAAGGCCTACTCACCTTTACCCATCCGATTTAGAAACTTCTCCTCTCAGCCCCCACAATGGTTTTTAGCCAACCATACCTATGATCTACTCATTGTAACCCAGTTCATGCTCAAATATGAAGGGGTTATTAACTTAAAGCAGGGATATCTCTACTTGCTTAACTACAAGGTTCCACTGATTTTGAAAAATGATGAGCTTAGCAAAAAAGATTATGCTTGCACTGTTGAGTTTACCTCTTCTGCATTATCATTACACTACACCATGGCAGGACGGCATACAAAAATGTTGCCTCCATCAGGGGATGCCCTTAAGGGTATCCCTTTCTATGATTCAGAAGAGGTAGTAATAAAAGCAGGTGAACAACAGGTAGTTCACACTAAGATTACCCTACAAATTCCCCACAACTTCTTATTGCATTTAACTAGCATTTAAGGAGTTAATCCTTTAGAGCCCAGAGTTTTGCCGAGCGTGCTAGACCCTGCCTACCAACGAGCTAACTACCTTCTGATAAGAAAACTCACCAAGAAAAATATGGTTGTAAAAAAGCAACAGGAGATTGAAAGAGGCATGCTGATTTCCCTTGAGGAAATAAAGCAAGTTCGCTATATTGGGTCTATGTTGGAATATGGGCTTACCCACTAACCAATTACTTTAAACTCTTCCTACTGCTCATATTTCTAATGAACTAGCCCTTGCCGATTTTGACAAGGTCCACACCTTACTGGAGTCTGATAATGACATATTCTCCACCCTTGACACTGACTATGGGCACATGAAAGGTTGGAGGTATACCATTGATTGGGGGATGCTTGCCCTATCCACTCCAAAACCTATCACAAATCCAAAGTTGAGGAGCTACAGATGCAGATAGAGCTTAAACAGCTGCTGAACTGTGGGTTGTTGGTGCCTTCCCAAAGCCCTTGGTCATCCTCGCTCCTATTGCTTAAAAAGAAAAATGGAGGTCATTGCTAGTTATGGACTAACACAAACTGAACAACCTCACAAAGAAGGACATATATCCTATCCCTACATTGATGACGCTCTGGCCCAACTCTCTGGATCTATATTATTTTCCTCCTTGGACTTGGCTAGCGGGTATTGACAGATGGACCTTTATTACAGGATCAGGAGAAGTGCACCCTTATCTGCAGTGAGAATTTATTCCAACCCACTTGACTACCTCAGGGGTTGTGTAACGCGCCTGCTACTTTTCAGCGGGCCATTGATCACATTCTCCAGGACCTTAAGCTATGCGGTGTGATCTTCTACCTGATGACATCACAGTATTCTCTAAGACAATTAATGAGCATCACATACACCTAAAGGAGGTGTTTCAACGCTTGTGGGCATCCAACATAAAGCTGAAGCCCTCTAAATGTCCTTTTTATTAAAAGACGTTTTATTTTCTCGGCATGCCAGCAAACTAAGATGGGATACAACTTTTAAAAGATAAAGTTAAAGCAATATACAAGATGCCCACACCCAAAACCCTTCGTGACATCCAGGTATTCTTGGGCATGATGGGGTAACACCATCAGTTCATCCCCAAGTTCGCCCAGCTTAGTGAGCCCCTTGTATGTCTCTTAGCTATGAACACCCCCTTATTTTGGGTTGCTTAACAAAAGGCTGCATTTAAGCCCCGAAGGTATTATTACAAAAAAGGCCAATACTCTGCACTCTGACTATGAAAAGCTTATCATGTTGTTCAAAGATGCCTCTGACTATGCCGTTGGAGCTATCTTGGCTCAATTGGATGAAAATGGGGTTGATCATCCCATATCCTACTTCAGCAAAATGATTCCAAAAGCTGAGAGCAACTACAGTGTCACTGAAAAAATTGCCTTGCCATCTTTATCGCTGTCAAATACTATTGCCCTTATTTATATGGGACTTCCTTTAAAGTAATTACTGAACACACATCCTTGAAGTAGTTACAAAATATGAAAGACCCCACTTGGCGGTTGGCTCGCTGAGCTTTAAAGCTCCAGCACTATGATATGACCATTTAGCATCGAGCTGGAATGCATCATATTATGTTGATAGGTTGACTCAGCTGCCTGTCCTGTACCTTGACAATAGTGAAGCAGAGAGGTTGCATGACCTCCTAATGACTCCTGATGCATGGGCTGATGAAGATGAGTCAGTACAAAACATGCTTTCATGGCACTCCCACTACAAGATGGAGAGCGGGAAGTTATACAAGAAAGTAGGAGTAAACAGGTTGCCCTATCTCTGGCCATCTGACGAGTACCCATGATTATGGATACTCACACTATCATGGGCCATGGCGGAGTCCAAAAAACCTATGAGTGGGTTTAAGAGCGGTATTACTGGGAGGGCAACATGGAGACCATAGATGAAGTCCTAGACTCTTGTATGACCTGCAAAAAAACAAGCCAGCTTCAAGACCCGTTATCTGTACCAACCTATGAAGTCCCAACAACCCTTTCACACCATAAGTTTGGATGTGGTAGGTCCTCTCCCTAATACTACTGGTGGAGTTAATATATCTTGGTTGGAGTAGATCATTTCACTAAATGGGTTGAAGCTGTGGCTCTCCCTGCTCAGGCTCCTAAGGCCACTGCTACCTTCCAATATCAATATATCTTTACACGGTATGGTTGCCCCTAGGTCCTCCTTTTGATAAAGGAAAAGTTTACCTCTCAAATGGTAAAGCTCCTTGTCACCTCCATGGGATCACAACAACTATTCTCAGCCCCTATAACCCATCCACCAATGGTGCCATCAAAAGAGAAAATTGGACCTGGTTTCTATACTTAGGAATATAGCCACCTCTGACCCTCTTTAATGAGATCTTTACTTACTCAATGCCCTCATGGCTTACTGCATTAGCTACCATTGCATCCTTAAGTTGTCTCCCTTCCATGTGTTATATGGGCTAGAACCTGGGGTGCCTGATTTAATAGTCAAAAATGTTTTCTCTGCTCATACTGCTCTGGATCAAGCTTTGAAGAAGTTGGCGCACCAAATCATCCAGTTACATTCTGAAGTGATGACTAATTTAGCAAAAAATGTCACTAAAGAAGGCAAATAGCCAACAAGCTCTGTCCACAACTCACTTCTTTCCAAGTGGAAGACTTGGTACTCTACTACCACAACTAAATCATGCCTAGAAAGGAAAAGCTTGATTTAATCCGGGAAGCCCCATCTGTAGTCACATATAAGCCAGGGGATGAGTATCGCATAAAGTCCCTTGCTTCTGGCCTTACCACTAACTGAGATCATGGATGGTTCTTGCAATCTTATTTACCCCTACCACTCTTGAAGGGGGTAATGTCCGACAATTATAAGTATGATGTATAGAAAAGAGTGATGCAGAGGTAAGTGATGAAAAGTCGTCCAAAAGACCCTGGTTGATTCCTGATTGAACCCCTCAAATTGGTGTAACACTTTTGTAAAAATTGGGCAAGCAAAATGAGTTCAGGAAATAGATTTTGACTGAATTGTCAGACAAATTTAAAAAGTTCAATGGATGCGCCTCATCAGGCCACTTCCACTTTAGTACAGCCTACATCGAGGAGACTGGCCCCATTTATAGGTTTGGAGGGGTCCAACCAAGTGTAAAGTTTTCTCACCCACTGATTGGGTGAAACTCATCAAATACTTACCGCATGAACTTATTTACCTGCCTCCATCAGCCATCCTGTCAAAGTGAAGTAAAGCTTCTGAGCTTCAATTTGTTGAATATCAATATTCCCTAATTTGAATGTTACTAAGCTATCTGAACTCCGAGCCTCAATACTTTACTTATTAAGTATTGACTTATCAAAAAGTTTGTTTCTAACTGCCCGCAACACTAATAAACCTATCAAAAACTCAAATTTCTAGTTTTTAATATTTATTTACCATTATTATAATTTGTGGTTTACATCCCCTATTTGTTGGAGTTTTAGGCCTTAAATGCACCATTGAGCTTAAAAGACCCCTAAAATCCAACTGATGGTGAAGAACCTATGGCGGCCTATTTGAGCAGAACACTATTGAAGTGGGGAGAAATTATACCATGACAGAGCACAAATGTCTCACGGGATCTATGCATGCAAGTAATTCCAAGTGTATATCAATGAAACACACATAAAGTGGTAAAGGACCACTCATCCTTATGATTGCTCCATAACCTGAAGAACCAGAAGGGCAATTGGCCCAATGGGCTTTAAAATTACAAGCCTACGATTTTGAGATAACAAATCAGGATGGGGCAGCACATCAAAATGCTGACAAATTACCAAGATTTCCTGCTGTCCAAAGCGTCTATCATCAAGCAGATGAGTTAATACAGAAGATATTTGAAGGCAATAAAGGAAAAGAGTCATGAGATTTCAAGATGCACTATAGAAAGTGATGGAAAATACTAAGATTAAATTTGGATAATTAAATAAATTAATTAATGGAAAATGGTTCAATTTCCAAAGCCATCAGAATGAACAGGAAGTATCTGAGCTGAATAATAAAGTTATCAGCCATGGTGGCCTAAGAAAAACTATGGATCATATTCGCCAGTATTAAAACAGGAATTTGATCAACTATAAGTGCTGACTACCTGGCCAGTTGCATAGAATACCAACCCCACAAGCCTCATAATAATATAAAAGGATACAGGATAGTACGTCCTGTATTTGCTTGGCACACTGTGCCAATAGACGTGATGGTACCCCTGAGTATCAGTACAGGAGGAGTGAATTACATTATAATGGCAATAGACTATCTTACTGGATGAGTGGAAACCAAATCCTTGAGCAAAGCGGATGATGTAAACTTTGTATACTCATCCTGGACCAAGTTGTGTACTGACATGATGCCTGCAAGTTTTATATGTGAAAATAAAACCAATTTTACCTCCTATGCGATCCCAAGGCTAAATGAATTGATGAGGATCAGAGGAGTGTTATCATTTTCATATCAGCCAGAAACAAATGGAAGGGTATATAGAGTCAATGGATCTTGAGTCATAATGCTGCAAAAACTGGTTGCAGGTAAAACTTCCTCTTTTGGAATTTAACTAAGTTTGTTTAACCTAGCCTATAAGATCAATCATTATAAGGCAACAGGAAAACGCCATTTGAATTACTATATGGACGAAGGGCAGCATTACCACCAAAATTTTTGTTCTGCTATAGAACCAGTATCAGGGGTAAGTACTGAGCAGTTCCTGAACTAACTCGCAAGCATAATGATTAAACTGCAATTGCTGGAGATCAATATAACCTTAACAAAAAGGATTAAAGCAAAGTCACAAGATGACATGAACTTCTCAGCAATACAGGAGTACCATGTAGGGGCTAGGGTAGCCGTTTTATGACACCCATGGTTTTGGAAGAAGAAATAAGCTGGACGCCTTGTGGTTAGGCCCATTCAAGATGATTGCCAAGTCAGTGACTGATGCCTATACAATTAAGAACTCATGAATGGTCATATATTGAAGCATTCCATACTAAATATCTAAAATATCTGATCTAGGGGAGTAGTTCGTTGCAATATGCCCAAAGGACCACTGAATTTACTACAAATAAGAAAGATTTTCGTATTTGTTAAGTTCCAAGAGGAGATTGAGGAACCAAGATAGTTATTCAAGTCCCAGGAGAGGACCTCTGAACCATGAGAGGGGGAAAGTCATAAAAATAGACATCTGAACCACAATAGCTGGGTAAGTTCAAAAGACAAACTGCTTTATAGAGTATGGGAACCATATGATGGCCTCTGAACCTATAAATAGGTTAAGTCTTATTGCAAAAAAATAGACAAAATAACATAAGAAAAAAACAAAATATAATATAGGGAAAAAATTTTATAAGAAAAGGTATAAAAAAATAAAATTACAAATTTAAATATACTAAATATAGATATTTATTTATCATCCTTGAAAACATTTGGTGATGTTCCCTTATGTTACTGTTAGGAGCAACATAGGTTGAAAATGCTCCGCTGTGAGTATTCAAGAGGCACTGAAAGAATCTAACATATTGGTATAATCAGGATGGGTTGAAACTGGATTTTCTGGGAGTAGTCCCTAGGAAAAGATCCGCTCTGAATGAAAAATGGAGAGTCTAGCATGAGGAATACAGGGAACAAGGAATTTGGGAAGCTGCCTGAGAAGATCACCTAAATGATGAAGTGTCATATAACCCAATCTGAGAAATCAGACTTTCCAGACCTTTTATCAGCAAGAAAACTGAACTAGGATGACACATTATTTTACATGAGAACTGTGCTCTTCAGGGACAGTAGCGAGAAGGACATGGAACAAAAACATGTTAAGAAGAAGGACTAGCAGAGGCGCATTGAGCAAGGAAATGACATTGAACCAGCAAACACAATTTAAATCATGCTGGCGGACTCAATCAGAATCAAATGGCATATACCCCAGAAAATCATCACTGAATAATCCGGTCAAGTTAGGCATATATGTTGTTATCTTTGTATTCTCATAGTACCAAGTTTAATCAATTATATTTCATCTGCTTTTCCAATAGGGGATTCATACAAATAGTGGATGTAGGATTTATCAACTATATAGGATGACTATTGTAGAGTATTATCCTGAATAAATACTAGGTATTTTGCCACGGTTGATTCATCAGATCAATATGCCAGATTGCATAGCCCTTGTTGGGGGTAATCCCCATCAATAAAAAAGTGTTTTGGTTGTTGTTTTTACTATTGATACTTTATTAGCTTGTAAAAGGAAATCAGACTTAGTTTTCAATTAACTAAGTGTTTTATGAGTTGCCAGCAAGTAATGCCACCTGTGATAAAGCAACTTTCAAGTTAACCAATTAGGAATTGCAACCTGCTGTTCATGATAAGAGCCCATTACTAGGTTTTTGCTACCTAATTAGGGTAAATCGATGAGAGATGAGCAAAGATGTTGAAACACGTTATTTGGTTCAACTCAGATGAGTCACACTGAGAGTCAGTGATAGAATCCACTTAGTACTGATAACAAAGATGATTGCTCCTTGTGACCGTGTAATAATTTATCAGTAACAGCCGCTGTTTCCAATTGTGGTGCCAACTGAAGAGTTGAGCATCAAATTTCCTTTATAAATTCCCTTAGATTTTTCATAATAAAGCAGATAATTAGATAGAAAGATATCTACAGATTTCTACTTTTAACACTTATACTGTTTTCTCTTAGAATTAGTCAGGAAGGACAATAAGACCCTTTGTCTTAATTATTGTTATCTAGGTGGACTTTGCATGAAAGAAGGAAGAAGACCGCTGAACATAATCTTAGGGTAAATTTTACAGAATTGACATGATGAACCTCTGAACCTGAGCTGAGGATAAGTTAAACTGAATAGTAAAGAAGTTCCTATAGATATTTCAGAATACCAAAAGATTTGGGCAAGCACCAGGTTGGCGTTGAGCCTAATAATCATCTTGGCTAAAATAAGCTCAACTAGAGTAGTAGCCTACTTACTATTAGTGTCCCATTTAAATTTATTATTGACAATATAAACATTGCACATGAAAGGAATTTTTGCAGTTCAACAAGGGAGCTGAATTTTTAGGTTGGGAACACCTAGTGCTAAAAAACAAGGGAGCTGAAGCAAGTTACTATCTAAAAATAGTAAATGTACCCTATATATTAACCTTTGGTGCTCACTCCAGAAAGGAGTAATTTGAATGGCAAGGACACATTTCAACCCTTAGTAATGAGATTTCTTAATTGATGACAATTTTTTTGGTCCCTTAGCATTTTAACTTTTGTTTTTTTGCATTATATATTTCATTCAGAGCCCTTAAACCATATTTATCACCTTAAGTTTCTTGTTATATATATGGGGCTGCATTTCATGAAGACATATCTGTTAATTATAACTTTCTGGGTTAGGAAACATTTTCTCTCTCATGACAAATGACCAAAAGTAAATTAAGTCGCATAAATTTTTTAAGCATATGGTTAGTCGAAAATTGTTAGTAAAAGAACCAAGGAAAAGGCTTTTGTGAGGGACTTGAAGACTTTATTAAGCTTAAAGTTAATATAAATTGGAAGCTACACGATTTGAGTTAATTAAAAGGAGTGCTTTGAGATAAACATTAATAATGCTTCTGCTAAAATTTACAATCCCTTAGATGCTCTAGACGTTTTTGTGCAATTTTATAAAATAGGATATAATATAAATCTTATCATAAGTTATCACTTAATCCCTTTCCATATCATGTTACCCACAAATAGACCTCAGAATAAATTTTTACAGATAATAGTAAATTTATTCAAGGTACACTGACTTGGAGACAGACATTACTGAAGCTTGAAGAGCTAAAAAATGAATGAGCAGACCTACCCAAACAGAATGATTAACCTCTCAAAAAAGAGTAGATGAAACACAACTGAACGAGAATACAACTAACCAGGTGGGACAGCAACAAGTCGCTCAACCCACCATGGTGGAAGGGGAAGGGGGATAAGGTGGCTCATCCTTGGTATCAGATTCCATATCAAAGGCAAGTGTGTGGGTCAAGGTGGAGAGCAATGGTGTTGAGTGATCAGCGTCATGGGGAGCGAGTTGGCTGATGGCTGGCTGGTCATAGAAATTACCTGCGTCAAATTTGCACCTAGGTATTTAAAAATGCAGTTTTCCACATTAAGGTGGATGAAGGAAGCTGGGATAATAAAGCTGCGGTGGCGAGGTTAGTTTTTGTTTTGGCCTACAAAGCAGTAGCAAATTTCAGGATGGCGACATTTGCTTGTTTGTGGAGGCTTAAGATGTCATGTTTTCCCTGTGGGGCTATGGTCAGAGCAATAATGGGAGGAGGGAGACCCTTGGCAAACATCACTACTGATAAGTCAGTTACCTTACAGATATCTGTGTTATCTTGGATTTCAGCTGCAAAAAAAGTGAGCTGGTGGTCAGAGCGGAACATAAAGACATTCAGTCAAGGGGTGTAAAATGCTGAGGGATCTGAATGGGGTGCTGTACCTGTATAAATTCTTCAATTTGGGTATTTGCGTCTTCAATTACATTGCCACATCATCAGTTTCATCCAATGAAATCCATGGATTAAAGTCATAATGAAAATTGAGGTTAATGAATTAATGGGCTGTGGCTGGCAATTGAAGGATAAAGTGGAAACAAACTGTTGTCCAAACTGATTCCTGATTGTTTGAGGCGCAGGTGGCACTGGACTGAGAATGGGGCTGATTAGCAGTTGCCAGTACCATAGTGGCAGCAGGCTTTGAGGGAGGGGGAAGGATTGTACCCCAAACTGGAAAGGCAATTGGGTGTTTGGCCCCTTGGGGGACAGATGGAGACAACGAAGGTCTGGTGGAAGCATCAAGAGAGGGGTATTTATGCTTTAAGTAATCCAACTTAAAGCAGGATGGGCAGATGGTCCGCCCACCCTTGACATGGGCTCAGAATGGGTGGTTGGGGGAAGAGGTAATAACAGCTTGGGGGAATTGACAAAGCAATTTTATTGAAATTGGGCTAATTGTGGCAAATGCCTGAGGCCTAGTGAGGTGAGCAGCCCCATTAGGGACAAACACTGAAGGATGAGATTGGAGCCATACGCTGCCAAATCTTCAACCAACTCCTGATGGAGCACCACAGGAGGAAGGTTATTGGGAAACCCCACAAACTGAACCACCATAGTGGTGTCAGTGGGGAGCTGGGTGCAATTTGTGGGGATAGGGGTTCCCTGGAAAACCATGGGAACGGTGGACACAATGGCGGCATCAGCTTCACAAGTGAAGCCTAGATTAAAATGCCCCTTATAGGGGCGGAAATCTATAAAGCCAGCCAGCAGCGTCACCACCTGGGCCAAGTTGATAATGGTTTTTTTTGCACGTGGGAATAATTTCACATATTCGACCTGAAGGACAAAATGCTGCTGGGATCAGGGGAGAATGGTGGGCTGCATGGCACTTCCTGGGCATGTGCCAGGAGGATACCATGAACCTTGGTGGAATGAACTGACCTGATGTATTAGTGGGACTGGACGATCCAGTCTGAATGTGTTTTCCCACCGGATGGAAAATGCTGGTGGGGTTTCACTGCTGCCCCACATGGGAGCAGCTGGCGGATAATTGAGGTCATCAGAGAGTGAACAGGGGAGGTCAGCGTAGTCTAATTAGGCTCTTTTTTTACTTTTTTTAATTAAAATTGCTTAAAAATTACTCCAAGTGTAAAGAAAAATCCTTAAATTATATTCTCTATTAGTTTATTAACTTTAATAACAGCTGTGATATATAGCTTTAAAAATTGACTGGATATGCCACTGATAGCTCATTATCTAATTTTGATGAATTTATAATTTGTTTGGTTAAGAAAATTTGAAGTTTAAAATAAGTCCTGAGCACAATGCTGTTATGGTCTCAGGTTTTTAGAAAAAAAATATAACCTAAATAGTATTAAAAATTTTATTTATGTCCATAGAAGTTTTTTAAAAAGGCAATTACAAAATCTTCCTTTAAGTTTAGTAGGATTATATGCAATGTTAAGGTGATTAACTAACATGGCACATTTAAGCTGGTCACTTAGTATGCTAGCCCTAGAAATTAGTCAGCGGCTTCAGCATTGACGTTGTTCAGCTTCTGTTGATGACTACAAAAATGTAGTTTTTTGTTATTTTTACTGGATGATAATGGAGATTGGCAGAGGAATATAAATTTGTATAAGATCACTTTATCATGCAGTTAAATTGCTTATATGAAACATGATCATTGTGGACATGGTTAGACTGAACTTTGACTCAGTTATGTGCTCAGCAATAAGCTATTACTTGATCTGTTTTGGAATGGGCTGTAAAAGATATTTTCTTTCCCTCATAATAATCTTTGCACTACCATAGGTAAACACCTAGTCATTAACTTACTTATGGTATAACAGCTTTAAAGAATTCAGGCGGTCATATAATATATTCATAGATTCAGGGTAGCATTAAATTGTGTGATTGGTTTTGTTTTATAGTCCCAATTTATGCGCTAATTGCCCATTTAAGTAAATCAAAGATTATATAAAGCAAAGTCTGACATGGCAAGAGTTTAGGAACAGGGGACCATCTAGTACTAAAAAAAAAGAGTTTAGGAACAGTACATAAAACAAAATATCAGCCTTTTGTAATTTGGACATCAGTAGGCTCTGATGATAGTCAAATCAATAAGGCTCACCAATGTACCACAAGAATAGGTTTGGGTCCCAGCACCTTTACAACAAAGAGTTTAAAAATTCATACATATCTTAGAATCAGGGAAACCTTCAAGAGCAACTCAGCCACAAATAGATTGGCCATTAATAAAAAGCAAGTATAGATTAAGAAATTTTTTTATGCAAAAAAGAAAAGACTTGATTTAATGTCTTGTAAGGACATAATAACAAGTGTCTAACATTGTATTTCAAAATCAAAGAACTTTGTTAACATGACGTTTGTCTTCTTTAATTTTACATTTATGGCGTTAAGAACCACTATTTTAGGAGGTAGCACAAAAATATGGTGTAAATTTTGGTTTGTCATCATACAGCCCTTTAACCAGTTCCAACGTTAATGAAACAGAACAGTGAGAGTATGATGTGAGTATTAGCTTTCACTAATATCTTTATAATCTTGTCAAAAATAAGTTAGTCAACGTGCAGTAAATTGCATTGCTTTACCAAGGATATGAAGATATTCTTATACATGTTATATTTGTAAGCTCCATGTGTAAGCATCATTAATTTTATAAATATCTAAGCAATTTTTCACATTTGTATCAATTATTAAGAAAGGAGATATAAGGGAAGAATAAAAGTATGGTTCATGGCTTCTTCTAAAGGCTTTATAACAATTAAATGCATCATATAGTCAACATCAAAGCCAGAAGAACAATTATGCGTCATCTGCTTCCTAGTTAATATAGATTTTGACATGTGCTCCCATCAGAAATAATTTTGCGTCCTCAAACAATTTTGCTCATGTGGGGTAAGTTACATATTAAGCTTTATGAACTATAGTCACTAATGTCAAAAACGTTTAGTCATGAGACACAATAATTGCTTTGGGAGAATGCGTATTTGGTGCATGAAGGCCTATAGTTGTGGCCAAGTCCAACAATAATAATGTACAATATGCCCTCAGCGTCTAAAGATCAATGCTACCTATAGAAAGGAGTTTGGTATTGAATTAGTACCCCTCAAAAAAATGAGCTGATAAGGCATGGTTTCAGTATGTACCCAGATGTTAGAAATCAATGAATAATAAGAAAGAGCGCCATTTAGTAATGTATAGGAGGCTAGTAGCCACAAGTTGATGAGAACTTTTGGGCTTCTGTTTTGTTGCTTGCTAATGTTAAGTTCAGAAGAACGTCCCCTTTGCGTGGATTGGGCGATTTTCCCATTTCCATATAATAGGGGTCTGAAGAGGGTGGCTGTACCCCTCATCACCCAGGGAGACCTCGCCCATGTGGTAGACAAGCACCGGGTAACAGCGCTGCCTCTGAAGATTCCTCTCCAAGTTCCTGCACTTGCCTCCACCAAACTAATTCACCAAATTGAGGAAATCTGCACTGAAATCATTGGTAACCATCTTCCCCATGAGCGGGAGGGACTTTATAAAATTGATGGTGCAAAATCCTCAGATTTGAAGCTGAATTGTCTAAAACAATGGGAATAAAACCTAAGGGTGACTAACTAATGGTCAGAAAGGGACAAGTATTATATTCTCAGTTGAAATTTCTGATGGCATCAAGCCATTGAGAATTGTGATTGCTGATGCCGAACTCCTCTCTAAATTGTCAGGGACAATCCCCAATGAGCAGGTATCACCATTGGGGACTATCACCAATAGTATTAAACCCCATCTCAAAAATTGGGATTGGTGTTCAATAGAACCCATTTAGCCAATCAAACGTCCCAGCGACTGGGCATGGGTGGGTTGGCCATCCCAAAATTAATTTCCGACCCATTGGGACTGCCCCTATGTGGGGTGGCCCTGAAGGATTCATGTTGCCCATTGGGCCAGACACCATCATGCTAACTGATATAAATGCATTAGAGGTTTGGTTAAGGCGTTCATGGATGAACTGATAGTGACTTGGCAGGCTGCCAAATCCTTTGATGTCAGTTCAGATTAGAATCATTTCCCCCTCCCAAAAAAATCCCCAAGTTAGGTCAAATTGGAAGGCCCCAATCCTGCTTTGACAAGCTGACCATAATTGAACACCTTTTAATCAGTTATGTTGCAATGAGGAAATTGTTGGTTGATTCTTAAACTTTTATGGTTAAAATAAAATCCTCATTAGTACCCAAATTTTTATTTACTTCAATTCTTCTTGCCAAAGTCCTGATGGCACTAACCAGGTGTCCCATCAGTCCCTATACTGGATGAGCTATTCCAGTTTTGATGATCACAATCATTTCCACCATAGTCGACTGGATACATCATGCAAGAGATTTCTGAGAATTTAATCTCATTATTGAAGCTATCCGCTATCAGGATATCAGAATCCTGTGGCCTCACATATCTCACCTTCAAGCAAGGATCCTCCCCCTTGCCTCTGCTTTGGTGATGATCCATTCCACCAGAGATCCTGAAGCAGTTAATCTAGTATTGCCACCCCTGGCAGAAAAGCCTTCAGGGTCTGGGGTAGTATCTATTTGGTTCATTGCCAGGTTTCTGTTTACACTTATTGCGCATCAGCAAGTCATTGTTGCTAAATTTCCTGCTCCATACAACGTCATTTAAGCGGCAATGCCACTGGCATTCAGGTTTTCTTTTTGGTCGCTTATGAATTTTGAATGGCAGGCTGATCTGAAAATCTTATGCCGTTTTCTGACACAGATACTAGTATTTCTATAAAACCTGCAATTTTGAAGCTGGCCAAAGTTTTATAATAATTAAAGGAAAATGAGCTTTGAAAGGATTAGTAAATTAAAATTATTACAAGATTATAGTATTGTATCAACTACCAGGGGTAAAGAGATGTGGAAAATAAATAAATTATTAGTAAATTTCCCCATTATATTTATAATATATAAAAGCTGAAACAACTTATGTAACTATAGGTAACAACATATCTTGTAAGTACTTTAACCTAATCCAATACTCATTAATAACAAGGAGGTCAATTCATGCTCAATTTGTTATTGATCTATTGAAAAAAAACTCTGGTGTAATTAGTGGAATTTTCTTGGTGATTTGTATTTGGACTAAAGTTCTTAAAGTTTATTTTTGATAGACCCAAAGGCATATAACTTATCAGTATAAAATTAGGGATATATGAGGAACTAATAATGGTTTGTAGTTAGTTGAGTAGCACAAATCTAAGGCTTCACTCATACTAAAGCAAATCTTTACAACTGCTAAGGGGTGCACAGTGTCTTTGGAAAATTTAAGGGTGGTGAAATAAGATAGAAATACTTAGTGTTACTTAAGAAAGGTGCTTCAGATGGATTGTAAAGTGCTTGTGACGCAAAGGTGGTAAAAACGAGGTGAGAGAATTAGGCATAAAGTCTAAGTTAGTTAACTCCATGTTTAGTGATGTAAGCATAATTTTTATTGAGAAATACTCAAGAAATCATAAATAAAAATTAGAATGGATAGAAAGCCACATTCAATTTACTGAAAAATCTGTAATTACTAAAAAAATTATATAAACAAGCTTTGTTATACCTCACTATGGCTCAGGAAACATTAACCAAATCTTTAATAAATGCATAGAACTTATTATGGCTATTATGTTTTAGATCTTCTTTGTGAAAAGGCAAACAAGTTAAGGGGTATAGTGCTTTGTTTAAGGACTCATGAATTTTATGGACAGAAAAACATTTGAGAGGGTGTACAAAAACTGAGTCATTATTACTAGATGATGAAGTAGTTTAGTTTTGGCTGTTTATTGTAATCTGTCTTTTAGCGTTTGCAAATTGGCTTCAACCAGTTCATGTTCCTTGGTATGTCAAAAAACTTTGTTTTCAATGCTCAAAAAACTTTAGTATTAGAGATATGATAGTCATAATCTTGATGATTCATATGGCCTACATATGTGCCTATAGTTATATTCATCATATTTCTTAATCCCAGGTAATCTGAGTTAATGTTAATAAAACTAATTGTACATGTACTAAAATCACAAATTCATAAGTATAATAGTCTGGCCCTACCACAAAGTATCTATAGGCTACATTTTTAAAAAGTTCTGTTTTAAAAATATGAATAATTAAGTTTTTGGGAATGGGTTCTGTTTCTCATTATACTAGTTTTTAGAAAGTGTACTAAAAATCACTCAGACAGGCTAAGAGATATGAGTTCCTGTGAGACTCTAACTACAAAGACAAATAAACTAACTGTCAATTCTTATAAACTTCTTAATGGATTATAAACCAGATATTATATGACCTCTACCTTAAATCCATGTTTAGGGTTTAATTTAATTAACTAATCACAATTGCTATGCATATCTTCTAGAGTTCTAGAGGCTTTACTTGGCTTCATTTCTGCGCCATGAAGATTAAAAAGACAACTATGACTTTATAACTCTTATGGTATAAAAGTATTTGCAGTTACCACATGAGATCTGAGATATTAGCATCGCATCACTTATTATTAATGTGATATCTTCTGATGCCAAATAGAAATAATATTGGCAAGTTCCATAAGTTGTTGACTATTACTGTTAGTACTAGAATAGACTAAAAGGTGCTAGTATTATAAAACAATGTTTATACTTTTAATTCACCTCTACCTTTTAAATCCTAGAAACGGAATATATTAATAAACTTCATAATACTGTGTGACTGTAATTTTATTTAAAGCTTTCAAGATTTTTTTAAGTTCTTTTCCTGAACTATTTACCCCAAATATTCCACCAAAAATATTGGAGGGGGAAAGAATCTCTTTCTGCTAAGCATCACTTTTCAAAAATTAATTCAGCCTGAAATTTAGCTCCACTAAAGAGATTTATGAAAACTATTAGCAAATATGGCGAGAAACCCCGCAAAAGAACCCGCAGGCTATTCCAAACGAGCCAGCACCACCCCCAAACGAAGCAACCCTCGGTTACCCACCTCAGGGTCAACCAGAATCACCCGCTCTCAGCAGCAGCCATGAAAGCAGGCACCACCCCCCAACCTGGAGCTACTCCAACTAGCGCCAGTTCACCTGATCGCACTTCTGCAACCTGCACGCCTAACAGCTCTGTGTGCGCTGCCTCCCACCAACCCGCTGGGCCCCCTCCAACCAAGGAGGCCATCACCCACGCTGTTTTAATAGCGTCTGCTCAGTTGAATGCAACTCAGCCCATCCAGGCATTCACCTCCCCCATTGTGTCAGCTAATTTGGCCCCATCTATTATTGCATACGCCGTGTTTCTGGCTCCCTCCATGAGGGGCGATACCCAGCTACCTGGCCCCCAAATCCTCAGATGTAAGGTTGGATTAGCCGCACATTCTGGTTCACTAAGCACCAAATTGGGACAATCTACTCTTCGAAATGAGGATTCAAAATGGTTCAGATTTTGGAACTTCACACCAGTTCCAATCTCACCCATCCCATTTAAACCCCGTAATTGGCACTTCTCAAGTTGGCACTTTATCTCAATATGCTGAAAACGACCAATTCACCAATCAGCCAATGAGTTTTGCCCACGAAATTACAGCAAATACTTGGGCTGAATTTACCCAAATAGATTGGGATGGTGATGAAACATCTCCCTCCTCCCAATTGGCTGGAGTTAATTCCAATCTGGATGGGACTCCCCAATTTAGTGAGGCCCAACAATCACCTGGCCCCCAAACCCTTGGATGTAAGGTTGGATTAGCCGCACATTCTGGTTCACCAAGCACCAAATTGGGACAATCTACTCTTCCCAATGGGGATTTAAATGGTTCAGATTTTGGAACTTCACACCAGTTCCAATCTCATCCATCCCATTTAAACCCCATAATCAGCACTTCTCAAGTTGGCACTTTATCTCCATATGCTGCAAATGACCAATTCACCAATCAGCCAGTGAGTTTTGCCCACGAAATCACAGCAAATACTCGGGCTGAATTTACCCAAATAGATTGGGATGGTGATGAAACATCTCCCTCCTCCCAATTGGCTGGAGTTAATTCCAATCTGGATGGGCCTCCCCAATTTAGCGAGGCCCAACAACCGCCCCTCAATTTAATATGACGCCAGCAACTGCTGTAACATTCCAGCAACAAGGGAACTCCGCAAACTTGTCCAAACCACCAGCTCACACTCAACCCTCTATCACGCAATTCGCCTTTATTATGGGCATAACCCTGTTGAATTCTATACGGAGGATTACTTCTCATACTTTGCAGCGATTGCGGAGACATTCCCAATTAACACCACCATCCATGAATCAGTGGAGGGCCACTACATCGATGTGGGCTTCACTGAAGCTGCCCTTGCTGACCATGCTGCCACCCTCCAGGTCATTATTCCACACGGATCTCTTCACATCTCCTGCAAACGCTCTCACCTGGAGAAAATTTCATGGGTTACTTTTTCCAACCTACCAACGACTGTTGATCCTGAGTCTCTTAAACTGGCACTCCATCGTGGTTTAATGAAGTTTGGGTCTGTTCTTTCAGTGGACTTTAGCGTCCCCTCTTACTATGCTCTCACTCAAAGAGCTCGCACTGCTAGGGCGTCATTCATCCCCTCCCCCACTGTATCCCGCAACATTGAGGTTATTCCTCGTGTGGCAGTAGATGGGGCATGCCCTGAGATCTTTTTTGTTGACCCTGATCAGGCGCGCCCCCGGTGTTCATGGTGTAACGCCCTTGGACATTTGTATAGTGGCTGCACAGCTCGAAAACAATCCCTCTTAGCCACCACCCAGGGGCCTAAACCAGGCCAAAAACGATCCCACGTGGCCGCAGCAGCAATTCCACAACCCACACAATGGGTTCCCGTTCAAGACCTGTCCCCTGAGGCCTTACGCCTAGCAGTTGAAACAGCTAACCCCACTATTGGTATGGGATACCTTCGCGCTCATGCCCCCTTCCAATGGGCACCCCTCTAACCTCCCAGAGTCAACTCCCTCTCTCACCAAGCGCAAGGCATCTCCCACAGGGTGCCCCTCGTCAGCCACCCCCACTCAGGGCTCCGCGGCACCCCCACCAACCTCAACCAGAAATTTATCGCATCAACCCTCAGCTCCCAATGGAGCTATGCCCACCAGCATGGACTGGCAACCCGCGGCCTGCGGTAGAAGTGCCACCTCAAAGAGTCCTACCCCAACCCCACAGTCCATTTCGCGCGAATCCTTTGCAGTGTTGGAGGAAGTGAATATGGACTCAGACTCATCAAATGGGGACACCGCGGAGGTCACCATTGAGCACCCTCAGGTCCTTCCCCTGCAACGGAGCGGGGGCAGCATCCTAGGCTGGCTTACTGGGTCCTCCGCCCCCCCACCCTCTCCTTCCCCTCAGAACCCTCGACGCTCCTCACGGATTGCAGCTAATAGTCAAGCTAAAGGACTCAAAACTAGCCGCCTCACAGCAGCAGGCTTAAGCGCTGGCAACCCCCCAGGAAATGGAGGGGAACAGCTATGAGTCACCATGGCAGCACCCTGGCCCTGCAATCCATCAACGCAAATGGGCTGCGGGACTTTAAGTGGAGAGCCCGCCTCCTCCGAAACTTCAGGTCAGCACAAATTGACATCGCTTCTGTCCAGGAGCCCCATATCCTCCCCCACGAACAATCTGCATGGAATGAACAGTTTGGAGGCAACTCCTTCTGGACAAACCATGCCGCCCTTATTGTTTTGAATCCCCGGGTTAAAACCCATTCTTTTTCACAATATCTAGGTGGCCGCCTCATACTGGCCAAACTCACCACTCCTGACTTCTCCTTCTTAGCTGCAAGCATCTACCTGCCTAATGCAGGTCAGGAGCAAAATAGGCTCTTGGAAGAGCTCCTCCAACTCAATCTCCCACGGAATACAGTCCTCTTAGGAGATTTTAACACAACCATAAGTCGCGTCCGTGACTCTTACCCCCTGCAGCAAAGGAACGCCCTGGATCAAGTCGCCTCCAGGATTTCCTTCGCCTGAGTGGCTTTATAGATGCGCTTCCACCCTCCGCGTCTGGCCTAGGTTGCATGACTAGGATCCAGTATGATGGAGGAGCTTTCCAGTCAGCGTCACGCATAGATATGGCACTGATTGGCCCCCTGCTAATTGGCCGCGTCTCCTCTCCCATCTCTCGTGACAACCATCTGAGTGATCACAGGTCACTCACCGTTGTCCTCACCACCACACTTAAACCGTCGCGTAGGTTCTGGCCTAGGGTTGCCCCAGCTCTTCTCAACAACCCCTTCACTAAGGAGAAGCTGTCTATGACCATCCGGGAGACTCTCACCTCCCCCCACCCCACCTGCTTGACCACAAGGCTAGATGGGCGGTGACCAAGGAGGGCATCACCCGCGTTGCTTACAACTGTTCCAAAGCCCAGATGACTGCAGCTCGCGCCAGAGTCAAAAGGGCGGAAGCCAGAATCAGACATCTAGAGCGAAACTGCCAGCCTTCGCCCTCTCCCAGATGGTTGGAAGACTGGGAAGCGGCGCAGGAAGCACTCCGCTTGGAGCTCACACTGCAGGAAGAACGTGCAGCAAACTTTACAACATCTCGTTACTATGCTCAATGGGAACGCCCCACCCGCTTCTTCTTTCAGAAACAGAAAGCCCAGTCAACAGCGCAGGATATTACTGCACTGAAGATTGGCACTACAACCACTTCAGATAAGGAGGAAATCACGCAGGAACTACACCGCTTCTACTCCAGCCTCTTCCATGCCACCCAGGTGGACCCATCGGACATCCAAGACTTCCTGTGGCGGGCTCAAGAGCCGCCCATTGACCCACGGGCTGATGAGGCTCTACTGGCGCCTATTTCCATCCAGGAGGTGATGGAAACCCTTCTGAAATCCCCACGGCTTAAAGCCCCAGGCCCAGACGGAATACCCTTTGAGGTGTACCTTCTGGAACCTGCAGTGATAGCCAGAACCCTCCGCGACCTCTTCGCTGCACTCTTAGTGAATGGCGAGGTCCTCCCCGACTCCAGAGGCTCAATCACGACCCTCATTCACAAGAAGTCAGACCGTGAGAACCTGGCGAACTGGCGCCCCATAGCGTTGATCAACACAGACCACAAGCTCTTCATGAAGCTTCTGGCCAACCGCGTCACCAAATGGGTGTCACCTCGCCTCTCCCCATCCCAGCACGGTTTTATTCCGGGGAGGTCGTTATGGGACAACTATAATGACCTTCACGTGACTTTGACTGCTAACTCTCGTAAGGTGAATGGCTTTGTGGCTCTCCTGGATATGGAGAAAGCATATGATCGGGTAGCCTGGAAGTATATTGATGCTTCCCTGGCCCGCTTCCATCTCCCACCCGCAGCTAGGCGCTGGATATCAGCGCTCTATGACCAGCTCCACACCAGAGTCCTGGCGCCAATGGGTTTTACAGTGGCAGTACCAGTTGGACAAGGTCTCCGGCAAGGGGACCCCCTGAGCCCTATCCTTTTTAACATCACCCTTAACCCCCTCTTGGCCTCCTTACAGGACAAGCTAACAGGGATTCTGGTCCCAGGTAAAGCCCCCACACGCACCATGGCATTTGCAGATGACACTGCCATTGCATTTGGCTGCCCTGGGGATGTTGCCCTCGCTGCTGTGACCATTGAGAGGTACACCAAGGCGTCCAACGCCATGGTCAACACCAACAAGACAACAGTTGTAAAGGTCGGCTCCCCCACCTTCCCCCCACCATTTGGTATTGAACCTGAGCGCGGTACCTTCCGTCACCTGGGCGTTCTCACCAACCAACAAGGAGTTGCGCTAAAAGACAATGAGGACTTGCTCCTTGCAGCAGTTAACTCCAGGATTGCCAGCTGGAACTGGCGGCACATCACCCCCCAGGGTCAAGCTCTGATGGCCAATGTGTTCCTCCTCTCCAAAGTCTGGTTTCTAGCGCACGTCTGCCCATTCACAGATGCCTTTTATACGCGGCTCAATGTACTCCTCCGCTGTTGGATCTGGGGCTCAAACCATCCACCAATGGCCCTCTCAACCATTGCCCGACCCTGCAATGAAGGGGGCCTAGGGCTTCTGGACACGCGATCCCACGCCACCACAATCTTCCTGAAGTTCCTATGGCCAATTGTCTGCTGGGACGCGACCCCCATGCCCCAATGGGCGCCCGCCCTCCGCCAGTCAGTGTCAGCAGCTCTGGGTCTTCCTAGAGCATCTCTGACCTCATTAGGGGAGTGGCTCACAAACCACCCAGGCCATCGCCTAAAACCATCCTCATCCCCCTACTGGGACCAGGCTCTCCTTGCCCTGAAACGAGTAGGCGCGCGGATTCACCATGCCTTCCCATACAGAAGGGAAGGCCCTGGCCTCAGCCCCCGTCGCCATGCAATTGTGCACAATGGACAAGTTGTCACAACTCGCCTCAACCCCCAAGATCGTCCTCCCATCCACCCAAGACTCCTTGAGCTCCTCCCTCCCTCCGTGAGATTTGACCTTAAGGAATTGTGGAAGGACGTCTATCACCCCATCCTGTCAGCAAAGGTGTCTAACACCTTATGGAGGGTGCTCCACTGTTCATACAGGACAGGGGACCGGACTGGCCCTACCTTCCAGCACCGAAGCTGCCCCCACTGTGTGGAGCCTATTGACTCCCACCTCCATCGTTTTTTCACCTGTCCAGGTGTCGCCGCATTTTGGCCAAAGGCCCGCGCGCTCCTCCATGCTCAGCCCTGGTCCGGACACCCTGTGCAAGACCTCATGTTTGAGCATACATTGCCTGGTTGCCACTGACCCCTCCGTGTCCTCGCCTATGCCACAGCCATCTGGACCATCCATAACTCCTTCCTTCGTGCTGCCTTTGACCAGCAGGTGTGGACCCTTCCACACATGATCACCCACTTTTGGGTAAACTTTGAGATGGCCCTGAAGGTCTGCACTATGTCGCCAACCCTCCCCAGCTCAGTTGTCACTGCAGCACGGCTCTGGCGCGCAAACCCCTCCCTTTCTCGATGCCTCCTCCCTCCCTTCCCTTGCCTCAGGCTCTTAGGAGCCCAGGCGTAATTCAATAAACATTGATGAATCCCCCTTGGGTTGGGACCATCTAGTACTAAAAAAAATATTGGAGGGGGAACTCAATGAATCTAATTTTATCAAGTCTAACAAGAATGATCACGCTCATCTCAATCAGGTGATATCAGAAGATTCAGTTGCTTAGCAATTGAAAAGATCTGATAAACCCCAAAGTACTTCAAATCAATAAATATTCAATCACTTTGATAACAAAAGATATGTGTACTTGCAACATTTTTTTACTATCTTTTGTATCTTTTTGGAGATTCCATAAAGTAAACTTGAGAATTACCTATCTATTTAAAAAGTGCAATTCAAAATTTAAAAAAGTGGTGATCACTACAGGGGCTCTCTGAGTTACTCTATTGTGAAGGCGTCAATTAATAAGATGGACTCTCCTTTTTTGCGTGAAGAGTCTCAAGACCATTAGCAAGGCGGTATTCTATAATGAGTCCATTCCAAAAGAACTTATCACAAGGTACCATTTACATTGGGATTCAATGTCAACTTGGAATTTATGGTCCCACTTTAAGCTTTACTACAAATTTTCATATACAGCATGAGGTTTTAAGAGACATCATTGATCATATGCTTGATGGGGGTCTAATTCATGGAATCTGATCTACTTGATCTTGGACTAATTTTTTACCCTCTACAATGTGGTATTTTTATCAAACTTCTCAAACGCTGGGGATTGGTACTGAGCAATATTTACACCAATTTTCACACCATACTCTATACCACTTAACATAAGTAGTAGGAACGCATAATCAAGGGATGCTTAATTTGTTAGAAGGATTCCAATCCTTGAATAATTTTTTTGAGCTCTTCAAATCTTCCTCTAAGTTTAGTAAAGATAATTGTGATGTCATTGTAAGTAATTAAAATCTTTTTATGAAGTGCAACAATAACTTGTTCAGCTTAATTATGAAATATAAAGTTTTTTTGACTTAAAGTTAATTAAGCAAGTCCAGAAAATTGCGGTTAAATGGAGAGACACCCTTTCCCAACTCTCTAATAATAATCACTTGATGAAAGAGGAAATTAAAATCCCTCTTCCAATTGGAGCAATTGTACTCTGGAATTCAATTTTGAGTTAACAAATTAGAAAAAACCTTGGAACTATGGGTTCTCAAGGGGAACAAGGCTCTCCTGGTGCTGATGGGCCTTGTGGAACCCTCAGGTGCTGAAGGGCCTCGTGGACCCCTGGTGCTGATGGGCATCCAAGTTCCCTTTAGCAGGCTGACACTCTTTTGAGCATGATTAAACAATTGAAGTGAGCAGGTTCATAAAGTTTCTAAGGAGTGTAAATTAACTTCCAATGGGGTACCTATTGATCCCCTGTTATCTCTTCAATTATTATCTGATGAATTGACTAATATGGATAAAATGGGCAAAGAATACTGACATCTTGTTACAGTACTGTAAATATAAAGGGGATATTCTTCAAACGAAGATTGAAACTTTGGAACTTAAATACCATCCACAGCAGGAGCAAATTTTCGAGTTATCTTGCAGATTGGACAAAAATTGGGACATTCTGATCTAAATCGTTAGATTAATGAAATTTGTACTGAGGCAGCTGGTTCCTATCCTCAATGTTTTTCCCAAGCTTCTGACTCTAACTCTTATATCTTCACTCAATTGGAACAACTGGGATTTTATGTTTTAACAGCCAATGCACAAAAAGTTTTAAAGCTGTATTCAAGAATAAGTACTCTCCTGGGGAAGGCAGTATAATCTCATTCCTCTATTTATATGAGAAGGCTCTTACTGAGGCCATGAACCATCAAAAAATGAATTATTTACCAGAATTGTTTTACTTGATTAGACCAAGATACCATGGTACCTCTTTTGATGACAAGTTCTACTTGGTTTCAGGGTAAGGAAGCATTGATAAAAGAACTTTTGAGTGAACAAACATTATCCTCTTAGAAACAGGCTTTTATGGGCATACATCCCCATCAAAATGAATTTATTGAAGACTTTACTCATTGATTTTATTGAGAGGCTCAGACTTTGGTAGCATTAAAAGTGAAATTTAGACGATGCTAATGCTGCTGTTATTTCTGTTTTTCTAGGACTCAAATTCAAGTCAACCTTATTAGCGTAAAAAAGAACTTCAGATGTATCTTAGACATAAAGGAGGCTTTGTTGAAATTTCCTCCTCATTTTCCTGAAAAATTCCAAATCTATGGCTCTCCTTGACCCAGTTGTCCTAAAGTATACACAGTGCCTGGAAATGGTAGAGCTATTCTGTGTAATTATTGTCACTGGTACTTCCATACGGAAGACCATTGTTATAAAAAGTCTGATGAAAAGAAGAAAAAAGAGAAAACCCATTAAGATTTGCCATCTTGATAATGATATGAGTATGCGGCAGGAACATCAAAACCCTGTAGAGTATAATAAAGATGTTCATTCTATCTATTCCTTGACCTCCTTATTTGGCTTTGTCATCTCAGTTTGGAAGTATATCCACCTGTATTGCTTTTTAGTGAATTCAAATTAGTGTTAAAGCTATTATTGACACTGGATCTCCTGTAAATTTTGTCTTGTCAAAATTGATTAAATTGGATTAAATTAACAACTGATCTTTAACATTATGAAGAATATGTCACTGCAGGATCTCAGAGTACTTTATCAATTAAAGATTTTTCATCACTCACATTTAAAATTGAGAAGTTAATTTTTATGGTACCTGCAATAATCCTTGATAACTTGAGTTGTGACCATCTCTTGGGCACCCGACTTTTAAATTAAATCTGTGGAGAAAAAGATTATTCTGACTCTTCTCTATCCCTTTTGGGGTATATGGTTCCATTGCTTTTATATGAACAAAACAATACTAGACGTTGGGTATGTCTATTAGAGGGATCAAAGAGAACCTACTCCATTAAGTATCATGTTGAAGGTCCTCAAGTTAAATTACCCCTAAGACGGCTGAAATAGAAGGAGGAATGCTTATATTCTCCCCTGAGATTGTGATTATTCCACCAAAGTCTCAGGTTATTGTCAATACATTTTTATATTTTTCTATTCCCAAGGGCCATTTATTACAAGTCCAAAGAATTTCAAACCCTTCTGCTAAAGAGATCTTGCCTTGTCTGGGGTATTGGATTATGAATATTCTGGATCTTTACCTGTTTTATTAGAAAACCTTACCAATGTCTCAAAAGAGGTAGATTGAATAAAGTCAATACCCTATGTCAAATTATTGCCCCTATCTCAAATTTATGACGTTAAACCTTTTGAAAGTCTACAAGACTTTGGGTTAGAATCCAATCAGGAGATCTTTACTGTAGACCTGCAATAGGGAAACACCTTACTAAAGAACAGGAGAAACAAGTACTTCAATTATTGGAATCATACACTGACATATTTGCTAAGCATACTTCTGATTTTGGTAAAATGAAAAGAATAATTCATACCGTTGAAACAGAAGATCACCATCATATTTGTGCCAAACCCTAATGTAAGCTGAAAGTGGAGGAAGCACAGCTCACCAAAGAATTACATCAACTATTAGATGTTGGATTATTAAAGACCTCCAATAGTCCCTGGGCCTCACCTCTGTTGATAGTTAAAAATAAGGATGGCTCACATTGGTTGGTTATGGATTATTGCAGGTTAAACGCAATTACTTGTCATTATAGCTACCCTTTTAAAGGATCAATGTTTCCCTCTGGTTATTAGCTGGCTCAACCTATCTTTCAGTAATGGATTTAGCCAGTGGGTACTGGCAAATCAAATTAGCACCAGAAGACTGAGCTAAAATGTGCCCTAAAACCTAGTGAAGGCTTTTTTGAACCAACCTTTATGCCACAAGGGTTTTACAACGCACCAGCAACATTACAAAGGTCCTTGGATGGTATGTTATTGGATTTAAAGCTGACCTGTGTTCTGGTATATTTGGACAATATGACATGCTTTCAAAAACATTTACTGAGCATCTGGATCATTTAAAAGAAGTTTTTAGACGAATTTGAAATTTTTCACTAAAGCTCAAACCCTCAAAATGTTCCTTTTTTTAGAATATAATGGAGTATTTAGGTCGCCAGGTTTTGGCTAAAGAAATTCAACCACTTCCATAAAAACTCAAGCTATTAAACTAATGACCTCCAACCTTCTTGTGGGAGATACAAGACTTCCTTAGTATGGTCATATACTATTTTAACCTATACCCAAGTTTGCTGATATGGCAGAGCCCTTATTCCATCTATTACGAAAAGGTGTTCCATTTGAGTGGAGCTCAGCTCAGGAACAGTCTTTTTAATTATCTACAAAATTCCCTAACTAAAGCAACTATTTTGATCCATCCTCAATTTGATAAGCCTTTTATTCTGCATACTGATGCAACTAATGTAGCTATTGGGGCTCTTCTAATCCAGTGTGATGTAGAACAGATCAGCCATTCTGTAGCGTTTAACAGAAAAACATTATCTAAGGATGAGCGAAAATCACAGCATAACTGAGCGAGAGTGTTTAGCTGTAATTTTAGTAATTAAACACTTCCAACCCTTCCTATATGGAAACCATTTTACTGTTGTTACCGACCATTATTCTTTAAGATGATTGCAAAATATAAAGGATCCTGAGGGGAGACTAGCACGTTGGGCCCTAAGACTGCAACGTTAAGATTTTTCAATTGTACATCACTTGGGTACCCATCAAAATTTTGACAGCTTATCCCATTCTCCTATACTGACCTTGGATTTTGGAAAAGAGAAAAGATTAAATAATCTATTTTGGATGGCATGAGTTGTGGGATCAAGAATCTGAATAAGATCGTGCTTTCCAAAAACTATTACTAAATATATCTTGATCTGAGAGGTTCTTTGTATAAGAAGGTCAATTCAAAGTATTTTTCCTTTTTACACCCAAATTTAAGATACTACGCTATCATGGAAGGACACAGACAGTAGGTCATTTTGGTTTAAAGAAAATCAAGAGTGATTAAAAACTCAATACTATTGTAATAATATGACTGAACCATCATAGCACTTATTTTGTTTCTCATCTGTAAAAGTCGTGGCGCAACCTTCCCTACTTATCAGCATCAAGTGATTCCACCAACTAAGGAATTTGAAGTGGTAAGTATTGATGTTGTGAGACCTTTTCCTTGGGGTTGCATGGACACCTGTTGGAATTTCATTCCTAGTTCATGTTATCCTTGGCTAAGGATTATGCTCAGCATTAACCTTGGTGTTGAGTCAAAGATTGAGATCTTTCTCACCTAGATTTTTAGCCTCAGATGTTTTAATTTTGTAGTATTTATGCTTAGAAGGTCGAGAGTTTGTCTGAAGAGCAGAACTGATTCTAATTGAAAAGCTTTAAATTAACAAGTTGATTGATTGTCAATCTAAGATCACAATAGGAGTGAGCAGTAGTGAAGCAAATCCATTTAAGGCAAATTGATCCACATTAAGAGGCTGCCTCACATGTGATTTAAAAACTATATCTAATTTTGTAAAAAATTACCCATGCCTCAAATTACATATGATATAGCCTTTTGTAAACCAACTGCCATTGATGCAACCTTGGATAGATTATAACCTCCACATCCCTATTAAACAATACTCATCGTGATAATTATAAACAAGTATGATCATAATATCCATATTTTGCCACCCTATTTAAGGGCTGGCTTTTTATCCTAATAAACTACTTTCCTTTACCTACTTTTATCTGTGTTTTAAGAGTTCTAGTGACACTTGACATTTAAGAGTGGGCTAAAAGGTCCCCAAGGTTAGGTGCTGGGCTATGTATCTAGGAGTGGTCAGCGCTACCAACGCCCAACCTGGATATACAGAATACCCCACAGGGATTTGCCCAGTCAGTGGAGCTAGCGATAACCAGTTGGGATTAACCATGAGGGTGGAGAAGCAAGGGGTCAGGCCGCCCAGAAAAGTGGAAGAGAACCACTAGTGTACCTTAAGAGGTTAATATGCTAAGGTGAAGTTGGGCTATATCTGGATTGGAGAGTTGCCTGCAGACATATAGTGAAAGTTGTGCCAATGAAGGTGAAAAAGCCAGGGCCAGCAGTCTTAATATTGTTTGGCCTGGCACACTGTTGAGTAATTGACTGAACCTAATCATCAGATATTCGATAGGGACATAATAATGTTAGCATGCTTAAACTTATTATTGATCATATCAAATATCAGCGATTATGGATCAGGTATATCCTAAGTATATCCGAACTTGTGATTTGTGGCCTAGTAATTTCACTTAATAATATTTGACTATGATGACATGGGCTCAAGGGCTTTGTTGGTTAGGTCAAACTTAAATTAAGTTTTGACTTAATGACTCGGGCACTTGGGCTTTGTTGGTCTATGTCAAAATTAGTTTTTAATGTTGGTTGAGTTTTTGATCAAATTAATTACTAATTAGTGATACAAATCGCCTTGATATGTGCTGTCAATTGCATGTGAAAGAGAATTGGTCCAGCTATTTGCAGATGCATCCAAAGCGCCATCTTAAGAATGATGATGATGTTTACACTGACCCTGAGGCTGAGCATGATGCCCTGAGTCAAAGTATTTGTAGATGTTCTTACAAACATTTTACGTGTTCCTTTGGCCTAGTGCCATTGAAAATGAGATATCATGGGTAAGATGTGGTGAACATTGAACCCTATAAATTACCCTCAGGTTGATGCTAATAAAACACATTCAACTACTATGACTAGTTTATAATTTAATTATAAATTTTTTGTGTTTATTACTTTACTTTGTATTAGTTGAGAAATTACTTGGGATCAGTAAGATCAGGGCGGCATGCCTTTGTCCAAGTAACGACAGGGAATACAAATTTAGAGTACTACCAAGGAGTTATATATTAAATTATAGTCACCATCTAGTCTATTGTCATCATACAATAGATGTACAAAACTCCATCCCACTGCAGAAGAAGAACCAGCCCTCCAAAGAGAACCAAAATTCAACACACACTAATGGAGTCATCTATTACTAACTAGAAAAATCTCAACATTAATACATTATCATGACTGTTGACCATTTAACCAAATGGGTAAAAGCCTTCATTAATACTTCCTTTGAAAGAATTACTGCATCATTCCTTTATAATCATATCATCACCCAACATGGGTGCTCCAAAGTACTTGTCAGACAATGGAACAAACTTTAATTCACAACTTTTATAATAGTTGTCAAAGTTATTTAATACAGCCCACCGGTTTGTTGTTCCTTACATCCATCAACTAATGGGACCAATGAATGAGTCAATGGAACTTTAGTCTCTAATTTAAGGAAGATGGCATCAACTGACCCATCTCAGTGGAACTTCTTTTTACCTAGTGCTTTGTTCACTTACTGAATAAGTTATTATTGAATTATCAAGATGTCACCCTTCAAATATATTTATGGGCAAGATCTCTCAATTTTTTCAACTTTTAAGCCTCAATCAAGGAAAGTATACCAGAGAACTCTGGTTTAGTTAAGAAAAATCTAACTGATGAGATTATTTGCCTTCAAGCTCAAGCCATGGAATCATTTGAAGCAACCAACATAGACCTGTTTTGCCTGCATATCAAATTGGAGATTATGTTATGTATTACTACTCCCAACCTGGTGAACAAACTGAGAAGTTGGTATCTAAATGGTCTTGTCCTTATCTAATTATATTCCAAAAAGGTGTTAGAAATTAGATTGTCCATATAAATACTGGTATAGTTGTGATTTGTATCCACCCTCAATTTTTGAGGATTCATTCTCCTCCATGATTGAAGCTTGAGGGGGAAGCGTTGGGATTTCGCCAAATTCTTCCATTCCCAAAACTTTTACCCCAAATATTCCACTGTTAACATCAGAGGGGGAACTCAATGAATCTAATTTTATTAAGTTAAATAAGAATGATCACAATTTACCCCAATCAGGTGATATCAGAAGATTCAATTGCTCATCAATTGAAAATATATGATAAACCCCAAACTACTTTAAAATCTATAAATATTCAATACTTTTGATAATAAAAGATAGATTTATTTACAACCTTATTTTACTATCTTTTGCATCTTTTTTGAGATTCCATAAAGTAACTAAAAACTAACATATCTATTAAAATTATTTGAGGTGGGTCGACCTTGGGACAAATATACCACACTAAGAATTTTTATAGCCAGCACAAGTTTTGAACTCAAAGCCTGCACTTAGGATGGAACCTGCTTTACCTGCTCGGCCAACTACCCTTAACATATGTATTTCAGAAGTGCAATTCAAAACTTTAAAAAGCGTTCTGCTGTCTATCCATATTTTGATTTACATATAATTTTAAGTCCCTAAAAGTCTTGACAAAGATATTAGTTCTTAATTGTCTATACTAATCTAATGAAAAACTTTTTAAAAAACCTCAATTGCCACTTTAAACACTCATCTATCTTTATTTAATTGAGGGGGGATGACCCAGGAGCGATTTTTCCCACTTAATGAGTAAAATAGGAGAATTAAAATCAATAGGAAGAAAAACAAAAACCCAGTATACCTCCACACCAACTTTATGATAGGTTAGGGAATGCACGAACTGCTTTGTTCTTTGCTATATTTTCTTGGTGTATTGATGTGCAACGCTAACACAGTAATATTTATCCCCTACCCAATTTTATCTACTAGGTTTAAACTCTGGAGGCAGTGGTCTTTAAGTGTGTACTCTACCACCAGGTCTCTCTCCCCTGAGCACTCTTATACAAATATAATATTTTTGTCAATTAAAGATGATGGAACAAATGTATATCTATGGTAGCTTTTTATAATTCTCCAGAAAGGTCACCTATGAGTTTACAAAAAATTAAGGGAAAGTTATTGTAGTAAAATTAGCTCCTCTAAAGCAATCCAATAATACAAAAAGTCATGAACCTTTTAAAGTTTTGAATAAAATATCTTCTGGCTGTTATTTAGATACTAGAAAACAAATTTTAAAAACTATGTCTAATACCTCAACTGTAAATGTCTAAGTCATATAGGAGATTATACTAGTATAAATTGCATGAAAATTTAGAGAAACATATCAACAAATTAGTAAAGAGCTATTTTTAGTTTATTTGACAAAAGATTATATATTAAATTATGTTCTCATGCTCATCAAAAAACTGGGATAGTTGTTATAGCCTAATACTTTATTGAAACAAAAAAACGACAAGATACATTTTTATTAGTGGTCTTTTTAGTACTAAAGGGTTCCCAACCAAGAGAAGGGTCCTCCACGCACCTTTAATTACGTTGTGCTAAACAAAGAGTTTAATAGATAATATAAAAACTCTAGCATGGTGGCTTGCCGTTACCCTAAGCATCCAAACATAGAATGAGAAGAGGGGTTGGGGGATTTTATCTGGTGCTAGCTTCAGGGGGCGAGCAAAGGTGGACAAAATGGGGTGTGGGAGTGTCGTCATTGTGCAGCAGAAGGAGAAAGAGGTGTTGGTTCTCCTCATCAATGAGTCCTTTGGTGTGCATCACCTCAGTGTATAGGCGAGTTAAAATTAAACAAAGGTAATATGGTCAGACATACAAGTAAAGATTAAAGGCATTAGCAGTTTTGGGGTAGATGAGTTCATAAAGCAAAAACCACACCATGTCAATGTACATGCGGCCAGCTGCTAATACCAGTTAATTAATTCAAATTTGGCGTCTTGAGGGAAATCTACAGGGAATTGTGGTATAGGAAACCACTTGAAAAGAGGCTTAATTGCTGTATGGAGGACTTGGTGGAGAAGGAAGTTGATGGGTGCAGCAGCTGCATTAACAGCCTTTTGATGCATACCTTTATAAATTGGGAATCCGCTGTGGAGATAGTAAATGCCAGGCGGGGAGTCAAACTGGGAGGTTGTGTGAAGAGTTCAAACCAGTCAAAATAAGAAGTATTTCCATAAGGTCAATCTGCATTATCATTAACCAATTCAAAAATCCTCAAAAGGATTTGACATGTGTTGGAATTTCAGTTGACTACATTATTCATCCAACTGAAAGATTAATCAATTAAAGATTAATACTTCAAATCTGATATTTTAGCAATATTTTCCAACAAAATTACTAGTTATGTTTAGTTAACTCAAGGAACCAATGACTATCTCAATTAGTGTATTTGTCAGGGATCATCCCTGACAATATTGAGCAGAGATTCAATGAGGGAGTAACACCCAATAGTCAATTAACATGAGAACTCATTTGGATTAAACAGTTGGGGAGTTGTCAATACTAATTAAGTGTTTTTAATGCTTGGTTCAATGGTAGAATCGTTATCAGGCAACATGACCCAAACCAAAAAATGTCTGGCTCCTGACACTAGCATATTTGTCACCAAATATTGAGGATTATTTTACCTAAGAAAATCAAGGCAAAGATACCCACCAAGATTTGGAAGCTAAAACTCAAGGGTCAAACTATCTGGAGAACAATTACTTAATCCCCAGTGGGCAGCTGAAACGCTGTGCGATAAGTGTACTATAAAAACTCTCAATAACTTTGCAATAAAAGCAGATCTAAATTTTTCACAACTTAGTTGTTTATACAATGGTTGTATAGCTTACTCTTGGGATAAGAGTGAAAGGATTCGATATCCTTAGGTTGTTGTTATCAGATCTCCGCTTAGCTCTGAATGAAGGTAATAGGGAAGTGTTTCCTTCCAGTTCAAGTTATTGTCAAGAGGAAGAAGCATCTGTTTAGCGTTGGACCTTTACTCAATGTGGATTTTAGGACAGTCAACTTCTAATGATAGTCTTCATACTATTATTGCCTCAAACTATTAAATTCAGTTACTCAACACATCTAGTCAAAAATCTTTGTAGTTGATATCAGTGAGCAGAAACGAGCTACAATATAAGCAGTCCAGATTTTAACAATTTATGCTCATTAAAGGGGGTAAGTTGAGTTGTCAAAAGCGAACTTCAATCCACAACATCTTATAAAAATGAGTTTTGGAAGCTCTGGATGGGCCTAAGACCGTCAAGCATAACGTGCTTATCTCGGCATCTCAAGCCAACATCAATATCTAGGAGGAGCATGTAACTAAAGAAGATGAAATGCTTGAACAAATGGGTAATATGGATACCAAACTGTGTGGAAAAGGTGCTTCTTTAAAGCGAGTAGAAGGTGAACTCATTAAAGAAATTTTATTCAAAAAATTAAAGCTGAAGCAGACCAAGAACACATTTGACGTTTTCATAATGATATGGTGAAAATGATGAAGCATATTGAGGCGTTAGAAATTTACAAATGTGATTAAGCGTAATTTGAGGCAAACAAAGCTGATGAAAATACATCAAAACACCAATTGGAAGACACTTTATCCCAAAAATATACTAAATCATCTGCTGGTGTGTTAGATATGACTCCTGAAGCCACACCTTGGTTGATAAGGTCATTTTGCAGGACTCTACTGTAAGTCAAGTGACTGAGGAGTTTCAGAATACAACCAAATATCCTACTTTTCACTGGGATAACGCCCCATCATTTTCTCATCTCTATGAGATGACTATGTTCAATTATGAAGGCCATCAAAAAGCAGTGACCGTAATGAACTGTCTTAGCTCTGATTGCCAAATCTGGCGCTACCTCATCTCAATGGGGACAACTGGTCATACACTGAGGCAAAAGCAGTAAGCATGTTGGAATCTAAGTTTTACTCAGATGGTAAATTGCAGACAGAAATTCATGGGTATACAATTCTACAAGGATGAGACACTGGCTTCTTTCTAACTTTTTTCTAAAATATTAGATCTTGGCTGGGGCAAAAGCGTTTACTGACTTTGATGCAAGCATAGCCATGCAGTCAGTGCTTTGGCACTAGTAACCCAAACAACAACATCATAGATGGTGGCCCATCTGAAGATGCTTGGAGCCATTTTTGAAGCTCCCAATTTCACTTTTAAAGCAATTAAAATGAAAGCATAAAATATTTTAAAATTTTCTGAACCCTCTAAAGAACCTGAGATTCAAATAGTCTTGGGAAATAGATTTGAAGATAAAAAATGGGTTGATAAAACGTTAATTTGCTGTTTCAAATGTGGGAAATTTGCCCATGTAATTGCCCAGTTTTGGGACAAAAAAATAAGAGATAAAATCAGTCTTGTTCAAACCAAGGAACCTGGTTTAGGATTGGGAAAAGGACCAGAATTCTAGACAAGGGACATTCTAGTACTACTGATAAACCTGTCCCACCTGATTTAATGAACAATGGTATCAAAATCTATGATCTATTTGTAAAAGAAAACGCGCCAATCTGCTCCAACAGGTGGTCAACATGGATTTCAATGTGATAACTTGAACCGGAGCAAATGTTTCCGACCCTGAAATCACCAAGAATGTTGCTCAGCCATATGCATGACAGTTAGTGGGGAAATTAGACCCTCCAAGAGCCCTGAATACTTAGTTAAGATAAAATTGGATGAGGCAAACATTCTCTTACCTATAAGCGCAATCAAGGTGCCATTTCCTGATTTATCCACATAAATAATTCAACTCTTAATTTAGCAAATAATGCCATGATCCATTCAGTAAATAATTTATTGCTGTACTAATATTGTAACTATGCAGATATCTAGTCAATAGGATAAGTGTACAAGCAATAATTGATAGTGGAGCGTTAATTAACATGCTTCCCCAAATTAGTAAAATTCGTGAAAATCTCACCAGATTTGGAGCATCAAAAAGAGTTTGGAACGGCCATACCAGAAGTCACCATCTCATGTGGAGCCTATAGTGTGCTACCGCTTCAGTTTAAAAGCTGGTGATGTCAGCTCTTACTATAGTGCTGGTTCAATAAGAGTTATTATATACATATTGGCTAGAGTTCCTGAGAAAGTTTGGACTGAAATGTATTTTTGAAGAGAACACTCTGACATAAATGGGGAAGACGTTGCCTTTGGTGTACCAGAAGAAGGGAGAGACCCCACTGACAAAGAGAAATAATTTTTCAACATAATTTATAACTATGCATTATACCCATTCTTGATAAATTAGTTGGATAAAAATGGAAAGAAATGCTGATGGAAATTATGGAGAAATGTAGAACCCCTTTAAAGATGAATGCAATGAACACTATTTCTGATTGGTTCTCAAATAGTAGATAACACAGGGTTAACAATCAAACTCATAGAACTGCTATATGGGGAAATTGTCAGCTTATGGAGAAAATTTTTGGATTGAGCTATGGGTTGCACCAGGGATCATTTTGCCTGGTCATAGAGAGGGACGTGTGTTCTTAGTCAATCTGGGGAAAAGCTGATGAAAGTTAAAAAGTTTCAGATCATTGCATTTCTACATCTGCTCCTGATGATGGAACTTAGTACAATTCATAATCTTGGGTTGTTCTCTGAGATGGAATTGCCAATGGAAACTGCCAAAATTCTTAACGTGTTTGTGGAACATGAGCAGCTTGCAAATATAACCAAAAAATCAGCAAGAGGATGTACTTTATTTATTCAAAAATATTGGTAGATATACTTTCTAGAATGATTATGACTTAGAATGTATGGAAAACTACTTTTATAGAAAAATACTGGATAAATCCGCCAAAAAGGATGAGACCTGTTCAAAGGTTAAGAACTGCTGAAACTGAGGCAGCGATAAAATCAGCAAAACTAGTGGAGAATGGGCTACTTGTTTTGTCACCAAGCCCATAGGCAAGTCCAATCCTCCTGGTGAAAAAAACATGGATCAAATCAAGTATTAATTAATTTTTGCCAATTAAACAAAATCAATAATAAAGCCTCTTATCTACTGCCATGAATCAATGACTTGCTCAATTGCTTGGATTAGACAAGATAATTTGGTTATGTACCTGATTTCAAGCTTTTGGTAAAATTGATTTGCCAAAAGAAGATCATAAACAATCTGTGATAATTACCTCACAAGGGTTGTAGCAACAGACCAGAATGTCCCAAGGTTTATGCATTGTGACAGTGACATTCCAGCAGGCTATGGATTTGATACTCAGTGACTTGAAGCTATCCTGCATGCTAGTATACTTAGATATCAACATCTTTAGCAGGACCTTTACATATCATTTGGAGCATCTTGAGGAAGTATATAAGTGGTTGGTAATGGAGAATCTGAAAATCAAGCTGATAAAATACTATTTTAATTAAAAAGAGCTCAAATACTTAGGGTTGTCATAAAGTATGATGAATTTCTAGCCACAATCAATGAAGACAGAAGCTATCAAATTGATATCAATCCCAAAAAGTATTTCTATTTTCAATTCTTTCTGAGGATGGTCAGATAATATCTCTGCTTCATCAAAAGATTTGCTGGAATTGCCAAGCCCTTATTCTACCTACTGAAAGATCCAAAAAAGGATTTTTGTGTAATGATGAGGCATATAAGTTGTTCGGTAAGCTCCAAAACTATCTCATGAGCATCCCAGTGTTGTAATATTTAAATTTTGTTTGGCAATTCATAATCCAAACAGAGGCCTTGTTAACGGTATTGGAGCTATTCTAAATCAAGTGGATGACCACAAGGAAGAACATCTAGTAGTTTACGTGAGCAGAATCTTGGCACTGGCCTAAAGAAATATCTTGTAACAGAGAGAATACCAGGTGGTAATACACGCCTGCAAAAAAATTCGAGTCTACATACATATGATGCACTATAAAGTCATAATTACCCATTTTTCCCTGCGCTGGCCTCACAAACTGAAGGAACCAGAGGGCCAACTTCACGTTAGGCTTTAAAGTTACAAGCATATGACTTCAAAATTGTCCACCAAGCAGGAGTGACGCATCAGAATGCTGATAGACTATCACAATTTCCAGTTGTTCATATGGTTTATCATCAGGCTGATGAGTTATTTCAGTGGATGATTGAATGAGATACTGAGGATAAACTATAAGAAATTTAGAGCGCGCTAAGAAAAGTGATGGAGAATACTGATAAAAGAATGATCAGTTTATATAAAAGATCGAGGGAAAATGGTATTTTTTCCTAAACTCTTGAAACATGAAGAAATCATTTAAGTCACTCATAAGGTCATTGGCCATGGTGGCCTAAAAAAGGCTGTGGATCATATTCATCAGTACTACTGGGAATAAATCAACTACAATGTTGAGGACTATCTAGCTTGTTGTGTGGAGAGCTGACTCTACAAGACTCACAAGAAAGTCATAGGGTACAGGCTATTACATCCTGGTTTTGCATGGCACATGGTGTCCATAGATGTTATGAGACCATTGAGTGTCAGCACTGGTAGCTTGAAGTACATGATTGCTATGATAGACCATCTAACAAGATGGGTCAAAAAAAGCACTAAGTAGAGTGGATGCAATGAGTATGGTGAAGTTTATATTAGACCGTTTGGTCTATTAGCACGGATTCCTCAAGTTATTCTGTGATAATGGGACAACTTTCATCTTACGTAATTCTTAGGCTAAAAAAACTAATGAAAATACAAGGAGTTGTGTTTATTCCCTGTTGACCTATATGAATGGGATGGTGGAAAGAGTGAATGCAATTTTAGCCTCAACTTTACAAAAGTTGGTTGCGGGGAAAACCCATGATTGGGAGCATATCTGAGTTCAGCCACATGTGCCTACAATATCAGTTACCATTTGGTGACAGGAAATTTCTTTTAAACTTTTATATTGGTGAAGGGCCTCATTGCCGCAAATATTGTATTCTGCCATTGAGCCAGCTTTGGGGATGAGCGCCAAGCATTATCTATCCTGACTGGCCAATATTATAAATTAATTGCAATCTCAAACATTCAAAATTAGCTAAGAGAAAAATTAATGAAAAGAAAATGGATAACAAGAATTAGCCTGTGTTATAAGAATACCATGTGAGAAATAGGGTAGCCTATTGCAATACCCATGGGTTTTTGAGGAGAAACAAGTTGGACGCCTATGATTAGGATCATTCAGAGTTATTGCCAAATCAGTAAATAATGCTTATATGATCAAGAATATTGAAGATGGTCAAATAGTCATTATAGTTCATATGTAAGACTAAAAGTATTGGACTTAGGAAAAAATAATAATATAAGAAGCATAAAAAAGATAAAAATGTTTAAAAGAGATAAAAAGATGCATAAAAAATAGAAAGTTAATGATATATTATACATTTGTTTTTTATTTTTTGCCATATAAGTGCATGTGGTGATGTTCACACCTACCAAGTGTTGAGTAAAGAGAAGATGATGATTGAAACGAGTTTTGATGGTTGACAGGATCAGGATGGGCTGAAACTATATCCACTGGAATATTCTCTATGAACAAGGTGTCAGGAGGACCTGCTCAGTTCAAAACTGGGTCTGCAATGAGTAGTCCTGAGGTGACAGTGCAGGACTTAACAAGTCCAGCTGTGAAGATCCTGAGAATGATGAGGAGTCATTTGAACCTGTTTTGGGGGTAGTGCAGGTTGACTGGCAAAGTCACTGGAACCCATCCTGAGGTAGTACAGTGTGAATTGCAAGATGCCATTGGGAACATGTCCTGGGATTTGTACAAATGGGCAAGCTCATCTCTTGACAAGGATGCCCAATATGGTACTGGTGTGGCATGATATCATAGAACTGCGCTCAAGAAGAGGCGGCAGCAGGTAGAAATTAAGGATAAGAAGTTGGAAAGCCAAGCAAAGCATATGGACGTTGAGTGCAGACAGAGCCAAACTCCACTGAGCTCGTAGAGATATGACAGCTGAACATGATCACAGTATGAGGTAACTACCTTCCCTGAGGATTTTATCTTCTGCTGAATAATATGTTCAAGAGGGGAGATATGTTGGAATTTCAATTTGACCACATTAACCATCAGATTGACAGATTAAACAATTCAAAAATTTCTATTTTCTAATCTAATACTTCAGTGAATATTGATGTCTAATATTAATTATATTAAATTGATGGAAGAAATCCAATGATTATTTAAATTAGTATCTTTGTTGGGGATTAGCACTGACAATATTGAGCAGAAATTATGAGGAAGTAACACAATAGTTGAATTACCATGAGGAATTTTTTCAAATAAAACAGTTTTGAGTTGTCAAAACTACCTAGGCGTATTAAGCACTTGTTTTAGTGATAGAATTGTCATCAGCAACATGACTCAAAATATTTAGTGTCCAGCTCCTGATACTAATATTAGTCATTGAACACTGAGGACTATGCTACCTAGGAAATTTAAGGTAAAGATACGCACCAGGATTGGTAGCTTAATTTTTAAAGATTAAACATCTGTAAAGCAATTAATTAATCCCCAGGGCAGTTTGAAAAGCGTGCGCCAGGTGTACTACAGCCCCCCAATAACTTTTTAATAAAAGCAGATCTAAATTTGATAAAAATCAATTTGTTTATACATTGGTTGTATAGCTTACTCTTGGGATGACTGTGCAATATTGGATATACTTAGGTTGTTGTTGTCAGATATCCACTTGGCTCTGCGTGAAGAGAATAGGGGAAGAGTTCACTACCAGTTTAAGATATCTTCAAGCGGAAGAACATGTTTAGAGTTGTATCTTTACTAAACGTGGATTTCAGATAATCAACTTCAATGATAGTCTTCATACTATTATAACATCAGTTTATTTAATTCAGTTATAAACGCATTTAGTCAAAAATCTGTGAAGCTAATATCAGGGAACAAAAGCAAGCAACATTATTTTTGCCCTGAATTTGATAACATGACCAGTGGTGGGCCAGCAACTGGAGTTGGTGGGGTGGCAGCTGCTGTTTGGCCGTGCACAGATAATCACAGAAATTGTACTGGCGCATGAACTGCCATCTGCTCAGGAGTGGGTATTGTGGTCAAAATTGGTTTACAGAGTGGTGGGAGAAGCACCCATGGCAGTCAAGGGTGGGAGAGGGAGGGATGATCCCCAATCAAAAATTCATTAAAATTAAAATCAGGGCTTACGCCAGATAGAGGAGCAGCTGAAGCAGTTTTGGTGGAAATTGCTGGGCATTTGCACTTTGAATGGTCAAGAACAAAGTGCATTAGAAAGATGGTGCAGCCATTTATGACGTGCACCTAGAAGAGGATGATCAGGAGCTGATCTAATCATGCCATGTGGAGGTATCATGAGGCGTGTGTCTTGTAAGAGGGGGTGGATCATAATAAATTAACAATGCCAAGTGAAACAATAGGTGCCATTTGGAACCACAAATTGCAGCTTAGGGATTGGCGCTGTAGGAAGCCAAGAATTCCATGAGCTCATAGCAAAGTCATTGGATGAGAGGTGGGAGGGCAAACTGGGAAACTAGACCACCAGTGTGGCTTCATCTGCCAAGAAAGTTTGTATTTTCAGTATAGGGGTAATTTCATAAACAAGAGGAAGTTGTGCTGCTTCCATGGCATAGGCTTCACAAGAGATGCCAAAGTTAAAGTACCCATAAAGAGGTGAATTTCAATAAGCTAGCAGGTTTGTAAACTACTATGGACATAGATGATGGACGCGCTCACACAGGTGAAGAGTTCCCATACTTTACCTGAAGGCCAAACTTTAGGTTGCTCTAAGGGAGCACCTTGTAGCTTCAAAGCATCATCTGGGAGCATGTGAGGTGGTGGGTAGGTCCTGAGGTGGGACGTAGCAACTGGAAGTGTTAAGGGATAGTTGGGCCAGCCTGGGGGCGTTTTGGCAGTGGCTGAATAATGCCAGGAGGCGGCATACCATCAACCCATTTGGGGGCAGCAGATTTGATATAGTCAACATAGGCTATGTTTGGTGCGAGCAAAAGGCGGTCAAAATTATAATTTATTTTTAATTTTAAGTTTATTCAAATTAGTGATCAAAGCAAAATTTTCTTAGTGGCATTCATTGATAAACTATTGTATTTATGTTCTCTCAGATAAAGCCATAAGCGCTTTAGACAATGTTTTTTGCCTTGTAGAAAACCTTATTATTAATCAAAAAACCAGTACTAAGTTTTGTGAATGTTTAAAAGTCGCAGATGAAAAGAAGTCAAGCTTCTGCTAAAATATGCAGAAGCCAAAATAATTTTTGCATGGCGGTGGTACTTTTATACCCCTAAGATGAAATATTTTAATGGTCAGCGATGTTGATTATAAGGCCCCTAATAATATATGGTGAAAAAAGTTGTTTGGATAAGATCCAACAATGGCAAAACACAGTACAATGTTACAATGATATAAAATCATTGGTACTCAGCCTAAGTGATTTCCCTCTATTATACATTAACATCTGATTATATATCCAAGTTAAGTGATCAATCAAACTTCGCATGACAACTAGATTAAAGTTTAGAATTTCAAATGGTTCCATTAAACAAGCGCAAACTGAAATTCATAAAAGCGATAAAAAGCAATAAATGTTTAATAAATCTACACAAATTACTGGAATTAAAGAATACACAGAAAACACACATCATTTTTTTAGTACTAGATGGTCCCAACCTGAGGGGGATTCATTGATATCAGAAAACACACATCATCTTGATCAAAATATACATGGTATGATGGAGTTCTTACATCAGTAATCTTATATTAACGGACTCTGAAAACAGAGCAGAGATAAAGAAGCGTTTCATGAAGAAATTCCTGATGGTTTAAACCAAAGTATGTGAGATTTATCTTTTTACTATTGTATATCATAAAATTTTCTGGGAAGCATAAGATTACTTTTATCTTAATTTAATAAAAAGTCTTTACTCAGAATAATAAGTCTGTCCTTGTAATAACTTAATTAAGTCTATGAGAAGTAATCTCCAATAATTAGTATAGAATTGTTGAAAGAGTTTATAGCCAGTAGTTAGATTTACAATATGCTTGAAAAGGCACTAGTGAAGTGGTTATCTTGTAAAGGATGAGTTTTGCAAGGGTTAGGCTTGTCAATTTTCCGTTGTTTTTTTTCTAAGGGGCCAACATAAAGCGTTATTGCCTTAGTAGAAACAGAGTCCCCATAAGTTTCATCCAGAGAATAAAACAGAAGTTTTACTCAGAGTTGTTAATTGCAATGCTGTTAAGCTTTCATTTTGTGGCTTGTTGGTGCTGTGCCCAATAAGCTTGGCAGTCAATACTTGAAGCAGTCTAAAATCATGACAAGTAAATTAATTGTTTTTCAGGGTTCCAAGGCATTTTTAGTTTCCATGAGCTAGAGTATCTGTTTTATGGTAAGTAAGGTGAAAGGCCTTATTAAAACAGGTAACTAAAAGAAGTAAATAATAGACAATGGAACTTTTATGTAGTATGAAAAATGTGGTTTTATACTTTAAATTTACAATTATATCTCCTAAGGAAAAGTTACTTTCTGGTCTTCTAAATGGTTGCTCACTTCTGCGCCATGATTTCAACTGCATAGATTCTTGTATACTTGCGTTGATTCAAAAATAATTTTGTTTAACTGGGGCAATAATAGTATGAAGACTATTGTTAAAATTTGAATGTCCAAAAGCCACGTTGATTGAATTGTCCAACGCTAGACAGGTACTTCTTCATCTTGAAGAAGTTCTGGTACTGGTAGGGAACACTTTCTCTATTCTCTTCTCGAAGAGCAAAGTGGAGACTTTATAAAGCCAACCTTAAGGATCTCTGATCCTTGCACTCTTATTTTAAGAGTAATGTTAAACAACCAATGTAAAAAAACTAAATTATTATAAAGCTTTAATCTATTTTAATTAGGGATTATTTGGGGGTTTTTATAGTTAAAATTGACAAACGATTTTTCAGCTGTCCACTAATAATTATTTGTGCTCCTATGCTGGTTTGATCCTCAAGTGTTAGGCACCAAATCTCGTCAGGTATCATTGAATTGAGTTTCTTAGGCAACATAATTCTAGGCTGTTTGGCAACCAAACAATTGGTGTTAGGAACTTGAAACCAATTGTTTTGGCTGATGACAATCCTACTCTCTACCTCCGGTGTTAGAAAGCTTAGGTAGTTTCTGGTGACTCCACATGTATTACACTCTGAACGATTCTCAATAATTTAACTATTGGGTGTTGTTCCCTCATCAGATTCATGCTTAATATCATCAGGGATGGTCCCTGACAATAATCACTTAAGTTGGTGATCATTGCCAATACTATACAATTATAACTAATCATCAAATTCATTAAGTAGTCAATAAGTTAAATAATGTGGTAAATTAAAATTCCAACAAGAACAAAGTTTAAAAAATTAATAAAGGAGCAAATCCAGATGGGAGGCTCCTGGTCAGGCATTGCATTCATATTGTACAATGCATTTGTAGCATAAATTTGATAGGGTGAAAAGGTATGTTGATTGTATCAAGTCAAATGAGACTTAGTATAACTTAGGTTAATTGTAGGGCAGAATCTTTATTCTTACCCTTTTTATAAGTTCATCTTAATTTACTGCCTTGAGTGCAACCTAGTGTAATTGTTGTCTACCATTTTGATGATCCTTAATTTTAGTTAGGCATAATTTCACCTTGAGGTAAATTGTGCTAAAATAAGTCTGATGGAATTTCATAGTACTGAATTACACTTACCAACTATTAGCTTTCCATATAAAGCAATTGATTTCACTTCTTAAACCCCATTCTTGGGTCTAGGCGTCAATTCTTTCATTGGAGTAAATTGCCCAATGTTTTTCATAACAAGTCCAATATCATGATATCTGACATCACCCACTTCAAGGATATTGGTAGGGGGTACCAACGTAGAATTTTGGTTATGTATGCAGTTTATAGTACTCCAGTTTTTAGTGACTTAATCTAGTATAAATCCCCCTATTTGTAGTTTGTAGAGTATGGCCCATATCAAATGGAATTCAACTTTCCTCCTTGGGATGCTATACAATAGTGATAGTACACGACTAAAATTAGATTGACAAAAGCTTTTAAAGGTTGGAGGGATGCATTTGCTTCTTGGACTTTTCTTGTAACCATCTTGACTAAATTGTCATTGCCTATGATTGAAACTGAATGAACTTCTGGCTAATCTTTATAGCGTTTTACAGACTCTTCAGTATTATCCCTGGTAACTTTGCAAGCTAATAGAGCTGGTATGCCAAGTTATTTTCCCTATGTTTCCTTGAAGTGTGACATTCTTATGATAAAATGGAAACTTATTCTGTAAGCCATCATCGCACTTGTGAGATACTGGTCCCAAATTAATGTATTGGTAGAGCCATTTTGCATAATAATTTGAAACTAGCATTATGTTTTCACTTTCTACATTCCTGTTAGTTGATGAGTTGTAGGGCGCTGATAATAGTTTCTGGGTTCTCAAGTTTATAGCTAAGATTCCCACAACTTTTTAATTAAAGTTCTTCCCATAGTCACATATCAGTCAATTCTACTAATCATGCTTAGTAGAGATACTTTGGTATTAGAAGTTTGCGGTAGCTTTGGAAGTCTACGCAGGAATGGCAAATGCTTCAAACCACTTCATGGAATGATTGGTCTCTACAATAAAATTGATTTTCTCTGTGTATGCAGGAAGTGGGCTTATGTCTTCTAAACAGATGGTATGAAACGGCTGCTGAGGGGTCATTGGCTGAAACTTTTACTTGGCCTTATGCGACATTTATTTACCACAAGTTATGCAAGCGTCCAAGACCTCCATTACATTATTCAGTATTTCTTCCAAGTAGTATCAGTCCTTTGTCCATTTGTACTTTTTATTGGCTCCTCTAGTCCAAACGTATTGTGAACTTCAACAATAACTGGTACATATTCTAAAAGTCACAAGTAAGGTAGCCAATCTGAATTTCTTGTATAGTAACACATTGATAACTTTTGTGTTTTGGGCATGATGTTGAAACTTTTTTTTAGAATGATTCATCTTCATCCTCCCAAAAATCTGTCTTCATGAGTAGGTAATATTTTTTAAGCTTCACTATTGTCTAGGTGTAATAGGATAAGTCAAGTCAGTCCATTTATGTTCATCTTCTTTGTTCTAGCTTAATGGATGATGCTCATATTGTAGTGCTGAAATTTTAGATCCTGACTGTCTAGTTTTCCTGTTAGATCTTTCATGTTTTGAGCCACTTAAAGAAGCAAGGTCTGTAGCAACTTTAAAAGTTTGACCGTACAAGAAAGTTGCAAATGTTTGCTGCAAGATGAACAAAAAGGCATTCTTTCTCTGTATAAATGTGATACTGCTCAGTTTGAAAGCGTTTTTTTATAATTCACACCGGGTTGTCAATGCCAGCATCATCTAATTGTAAGAGAATGACTCCTAAAACTAAGTCGGAGTCATCTGTAAATAGGTGAAGGGCTTTCCTTTAGTCTCAATGTTGTAGAAACAATCAACTCTTTAAAATATCCTCCATAATCTTGAATGCAGTTCATTTCTCTAATCCTCACACAAAAGGGGTCTTTTTAGAAATAAAAAAAAGACAAAAGGCTTAGTGAGTTGAGCAAAATTAAGGAATAATTAATGATAATATCTCATCATCTCTAAAAATACCTTTATATCTCAGAGGCCTTTCAGCTCAGGCATCTTAGTAATTGCTTCAATCTTACCATACTGTGTTTGAATCCCTTCCCGCATTATGGCATGTCCTAAAGGTTCAAATTCTGTTGGAATAAGGTACACTTCTCCGGCTTTAGTTGATATGGGTTTCTAATTTTTATTTATTACCCTGACTTGAGGTAATCCAGATGATTGGTAAAGGTTTTGAGAACAATGTTATGTCAACCAGGTATATAGTCACATAGCATAATTTGAGATCTTGCATTATCTGATCCATTGCCTGTAGAAATGATATAGGAGCATTACATAATCCTTGAGGGAGCCAGGTAGAGTAAAGTTATTTATCCCATGCATATCAAAGTGCATTAGCTCTTGGTCCTCTGGTAACAGATTCATCTGCCAATAGCCACTGATATATCCAACTCTGAGATGACATTTAGGTTGGAGAGTTGGGTGGTCATAATCAATTCACTTAATCAGATAGCTGTCCTTCTTGGGGAGGCTGTTTAACTTACTGTAATTCAAAACTAATTTGTAACCGTCATTATTTTTTTCTATAGCAACAGTGAGAACCATGAACTTTGGGGGCACAATTAAGCCAGCATCTTATAGTTGCTTGATCTTGATCTTCATTTATTTATCCTCTATTTTCGATTTCCTACATGGCTTCTATTGTATTGGTTTGAGTCTCCTACGTCAATACTATGTGTCCAGTTCTTCAAATGACCAAAGTCAGCATCTGACAAGAAGAAAACATCCAGATAGTCTTCAAGTAATTGATGTGCTTGCTTAAGTTCCTCCTAACTAAACTTATTGTACATGTGGACAATAGAAATTGAATAAATTAAATTATCATTAGATAGGATAAATTAAGGTGAGTACCAATAAAATGTACCTTATTTGTTCCATCAATAGAAAGTAATTGACCTTTTCTGATTCTTGATGTTTCATGACTAATTTATCTTAGTTGCTTAGGGTTCCAAGTAATAGCTCAATAGCTGCTAATAAGCTGTATTGAAGACTCCTGGTAAAATTACTGGTTCAAATCTATTGACTCCACCAACACTAGTGATATGTAGAAAGCAGTTTTAAGGTATACTAAGGTTATGTTGGTAGAGACCACATTTTGTTTTCTTGTTTAAATTTTTCTCTTTTGTTAATCTAAAATGGTATACTTTCTGCTGCACCTATGGAGGTAGGGAGCCTTTTTTTGTATTTCTTCCAAAGGTAGATTATTGTAGAGCCAAAGCGGCAACAGGATACTCAATTAGATACAAGTGTTTCTTCTTGCTGAAGTCTTTATTATCTAATACAAAGAGAACTTCATAATTAAGAAGCAATAAATAACCTTCTTCCAGATTGATGACTCTTCATATTTAATAAAAACTGTGTCCCAATAAGTATTATATACTGGATATTGTCCAGTGCAACTTCATCACCTGAGAAAACTAATTTGTCTACTTGAATTGGTAAGTAAGAGTATGCACCTACTGCTTTTTGTTGTTAAAACTGGCGGTGCTATATTATTGAGTTTATTTTAAGTCAGAGGCAAGCTTGATATACTTGATGAGACTGGATGAGAAAACACTGATAATGGATACTATACCCAAGATAGCCATAACTCGGACCTTCTGAATTATCACTTCTATTTTGGTAATGGTTCCTCCAAACTTTGGCGGGAGGGATAACACCTATCTAAGGGTGAATTTTGCATTAAGCTTTCAGTAAGTCCCAAGATAATTCTTCTTTCTCTAAAGTAGACTTTTCACTCTTGAGATGGGATGGATAAACAGGGCAAAGTATTGTCATAGTTGCTTTCTGTATCAATTTATTCTGGGGCACCTAATAACATGACTGAGGTTGGTGCCTTCCAGAACCTGGGATTCATCAATATTTTTGGCGTTCAAGAGATCCAGTATGGTGAGGTAAGTGGGTGTACTAAAAAGTAATTTGTGTCCTCATAACCCATTCAGAGTTGTTGCTGGATTAATTATCAATTTACATGAGATTAGAAATTGGTAATTTTCACTTTCAAGAACTTTAGTCAGTCAGCCTTATAGATACTTGACTTTAAGCTGATTGAACTTTTTCCTTCTTGTCAGGGCAGAAAACCTCTTAAAACACATGCCTTTAGTGAGGTTGCTCTTCTTGAAATAGTATTATTAGGGATTCTCCACCTTCTTATGCCTCACATCCTCCATATTATATACTCTAAGATTGTAAAAGTTCTCTCTTTCCACTCAGCATAACTTTCTGAGCAAAATTACATGAATCAATACAGCAAATCTTAATCGCCCATTATAGTTTCAAAAAAATGACCTAGGATTCTCCGCTGGCTGCTACAGTGTGGGTCAGTGGCGAAACTCCACCTGCCATTTTCTGTCCGGCAGGAAAAAGCGCTTGGACTGGCTCATCTGTAATTTAAACCCATTGGACAATTTGTTCCTCCCAAGAACCTTGACTCTCAACTTACTTGTACCCAAGTGGTACCTCGCTGCCCCTGGTGCTCCCTTGAAGCAACATGCACTACAGCCTAATGGTCAAATATGAGAAACTCTTCCCATACCACAACCAAGCCATTATCAAAATGGCACATGCTGTGATGATAACCGCCAGATTCATAGATTTCTGCCCCTATAGGGGGAATTTCGACCATGGTTTCACCTGTGAAGCTGACACTGCCACTGCAGCTTCTGTGCCCCTGGTATTCCAGGGCACCCCTCTTCCCACAACTTGGACCTGACTCCTAGCAGACACCACTTTGGTGGTCGAGTTTTCTGGTTTTATCACCCACCTCCCCCCTGCAGTGCTCCACCAGGAGCTGATGGACAGTTTGGCAGACAATGGCTCCAACCCCATCTTACAATTTGTGGTCCCAAATGGGGCCACACGACTCACTGGGCCTCAGGCATATGCCACAATCAGCCCTGAATTTAATAAAATCGCCATGTCAATTCCCCCTTGTACCTTTTTTCCTTCAGCACCCAAACATCCATTTTGGGCCTGCATCAAGGGTGGGCGGACTATCTGTCCATCATGTTTTGAGTTGGACCACTCAAAACGTAAGTGCCCCTCCTTAGCCACTTCTGATGGATTGGAATACTTGTCCACCGACCTCCAATCAGCTGACCACCCCATACAAGTTCTGGCATGAGGCACAATCCTACCTCCCCCTCCTCCAAAACTGGAAGCTGCAGATGCACCTGCAGTCACCAATCAGCCTCCTCCTCGCCCCAATGCCACACATGATTCCTCCAATAAAGCATCATATTGGATCCCAGTTTGATCCCATGCTTCCTCCAACGAATCAACCAAACCTCAACTTTATGCAGATTCCCCAATTCAATTCAACCAAAACCCATGGGAGTTATTGGCTGAAATTGACAAATCAGGTAAGCTCATTGAAGAACCATCTCTGCAAATTGAGCGGTTTGTTAATGCATAATGGGACGCCAAATACCCCCCTCAACTATATACCTCACAGCCAAATGCAAAATCATTTTGCAGTGATCACCAGCTTGCAGTAAAAGCAGCTGCAACAGCATATTGTCGTCCTCTTTGTAAAGCTGTCGCCAAATCAGTGGCGATGCTCACAGGAGGAATTCCACCTCATATTATCCCTGAAAGTCTTACCCAAAAGAGTAAAATTACAGTGAAACAGTTACACAAAAAATTAACGATGCTATCCAGAACATGGTAACTATAGCACGGAACCTGAAAGCTGAGATTACCTGAACCAACATCACCACGTTCATTAGACTCCCAGATGCCCGCATTAAAGCTGAAAAAGCTTTAGCCAAATATCAGTGCCATTTTCCTAGCTGGCAATTTCCATGAATTACCAATTATTAGTGATATCAAGCCACATGCCGCAGATGCCCCAACGTCCTTACTGTCTGCCTTGACATGTACTATACTATGGGAAGAAGAAGCTGCTGCCAGAAAATGAAAACCCCAATTCCCCCTCCCCTTCCGCCATGGAGGGATAAACGGTTTCTGATGCCCACCTGGTTGGTTGTTTTTGTTTAAAGTGTTTCACTCAATCCGCTAATTTGGGGTTTTGTCTGAACCAATTAGTTACGTTAGTTTTTAGTTTTAGTTTTAGTTTTGGTAATGTACATCCTCTGGTCAGCTTACCTCAAAAAAATTGAAAAGATTGTAAAAGTTTCAAGGTCTTTAGTTTGTGTATATCAACCAATCAAGAAGAGCTTCCTTGATGTCTAAGATGACATTTAAGATTCTTTTGACAGACGTGATTTGCATGGCTTGGTGTATACTATGTAAACCAGCAATAATGTCAGCTATGGCATCATATAATATAAGAATCTATGAGTTCAACAGTGTTTGAGTCTGAATATAGAAGTGATCTGCAAATTTGGCCATGGTTTCGTTTTGGCATAGCACGATTCTTATAAAGTCCTGTTTCTTTACTCAGGCTTTGCTTATGCTAAATTTTTTGATGAGAGCTTCCTTCACTTCATTCCAAGTGTTCATGTCGTCCATATGAGGTACCATTACCTCTTGAGGTATGGATTAAACAAGATAAATATGCAATATTTTGGTGATCAAGTGCATCTACTATTGAAGTTTCATAAATTCAAAAGAAAGATGCAATAAGCCCTTCCACAGGTATAAAATTCTCCTTGAAGTTAGGATGAATTTAGTGACTACTAATCCTGTGATGTTGTGAGCTCAGTGAACTTTGGATCTAATAATTGTGGTATTTGTGTTACTCTTTTCAACTATATATGAGAGTTAAAATAGTTGATCATTTAGAGGATTATGGTAAACTCGATTTATTACAAAGTAAATCTTATGGTGACATCTAGCAGATTAATCTTTCTTTCAAGAACGACTTTATCATTCTAAAAGTTCTTAACGCAGCTGTCCAGATTATAATTTGTTGACAATCAGATGATTAATGAGTTTTCGAGAGTTTTTTATAATTTTCTAATACTCCAATTTGCAATTTAAGTTCTCGTTCAGCTCTTTGCAGTTCTTTGAAGAGGCTTATTGAGCTTGGCTTTTAAATCTTCTGTAAGAGTATTCCAAAGTTTTACAGCTTTGATGAGGCGACAGTAAAATTTATTAATGTCTGATTGACTATGTGAATTGCCTCTCATATCGCTCTCATTTTTGAGTCACTTGATACTAAAAAGAGTAGAAACTTGAGTTGCATGAGATGTCACACCCTGCTCAAAACAGGCCGCTTAGAAGTATGATTTTTGAGATAATGATTGAGTATCAGAGTTCAATGGGCCTCCAGCTCATGTAACTGTCATAGAGCTTGCTCTAAATGAAACTTGAGGAGAATAATCTGTTCTTCCTCCTGATGTTGACTATAAAAGCTTAAGCCGCCATTTCACCATGAGCACTGATGCATTGTCTTTGGAGCTCTTAGCAGAAGGCGTCAAGTAGTCTTTTGGTATCTCAATTGCTTCCAAAATTTCCTTTTGGAAAAGCTTCATAGCTTCTTCCACATGCATGATAACCTGAAATTAATGGTCTCCATTTGATTATGCAGTTGTATAAGATAGGAAAGACTCACTTTAATCAGTCAGTAGACGTCTTCTATACTTTGAAATGCTAAATTATATACCTTTTTGTAGGCCAATAATAAGGCCCCTTAGGTATTGATATGGTAATGGAGCTCCTCATTTATGGAGTCCTAATATATGAATGATATGATAAAAAACTGGGTGTACAAATTATAAGATGTAATGGGATAGATTTACACATGAACTATATGTCTCTGGGAGTATATTTGAATCATATAGTTCCCTGTGAGGCCTTTCCAAGGCATATGCTTTTTGCAGCAGGCTTTTTCTCATAGGTCTATGACTCACAAAGTAATTCTAAACTATTTGATTAAAATTTAAGTTAGACGACATGAATCAGGAATCTCAATCGGATTTTTGAACTTCTTCAAATGTGACGATGGGTAAGATTCCCATTCTTCATATTAGCCATTTCTGTTGTGCACCCAGAGAATTAAACTATAAAGCACTTTATCTTCTATGGTGCGATCAACTATGTGCAGGTATCAATAAGCATTGTCTGTGCCCGCTGTAGTTAACACTTGCCTGTTGGGCTTCCATTTTTGCAGCTCAATGGTGCTGTGCCCAAGAAGCCTGACAGTTAGCACTTGAGGCAGTCTAAGTCTCACAATAAATTATTCTTTTTGAGGCTGCTAAGCCATGCTTAGGTCCCATCTGCTAAAGTATCTGTCCTATGGTAAGTATGTTGAAGGAACTTATTAAAATCAAGTACCAAAAAGAGGTATAGAACGTAAACTCTATTGCAGTATAGAAAATGAGTTTCTATACGTTACATTTAGCAATATAAACCCCATAAGGAAAATAATTATAAAATCAATGGAGAGGGAAATCATGATCAGAGGCTTTTGGTCAGGAGATAAATCCAGATTTTACTATGCCTTTGTAGCATAATTTTGTTAAAGAAAAAGGTATGTTGAATTATTAAGTCAGATGAGACCTGGTATAACTTAGGTTGATCGTTTGATTGGCAGATATTTAAATTTTACCCTTTTTCAGTTTTCTTAACTTACTACCTCAAGTGCCACCTAGTTAATAGTCGCCTGATTTTTTACAAACCTTCATTTTGATAAGCATTAGTTGGTCTCAGGGTATTTTGGGCTCAAATTGGTCCAATGAAATTTTCATAGTATCAAATTAAGCCGTACCAACTTTTGATTTTTCCATAATATATCAATGTGACTTATTTAAAAGATTCTTGGGTCGTGTCCTTTCTCTTAGATAATTAATTGCTCAAAATTTTCCCATCATATCTGATATCATAATTTCTGACAAAAGTCAAGCACATGAAGAACCACTCTTAGATATTACAACTGTACTACAACATCAAATTCCTCTTTAGTGTCTAATCTGTTCAGGTCAAAAAAAGCACTTTAATAACATAGTCACACCTCTACCCAAGTTATGCAAAAAAACCAAAGGTGTTGAATGTGTTTTGCTGTCTATATGGCTTACCATCTTCTTTGAACATGAGAGGATTTTGGTTAACTATGTATATTTTTACTGTCCTGTTGATATAATCACTTTTTATCAGAATCTATTAAAAGTTAAATAATAATAGGTCCATAGTGATCACCATCTAGAAACGCCTCTGCAGCTGGTAGAACATGTAAAGCATAAAAATAAAGAGTAGTAAGATCCTAAAGGGCGTGTGGTATCTTGCACATCTGTCTTATACTTGACGTTACAATCAGTGAAAGGCATTAACTTTAACTTCCATATAATTTTGGAGGATATGATAATGATTGATGCTCCAGTGTCAAGGATGGCCAAAAGTCTGCTCCCATAGATCTCAAATTTGACTTTGGTTATGCTACATCATAAAATATTTTAGTTGTTAATATGTCATAGATAATTTCTCAGACTCCTCCTGAACTTCTGACTTCTTCATGCCTGAGTTGGTAATGTTCTCATACAAAGTCTCAATGTTATTGAAGGTCTTTAATAAAGCCATAGCCTTCTTCACTGTTTAATAATTATCATAGGTTTCATGGCCTGTTATACATGTAGATATCACTCAGTGCATGTCTGTCAATAAAAACTAATTTTAACGAAGGTAATTTCACGGTGTTAGCTGATCCTAGAACATAAACCTAGAAAAAACTACATTTTCATCCTCATTATAATCCTTTTTTTCTGAATGCAAATGCCTTAGCTCTGATGCGTGGCAGCTCCCTTTTTGGGTTGGGCACAACAGTGCTAGAAATGCCTTAGATCATTGGATTGGAAGTTTTATTCTTACTTAAAGTATCCTTTTTTAGTATCATTCAGTGGGAAGAAGATCTAAAAGTGTCATGGTTTACAGCAGAGGTACCCAATCCTGGGCCACGGACTGGTACCAGTCCATGGGCCATTTGGTACTGGGCTGCAGCCCTAGATCAGACCGTCTCATTCTGAGTACACAAGCTCAGGGCTCCCACTGATTTAGCATTATGGTGAGTTGTATTTTTCATGCACTTTATATTTGTTTTTGTGTTGTATATTAGTTTTAAGGCATGTTTAAACGTTACCTTAGCGACCAGAGAGTGTTAGGAGGTGGAGAGGATGTTATTCATGTTATGTTGTTGGTGGTATGTTATAAGGTGCTGCTAATAAAGTTGCTTATGAATGCAAAGAGGATTCACATTTATTATTATATTAAAAAATACCACACTTTTTGAGCCGGTCATATCATTTTATTTTGTGTATTTATCCGCCACACATTAAAGGCCAGTCCATGAAAATAGTTTCTGACATTAAACTGGTCCGTGGCCCAAAAAAGGTTGGGGACCACTGGTTTACAGCACCTGTTACATTTGAAACTCTACATGGGTAGCGTTTAACTTTATTAAGATTACTCTCTTGGATTTCACACTTGTTCTTAGTGGCATATATGGCCTTACTTGTCTTTGGGGTTGAGTTAACGCATCATTGAATCCCATCTTGTATGTTCCTTACACATTATGTAGTGCTTCTTTTTTTAAAAGCATTGCAGTCAAATGCTATAGGGTCATTTATATATGAATGGCAGATGTATCTCCAATAAATATAGCAACATTGTAAGAGTTTCCTGTGCTTATAATCCTCTTTTTTTAAGACTACTCTTATCCCCAAATTGCCTAGCGGTTTGTGTGTTGAGATTATTAAGCTCTTATGCAGAGAAATCTCTTAACTACACCAAAATGCATATATTACTCTATGAAAATTTCCATAGTAAATCCCTTCTTCCTAATTTGTGTCAAATTCTCAATATCTTTTATTTTTAGTAGTTATTTGTTTTTTTGTATCATTTATTTTTAACTCCTGAGTTCAACACCTTAATTTTTCCTGAAACATTTTTCCAATTTTTCATTTTTCACATCAGTTGAGTGCTGGAACTTTGAGGATAAAGCGCTTCTTAATTTTAAAAAAATTTTTATAAATGATTTAAAATTGCTAATTCTTATGAAAAGGAATATCATGACGTCCTCATATGCCTCCATCTGCAATTAATAAAACTAAAACTATGATTTCAACCCTTTCCCCTTCAAAAACACAGGATATTCTACAACCAGAGAAGATGCTGCAGGTCATAGTATCTAAAGAACAGCACAGCTGCCCACTGAAGCCCAACTCTTTCAAAAGGGTCAGCGCTCTCACATGTGAGGGTACTGGCCTATCTATAGTTTCCCCAGGTTTTTAAGAAAAAAAAATAACTTTATTATTTGTGATTTGGTTACCAGTTTGAAAAGTTTTATGTGCATCCTATTGTACATTTTGTCCAGAATGCACTCTCTTAGATGGCATATCCCTTGTTAGTTAGAAGGCTTCAAAGCCATAATACTTTGATTTACTTGGTGCCTCAGGTAATTCCATGGGAACTGCAAGGTCATTTTCAAAGCAAGCTTAGTTTCATTGTCTTCACAATTACCATCTTAACACCAGTGAGATCCATCGCTACATTTGTACACAACTGCTGCAGTTTTAGATAGTTGCAAATTGCATAGTTGGCAACTGAATCATTATTACTTGTCTTCATCAAAAAGCATGTTTTATATTCTGGACATCTTGATTGCTATTAAATTAAGATAATATTATTTCTTTAACTTAATTACAATTCCTTTCCTGGTTGTAATCCCTTATTAAGGATCTCCTGAGCCTCATGACTCATACACCCTTAGATGTGGCAAGCCTTCTATTAATCACTCATGCTATCCATAATGCTATTAAACATCTGAAAAAGGCCCACAATTGTTCCTTCACCAGAATCTAAACTCTGAATTGAAGTAAAGTTTGAGATGATATCCTTTAGAGCAAATTAAGGGCGCACAAGACGCTTAGGCTCTGTCATCAGTTTTAAAGCCAAGGTTAATGTCTCAGAACGGGTTCCTTCTCTTGATGAACTTTTCTCCAGGCATGGTCAAGCTTGCTGATGAGATTTAGTTCTTTTTAAAGTTTTTTCAAAAGTATACATAAAAGAGCTATGCTGGTACAAACGTTCTTTTAGATATTTGGTTACTTAAAATCAAATTATTTTCATTTAAAGTCTTGTAAAATCGGTCTACAATTTTCTTCAAGAGCTTACTCTCTTTAACAGTTTAGTTTACCCAATTAATAGAGTTTTAGCAGCTCAAGCCCTTCAGGCTGTCTCCTGGACTCTTCTAAGCTTTAGTTTGCAACTTTGCTGTTCCTTGTTTTATATTGTTAAGTCTTACCTTGATTAAATCCTCTCTCATACCCAGCATATACAGAGGATACTCACCATATTAAATTTTATTATACTTATTATCACCCACTTAAAAAGAATTTTATATCAGTTTCTCTGATGGTGAAATACCTTTACCAAGCATCAGACACAAAACTAAACTTTTCTCACTTAGTCCAGATAGAAAGTAAAACCATGTTGCTGATTAAAAATTATTGAATAGACAGCTTAGTCATTAAAAAGGTGTTCTAATCTTGTAGAGAGGTTGAAACAATCCTCTATGTGTGACTCTTTGCTCTCTAACGCTGAAGCAAGTAACACTAGTAAGACTACTGTTTTTCTACTCTGATGAACTCTTCTGTTATCTGTTGCTACCTTGGAGAAAACTGTATTTTGTCTGAGACAAGAAACAATGGAGATTTGATCAACATCTTCTTTTTTGATCCTCAATTTTCACAAAATGTACTCTTTTTTAGTACTAGATGGTCACAAAATGTACTCTTATTTTAGTAATAGTGGGGCCCACCCAAGCGGGTGCATCCATGTTTTTATATATCAGCAATTTTAGCTAGACCTAAAAGAAAAACTTCCAATAAATTACTACATTTGTAAGCCTATGCAGTCATATTAGATGGGGAAGGGGGTTATGGTTTCATGACCACTTCATATTTGAGGGCATGCGTAAGAGTGGACAAATGGGAATGGGTGCATCAGCACAATGAGGCAGAATGTAGGAAAATGTTGGTTTATCATAGTCGTTAAGGCATGTGGTGTGCATCACCAGGACTAAACAGGATAGCTGGAACTTGCCTACTTGACTACTTCCAGAACATAAGAAAATGATTTTAGGCTTTGTCTAATTTATGGGTAGTAAGGATATAATGTTCTAGCTTGGCAGTTTCAGGGCATGAGCTGTCCAAAGACAATGCTACTTCATCAATTTCATCATTGGCTTCCTTTGGAAGTCGTCTGTAAAACTAATTTAAGGAATGGTCTTGATAAGAGGCTCTATGGCCTCTTGGAGGTTGTCAGGCTTTTCCATAGTTCTCTATAAACTTAACTCTAGGTTTATTTTATGTATTCAATATGTCAAGTTAGTAATAATTTTATATATTTATTGAGATGTAGTATATCGTAAGACCTTTAATATGGTTCCAGAAATAGGCTTTAGGTAAAGAATGAATAATTTATTTGTACCATCAATTACACCTGAATAGCAAACCATTATGATCTTTTCCAAGCTTTAATCAAGGATTCATTATTATTCTAGTATATCGCCTTATCCCTGACCTGTCTAGCACTTTATATCGCTAGCTTTTACTTAATAGTAAGTTTGACCTTATGTCATTTTTTATTATAATGTGGATTTGTTTGAAACCCCTGAACGTAATCTATGTCAAGTCCCTTCATAACTAAAATTTTGGAATCTCAGAATACGTCACTGAGGAGAAGTTTTTTATTTATAAGCCATTTTTAGAGCCTCTGAACTACGTTTCAGTCAAGTCTTAATGATCAACAATCTTTTAACAAGTCCTATGAACATCCTTCAGAAAGTTAAGCCCTGTAGGATTATTATATAGAACTGCTGATAATTTTCAGTTAAATCCTACTAAATGACCACCTATGTGAGCTTTGAAGGACTGGCCTTCAGACTGTTTCGCCACCAGCTTCAGAGCTTGTGCCCAACAGGGGGATTGAAGATAGGATTGTTAGTTGGGGCAACCGTCCTCTAAGGGTGAGCTGACAATAATTTTAATAAAGTATAAAGCCTTTATGAAGGTAGAAGCAACAATGATGTTCAGAATTGAGAGGCTGAAAGATTCCAGTAAATTAAAATTGGGGTTATCTGAAAAATGTAGCCAGTATCTTCATTAACTCATTCAAGATACTTGAAGGGGTTCATGATGGGCAAACTTGGGCCAGCAACGGAAGTTTGTTGGCTGGGGAAGGTGTGTTTGGCTCTTAAACTACCAACCAAGGCAATTTATAAGAGCCTGAGAAGAAATCTACTCTGGAACTTTGGGAAGATGGGGTTTATCTGGCTGGCGCAATAGAACTGGCAAACTGTTTGAGGGAAGAGGATGAGATCAAACCCACAATAAAATTATCATCAGGTTAATAATGAGGCTACGCTGAAGGATGTAGTGGCGCAAGCTGCTGCGGTGGCAACTGAGGGGCACTTGCACTTCAAATTATTAAGGATGAAGCATGAGAGGCAGAGTATGTGGCCATATTCAATACAAGCCCATAATAGGTGATCAGGGTAGAATTGTCACAGTATGAGCGAATAGCAAGGTGTCTCCCAGTAGAAGGGGTGGATTATTGTAAATGCATGAGGCCATGAAAGGCGTCTGGACCCATTGGGAACCACAAACTGGATGGCATGATTGGCGCTATAAGTGGTCAATACCTCCAAAAGCTCCTGGCGTAGTTGCTCATAGAGCGGTATCTAGAAGCCTTAAAAATGGACAACCCAAAAAGTTATTCACTGGCCACCAGGTGTGGTTAGTCTCATGGGTGCTTTATAATTTAACGGCATTGTTGTTGCAGCCAAGGCTTGGGATTAACTAGAGAAGCCCCTTTTAAACTACCCTTTGGAGGGGAAAAATTTCAAAAAACCAGTTGGTTTAAAGATCTCCTTCATGATCTAGATGATGCTTACACTTGCATAGGTGAAGAAGTTTCCATACTTGACTAAAGGATGAAGTTAAGGTTGCTTTAAGATATCCTCAGGGGATCTTCAAAGCACTTCCAGGAGATTGTGCAAAGTGTTGACTAGGTCTCAATGATAGACAAAGAAATTGGTAGGATGAGGATGGATAGCTGAGCAGCCTAGGCATATTTTGGTAGAAGCTAAAAAAACACCAGGAGGTGGCGCACCACCGCTTCATGCAGGAGCAGCAGCCGTTGGATCTAACAAAATTTAAAACTCAAGTTGGGAAAATTTCAAATGTATTGTTTTTAGTAACATACCTACAAATTCAAAATATGATAGATCATGAGATTAAAGCAAAGGGAAAGAGTCAAAAAGTGTACTCTTTTTGAATGCTTTAAAAAGATATACTAAGACTGGTTACTGGCTTTGCTTAAGTCTTTATCCCAGACTAGATTCTTTGGTCCTTTCACTTAAACTAAATCTAAATATATATTAAAAAATTTGGGATTCTGTTATTTAGCTACTTTATATAATAAGAATTGAACTTTATATGATTCTAGTGATACTTAACTTATGCCATTAAAATAAGGTATCTGAGTATAAGCAATATTGTTTTTGTCTGTAACTTCAAGTTGTGCGCTTCTTAATTTCTGCTTTCTATGTGAATCATATTATATTAACCATCCTGATGTGGAAGCATATTGCCATAGCGGATGTCTCCTGAACATGACATTGTGCATGTCCTTATTCAATCCATGCTTTCTGGTTAATTGTTAAGAACTTATTAATACTAATTAAATATTAACCTTTTTAACTTTTTGATTTTTAAAGTCTAACTGATGGCGTGGCATTTCAAGGCATTTAAAATCAATGTGTGATCATTATCTTAGTATTTAATGCCAATAATATTGTAATATTTGGATAAGGTGAGGGTGGTGAACAGTGAAACTTATATCAAGTGTGTTATCTATCATTTTACAACCCATTGGCAGTACTAGTCTAAGTTATTTTATCTTTGGCAGGCATTGAGTCTTTTTTCTTACTCTGGGGTACAAACAAGGCTTGCTAATTGACATTAATAACCATTTAATTTTTTTAGACAAAGGGTATAAATGACTCAGCTATGGTGGAAATTACTTTTGTTAGGCCAAATAAGGAGCTTGACTGCTTCTATCTGCAACTCTTATAATATCACTAAACTTGAATTGCAGATCTGTTGATTATGAATTTTCCTTTGGGCGAACTTATCAACTAATTTACTCCTAGCTTTACCCATAAAATTAGATATTTTGAGTAAAAGGGAAAGATGGGCCAGGCTTTAGACCTAGAAATTCCAAAGTGTGAGATCATTTGAAAATTAAGTTAAATTAAAAGAAGTTTTTTGAACAAAGATATAAAAAATATGTCATCATCACTTAAGCCTTCTGGATCATGAATGAATATTTTAAAAATGTTTGAATGATCCTAATAATTTTGTAAAGCTAATTACAGAAAATGTAAGTGTTATCAGGGAGGATACCCCAGTGGTAGAGTATGGACCCTCTACCACTGCCTCCTGAGTTTGATCCCGGTAATGGACTTTGGGTAGGGGACGATTTTGACTGTGTTGGTTTTGCGCGCCAATGCCCCGAACTGAGATAGCAAATAGCAAAGGCGGTCCATGGAGTTCCTGGCCTATCATACGCCACGCATGGAGGTTTTCCAGGTTTTATCCTCCTTTCCCATTTTCTTCACTTCCCTAATCGGTGTGGTATCATCCCCAGGTCAGCCCACCTCGAATAAAATTGTTAAAATGTAAGTGTTATCTGGCGTTGGTGAGCCTGGTGATCTGGGTAGGAATTTGGGTCTGAAGGGTTGGTTTTGCATGGACCCTATTGAAGTAGGGGATCAATAACAACTGTCTTTGATTTGCTCAGTCAAACTGGGTCAATAATTTGGAGTCCAGAAAGCCAAATATGACAGGATCTAATAGATGTGTTTGAGGTTTGACCTAGTTAAGCACTATTTTGAGAAAAAATGACAAGATTTGAATGGTGCCCTGGGCCCCGCTGTTGACCCTTATCTGTACCAGCTCTCTGAAGACACCTTCAATCTTCTTCAAGTGAAAAGATGAAGAGGACAATAAGAGATGATATTAAGGGATTAAGACAGTGACCAAACGCTTATCTACTATATAATCAAGGGCAATCATATGGAGAAGAGGATTAACTGAAGGTTTAAAGCCCTTCATTGACCTGAAAGCTTGCATGGTGTAATTAGGCTAAAGCGGCTGACCCTCATGACATACTGTAATTGCTTATGAACTAATAAGATCAATATGCTATATAATAATATAGGATTAATTTTTGTAAGATATCATGAGTGGTAGCTTTTATATAACCAAGAGCTCTTTGATGGTATCCCACCCTTAAATCACTACCTAAAAATAGCTATTGACATCTAAAATGTCATTTGTAATAGTGATATTAGAAAAAATACTGTGCCTAATAGCATATAAGTTTAAGTTGCTATATATTTATCATGAAAACTAATTCCATCAACTTATTTTTTATATGTAAATTACATTTAAAGGTTTCTTTCTGGACCCCTAGAGCTACTGGAGATGGCAATATCCCTACTTGGATTTTTAATTAAATAACTTTGATCTTCACCTTTCTGATACACCCATACCATTTATGTCTGCCCTTAAATATTGTATGCTTGACACATATGTAAATTATGACACCCCAACAACCTCTCTCACCCTCAACCTTGTCATGTAGGTAATTAACCACTTACATATAATTGGTGAGAGGTTAAATTTAAAACTAAAGTCTTATAAATTGTAACTTTTAAAATTATAACTATCGCCTAGATTCTATAAAAAAAGAATAAAAGTCTAAAGGCTTGCTCATTGCAAAGTATATCATAAGAATTTTAGCTATACTTACCAAAAACATTTATCCTTTTACTAAAATAAAGAAATTTAAATCTGAAGTCAAGTAAATACCAGTTAAAAGCTTTATTAAACTTATAGATATCAACTTTCTCTGCAATCTGTGATCATCCCACATATAATAATCAAGTTAGAAAGTTAATGACTGTTCAGAAACCAACAGAAAAATAAAAGGTCGTATGTAATATAGAATTAATTAATATAATATATGAAATTAAACTTGAACTAATGACAACCTTACGCTCTTTCATTTTTTACCCCATTTTGCCAACTTTTCTAAACCCATTTTTCCGCTTTTATGCATACCCTCAGGTCCACGGTGTATGGGAAATCTACAACCCTTATTCCCCATTTTGATATGTTTGCTTAGGATTGCTACTGTGGCGTCATAATAGGAGTTTTCAGCTAATTGGGCACCACCACAAATAAAAATGTGTGGACGCCCCCTCTTGGGTGAAACCTCACTAGTATTAAAAAAGCTTTAACTAACGATCCATAAATTTAATAGAACAAACTTTAAATTCTAACTTATACTTGTCTAGGGGGTGGAAGGCGAGTCGGTAAGGGCGTACGGCTACCAACCTGAAGGTTGCGGGTTCGATTCCCACCCTTCGCACATCGATCGGGGTGCCAGCCAAAGGAAGCTATTGGCGGTTAGTAGGTCTAATAACACGAAAACCTTACCCATGACGTAACCAGAAAAATTTGAGTCCCGATCCGGAGGTGGAAAAACTTTCTTCGACGGAGTTGACCCTGTTCAGGCTTCATGTCGTTCGTTTCTTTCTTTCGGTAATGCCTGTCCCCTGGTCGGCTTGCCTCGGTTAAATAGAAACTTATACTTGTCTAAATATGTAATTAGAAAAATGCACTGAGCTTATTTTAAAAATACTATAAGTACAGAAAAAAATAAAAGTAGCTGTAACTAACCACATTATAGTTTTTACATTATTAATTTAATAGACTAGCACTATGATGACCTAAAATATTAATTATAGAATCAAATAAGTCAAACTGCTAACTTTCCTATGTTATGTTAGCTATTAAATACATATATATTGTCATGAAACCATATAGATTTAATATTAATAATTAATCTTCTAAAGAGATCTATGATGTTGCAATATTGCATTTTTGGTATCATCCTGTTTTAAAAAGTTTAAAGAGGAGCTAAACACAAAGAAAATGACAATACCAAGAACCTACTCAAGTAAAAGCATACATCAAATTACAAATTAAGGAGTTGTAGCAAAATATATAAGTTTTATAGTCAAAGAAGGTTTCTGATGACTAGATAAAGGCTTAAATCTCTATAAAAAATTTAATAAATACAACTTGTCAAAAAGTAAAATGTTGGAGAAAAGAAGAAACAACGAGTTTTATCATATGTTATAACTGATATTATAGCAAACCTAATTAAGCAGAAGGCTTAGTAAAAATGATAAAATTGAGTATCTTCAAATTTAGTAAAATTTAAACTAGATCTAAAGCACATAAACTTAGATAGAAGCTAAAAAGGTTAAGATTTATTAGAGAAAGATAACGTGAGACTATATTTTTAGTTTACAGAGAAAAAACTTCATTTTTAAAACATTAAAACCATATTAAACCATCAATCAAAAATGTTTTTATACTTTTTAAACTAAGTATAAGAGGTTTTTTTATAAAGGGTACTCAGCTCCGCCATTTTGAATAAGATTATGATGCCATGGTGTGGGCTAAAACAATAGTTAATTATTTCTTAATTTGGGTGCCTCTTTAAGCAATTTTTAGTGGTGATCTTCTTTAGTATAGGAATTTTTTTCTTATAATAATCTACCTTATTTAACATTGACTTGCCCTGACAACAACTTTTCCTAATATATTAGAACTCTTTTCAATCTTTACTTAAAAAAGGATAAGTTCTGAACCACTTATGGTAACTCTCCAACAGGTTACTTAACTATTATCAAGCTTAAAGAAAAGTAAACTGCCAAAAATGTATCTAACATGCCATGAAAATTAACTTAAAAGTCTCAGTTGCATCTCAGTAATCTGTTCTGTTCTTTTATCTGGTTTCAGGGTCAGTATTTATTAAGTCCTTAATTCTACTTACCCTTGGTTCAAATATCAATTTTACTGCAGAGCTCATGGTTTACTTGTTGGTCTCTTTGCCTACTTTTTTATCAGATGTGACTCTAATAAAAAATTTCTGGTTTTTAGGTTGATGTTTGTTGCTTTTGTAGTATTGGATGTTTAGCTGATTTAATAGAATTCAAATTTATTGATGATTCTCGTTACTTGAGACTATCTATGCTTACCATTCAGTTGAGTATCAGAACAATTTCAAACTCATCAGCTGTCAAGTTATTTTAGTAAGAAATATTGGCTATAATTTATTTGGTCTATGCATTTTTTATCAAATTATAATAGTAGTTTGTGACTTTAAAATTTATTCAGTTGCTACTGGAAGTTATTAGATAATATTGGTCATAGAAGATGTAGCAGGATGGGAGCTAGGTAAGGTAAGATGGGTACTTATTGTGGCATGACAAAGGAATTCCATGGAAACATGGGTAAGTAACCAGCATCAGAACCCAGAGAGGCACCTTTTAAAGGTCCTGTAGTGGCCTGGAAGAGGTGTGGGATGGAAGTGTCAGGCGGACAGCAAGTGAGAATTAGACTGGCCTGCCAGCCCAGATGCCAAAGCATCTGAACAGCAAACCAGAATGCCTGAGGCACTGCTGCTGATATGACAAATATGGAACTGGAAAGGAGTTCCACCAATATCTGCTGGTGAGCCAGATTTTCATATAGGCAAAGAATAAAGTACCAGATGCACACAGCTGTTAACCCTGAGGGGTATGAGAGCATCTGCGGATAAGGCGGCTTAACTTTTAACATGTAAAAACTTACATTTAGGAAGAATTTTTGATGGGAATTTAGAAAAGGAAATTGACCAAAAATATTCTCGGTGTGATGCAACTGATTAAATAGTAGTCAATTTGGGGGAAAACAAAGCCAGGATTGGGTCCCTCAAATTTGACCTAACTGGCGAATTATTTGGGAATGGGCGGGTTAGTTCCTTGGGAACTGTCATCATAAAATTCGGTGGTGTGCCATGTTGATGTTGGTTTGACCTCAAAGCGCCTGAACCAAGGATCAACTACATTTCTGACAGTTGGTGCAACGGCATTTAGCCCAACAAGCGGTGGGGATCCCCCAAGGCCACCCCACATAGGGGTGGGCCCATTTGGTTAGGAACAGGTTCAGGACGCCCAACCCACCCATGCTCAGTCGCTGGGCCATTCATTCAGTCAATGGCATTTCATCAAGCGCAACACCCAATTTGTCAGCAGGAAGCTGCCCATTGGGGGTGATGCCTGATGGATTTGGGAGGGGAGAAATTTTCTGATCATCATGTTAATCAAATTGCAACCATTGGGCATTCTGGCTGATAGATCAGTCTTCATACCTTTTTGACCATTTAAAATCTGAGCATTGGGCAGATTGCTGCTCAAATTGGTTATGATCAATTTTATTTTGGTGATCTCAGTGCAGATTTCACTGGTTCCTCATAACAATTCTGCTGAGGTTAGTGTGGGTACTGGAAATGGGATCTGAAGTGGGAGAGCTGTTACCCAGCGCTCATCTACTATGTGAGCGAGATCACCCTGAGTAACAAGGGTTATAGCTATCCTCTTCAGTGCCTTCTTACTCAGAAATGGGAAAATGGCCCAGTCAACACCCAGAGGACGTTCCCTGGGACTTATAGGAAGCTAATGACTGTGACACAAACTGTTCTTGCAGGTGCTTCCACTCTCCTTTGAGGGGGAATATGGGCAGGAAGGGAGGCAAGAGTTGGGTATATCGTCTGTCACACTACTTTCCTATGAGTTGGGGCGCTGCAAAAGCAGGTTTCAGTGACAAGGGTGGGGAAATCCTGATTGGCTGGGCTTTGGCCCACCTGTCTACAATAATCACCGCAGTTTTTTATAGGTTGGCCTGAGACCTGGATAGCGGCCAGTAGCTTACATGGGCTTACATTGGTGCAGAAAAAGGAAAGAGCATAACTTACCAAATTGATGGACCAAGCTGAAAGGGCTGCAATGGTTCCTGCAAAAAAGGCTTAAAGAGCAAACTTTTTCACAAAAACAAACCAGAGGGACCAACTGAATTAACAAATCAACAGCGGGGTGGCCCCTGATGCACAGAAGGCTCTAGCCTCCTTTGCAGCGGTGGCCACTAATGGCTTTGAAGTCAGAACCAATCTTTTCATAGTGAGAACTCTGGCCCCTCAAAAAATTTGATGCTAGCATGGTGGAGAGCCAAAAGTGGGTTCACGCTGTGGAAGTGAAGACTGGGTAGTCTAAGGAGATGCTCATGTGCCAAATGACCTAGGTGTGTAGGTTTGCCCCACACCATATTTCATGTTTGGCTCCTGGGTTAAAGCCTATGACTTACCAGTTTAAGCTTAAAACGGAACAGGTTTTGGCTGCCAGTTTGAGCAAAAATAATGAGTAGGCCGTATGTCTTGACATTGGCACCAAGACAAGAAGGTTCATTCTTAGGGATGTACCACTTGCTGTCACTAGAGGCGCCATTATGTCTCAGCTGAAATGTGTCAGACATTTGCCCTCATGGCTCCAAGAAAAGAATGTTGAGGGTCAAAATGGGCCAATATGGGGAAATGTCAGACATTTACAAGTTTCAGATGATAAGATAGTGATCAGATGATACAAATTATTATATTGGCTAATAGACCCTGGTCAATTCTCGGTGGAACCCCATAAATTGGGGTAACACTATCATATATACTAAACGGGCAATTAACATGAAATTAAACAGTCAAATTGCCCTGACCGCATGAGGGATTTGGGGAGTCCAACTGCAGTTTCTCCCCCTGCCACGCCCAATTCCCTTCAAACACCTAAGTGGGACCACCCCCTTTTATAGGTGTGGCGGAGGTCCCCCAGGTGAAATAATTTTATCAAATGGGATTAGCTGAATTTATCAAATTGTTACCTCATGGGTACGTCTTGCCAAACAATATCTTCCCATCTATTTTGCAGCCAAAGTGAAGCAAGTTTTATAAGCTTTGATAGGCTACTTTCTCATGTTAACTAATTCAGACCACTATAAGCTATTCCAAATCTATTGTTGAATTTTCCTCAATTCTCAAAACAGTTTAAATACTAAATGGTCCAATATTGAGAGGGTTTGTTTTTCTTTCCCCCGTGTTTACCAATAAAACCATAGAAAACGTAACTTTCTAGATTTTAGTATCTAATTTATCTTTATTATAACAAGTGATTTATATCCCCTAATTGTTGGTTTTAAGCCTCAAACGCACTAGAAAGCTTAAATACCCCTAAAATCCAACAAGTGGTGCTCACTACAGGGGTAGTAAACCACAATAAATTATCAAAAATGGAAGGTGTTTGGTTGAATAACTCTTGCACCCCCCTCTGCTTTAAACCCCAGCTAGTTGCCTTTGAAAAACAACTAGCAAGCGCTTTATAAAGACTTAGGTATCTCAAACAGCGCCCATTAAAATGTCCCTTGAAGGATAAGTTCACCCCTGGTGAGGGTAGTATAGCTTCATTATTATACGTTTATGAAGAATCCATGGAAGGGCAGACTGACCACCAGAAAATCAAGAACACCCTTCCTCATTTAAGTCGCTTAGCCCAAGAACTGATGGTCCCTTATATGGATACTTTACATACCTGGGATGAGGTTAAAGGGCTCTCATATTAGAATTTGGATCCAAACAGAGTTTAACTAGGGAAAAACAGGCTTTTTGCGCTTTATTATATATGAAGGTGAACAGATCACTGCCTTTCCTTAGAGATTCTATCTTAAAGCTCAAAGGTTGTTAGCATTTAAAATGCTAAACCCAGATGATGCTATCACAGCTATGTTATCTGGATTAGTTTCTCAACCTTCTTTAGCTCATCATATAATCTCTATAAAGTGAACTTTTTAATAACGTCTGGGACTTAAAATAGGCCTTAATAGATTTTTGATTTGTATACCTGTGCAATAACCAACTGAGTTGTGACGAACCCCCAGATTTGGACTATTGAGGAGTGCACAATTGAAGCCCCAATGGAGGAGGCTATGTTGACCCCTGTGCAGATTACTACTCTGAGCCCAGTACTGGTGGTGCAACTCACAACTGGTCTTCCTTTTCCTAGCCTTCAAAGGTATGCAAACCAGTAAATCAGAGTGCATCATTGTCAATGGGGCAACGCTCCAGGCCTTCACCTTGCCACCATGATCAGTTTATGCCATCTAACAAACCTCTCCAAGTTGTTCAAAAGCCTGCCTCTAAGCCTAAACCCCTTTCTAAGGTGACATTCACCCCCACCAACAATGGGTCAAAGGAACAGGCTGCTAAAGTTAAACCACCTGTTCCCATAAGGCTTAAGCCACTGATCAACCCAAAACTGGCGGAGTTTAAGCATCCCCCTCCATGACGTTATCTACTCCATCCAGCCCTAATCCAAAACCTGTAGCTATGAGGAAACCCAAACCTCTCCCTTCGGTGACAGTTGCTCACAACAACCATGGGCTCAATGATAATGCTGCTCAAGCTAAGCCGCCTGCTCCTCCAGTAATCATCGCTGCAGATGGGCCCCAGCTACTAAAGTTATAGCCTCCCCTCTGACTGCTCTTCTAGCATTCACCCATTGTATGTGGACAACCCTTCAGATGATGAGTTTGAATGGCTTATGAGGACGTTTGCTATTATGTTCTAGTAGCCCCTGTTGAAGTGGGTATACTGGATCAGCTGAACCCTGAAGGAGTATATACATCCATGACCCTTAAAGAAACCTACCTTAATCAAGTGCTAGGGTGCCCTGAGGTTAGTGACACCTCTAGCGATGCTGACCAGGTTATTGCTTTGCTGATTTTAAATTTACCATGTTCACACCCTACAGTCCATTAAAGATAACTATTCTGAGACAGCTAAAAAGCTTGCCTATACTCTCCGCCTTAAGGAATTATTAGCTCTCCCCCTAACTTTGGCAGAGCCCTAAGGTAGAGGTCGTTATTAAAAAAGTCCAGGTTAGGGCTATCTTGGATACTGGATCTCCCATGAATGTTATCTCTTCCAAGCTGATTAAAAAGATTAATCTGGCTCCTGATCTTGAATGTACGCAGGAGTTTGGAACAGCGGGTCCCAACAACACCTGTGCTATTAGAGCTACTCCTCCTTGCTTATTTGGATTGGAAAGCTCATCTTGTCAGTTCACTCTGTGGCCTTGGAAAATAACGCTTACAACATGCTTATTGGCACGCAGTTTATGCCTGAGTATGATGGTATAATCAACATGAAACAGGGTTACCTCTCCCTTCTTGGTTATGAAGTTCCTCTACTCTTCGCCAATGAAGAACTCTAAAAAAGGATATTTCTGCTTAGTTGATAACCCGTCCTCTGCTTTACCTTTATTATACATGACCTCTGGACGCAACAAAAAAAATTGCCTGAATTAGTGGATGCTTCAGAGGGCATTCCCTTTTATGTTTCAGAGGAAATAGAAATCAAGGCTGGTGAACACCGAGTGGTCACTACCAATATTACTCTACAGAATTCCCAATCCTGTCTGCTGCACATAACAAGCATTGATGGAGTAAGTTCTTTAGAACCCCAGGTGTTGCTGGGTATACTAGACCCTGCATATCAACGACCCATTAATATCTTATTGAGGAACCTTACTAATAAACCCATCATTGTCAAAAAACATCAAAAGATAGGGAAAGGTCTGCTAATTCCCATCAATGAAATTAATAGCGTTCACTTTATTGGGTTATGTTGGATATAGGTTTACCCACTGACCAGATGCTGTGTACACTTCTTAACGTCCACATCTCAGATGACCTAACCCCAGATGTGCTTAAGTAAGTTAATCTACTATTGGAACTTATACTGTTATTTTCTCTCAGACCAACATGGATTACGGCCATATGAAGGGGTGGAGCCACTCCATTGATGTTGGTGATGCCCAACCTATTTGATCTAAACTGTACCATAATTCTGAGGTTTAAGAGCAGTGAATAAAGTTGAACTCAAACAGTTATTAGACGCTGGGCTATTATTATCATCCAAAATCCCTTGGGCGTCTTCTCTCTTGCTTATCAAAAAGAAAAATGGAGGTCATCAAGTAGTGATGGACTACAGTAAACTAAATACCCTTAATAAAAAGACAGCTATTCTATCCCCCACATAGATGACACCCTGGCCCAACACTCTGGCTCTAACTTCTTCTTCGTCATGGACTTGGATAGTGACTATTAACAAATGGACCTTTCTCCTCAAGATCAGTATAAATGTGCTCTTATCTACAGTGAGGTCTCTACTAACCCACCCAATTACCTCACGTGTTGTGCAATGCACCTGAAAATATTTAGCGTACAATGGACCACATTCTGTGGGACCTTAAGCTAAGCTATGTGATTGTCTATCTTGATGACATCACCATCTTGTCTGCTACATTAACCAATCATCTCGCTCATTTAAAAGAAGTCTTTCAATGCCTGTGGACTTCTAACATAAAATTGAAACCTTCAAAATGCTCCTTTTTTTAGCACTAGTGGTGCCCAACCCAAAAGGGGGAGCCATCACGCATCTTTATTTGCAAATGGGCTAAACAAAGGGATTAATAAATATAAAAAATTCCTAATATAGCCCCTAGATTATCAGCCTAGGAAGCCATATCCAAAGGCGAGGAAGCTTTGGGAAACTTTTGTCCGGCGCCCACTTTAGCTGGCAGACCATAGCAGACAACATAGGGGTAGAGGCATCAACGACATGGGGCAGAGTTATAGCTGTGGGTTTTCTTTGTTTATGAGGCCAGCGGTATCCATCACCTCAACGTATTGAGCAAGTTGATGCTCAGCAAAAGTGATGAGAGCTGGCACACAAGTGAAAGACTTGATGCGCCTTCAAAATGCTCCTTCTTCCAAAAGAAACTAAATTTCCTTGGATATGCTATCTCCCAAGAATGGATTCAACCTTTACAAGAAAAGGTCGAAGCTATCTCTAAAATGCCTGCTCCTACAAACCTATGGGACATTCAGATATTTCAGGGTATGATGGGGCGATACCATCAGTTTATCTCCAATTTTGCTCAGCTCAGTGAGCCTCTCATTCGACTATTGGAAAAAAACACCCTTTTTTGGGGGGTACAGAACAAGCAGCTGCTTTTGAGACGCTGAAGCAACTGTTATAACAGCGTCCTATACTCAGGCACCCAGATTATAAACCTTTTACCTTGTTCACTGATGGCTCAGACTACAGTGTTGTGGCCATCTTAGCCCAACTGGATAAAAATGGTGTGGATCATCCTGCATCCTATTTCAGTATGATGCTATCAAAGGCGGAACGCAACTACAGCTTCACAGAGAAGGAGGGACTTGCTGTTTTTTTTGCTGTAAAACATTACCTTCCTTTCTTGTATGGTACTACTTTCACTGTGGTTACTGACCATGCTTCCCTGTAATGGTTACAGAATATGAAGGATCCTACTGGGCGTTTATCACGATGGGATTTAAAGCTCCAACATTATGACATGAAGATTGAACATCAAGCTGGATACCTGACAAACAAATGTTGATGGGTTAACTCATTGGCCCATTTTGCACTTGGATAAAAGTGAGTTGGAGAGATTACATGATCTCTTAATGACCACCAATGAATGGGCAGATGAGGATGAGCCTATCCCAAAAGATGTTAGCCCAACACTCTTGAAACACCAAAGTGGAGATTATGAAGTTGTATAAGCAGGTGGGGCAAAATGGTTACCTTATCTACGGCCTCTAGAACGTGTACCTGTTATTATGGAGGCTCATTCTACCCTAGGTCAAGGGGGAGTGAAGAAAACTTTTGGGTGGATTAGAGAGCAAAGCTATTGGAAAGAAATCATGGAAGCTATTGTCAAAGTCTTGGATTGTTGTCTCGCATGTAAGAAGCAATCCAGTTTCAGACTAATTAATAATATCAACCCACTAGCCCTCAACAACCATTCCACACCATCAGTCTAGATGTAGTAGGTCCCCTCCCGCAGACTACCAGTGGTAATAAATTTATCCAAGTAGGTATCAACCACTTTACTGGGTGGGTTGAAGTGTGGCCCTCCATGCACAAATGGCCAAGGCCACTGCAACAATATTACATCAAAATATTTTACTCTCCATGGATGTCCTCAAGTACTACTCTGTGATAATGGTGATTTACTTCACTTCCAGAGTAGTCAAGATTCTGGCTACATCTATGGAGACCCAACAACTCTTCTTAACACATATAATCCCTCTACCGATGGATCTGTGGAGTGAGCCAATGGAACCTTGGTTTCCATCCTGCGTAAAAATGGCCTCTTCTGATCCACTTCGCTGGGAATAATTCCGACCCAGAGCTCTTATAACGGATTAGTTATCACTGAATCCTTAAAATGTCCCCATTCCATGTTATGTATGGGTGGGAACCAGGGATACCCACCCTGTTAGCTAAAAAGGTTTTCTCCTCTAAAGTTGAAGAACCTGAAAAAGCCATGAGAAGATTAGCTCAACATATCGTTCAGCTTCAATCTGAGGTTATGATAAAATTAGCTTAAACGGTTACAAAAGATGGACAAGCAGCCAATGAGTTTTGGGCTCTTTTACCCTCCTTCAAATTGTCTGACTTGATCCTATATTACCATAACTGCATCAGACAGAAGTAGCAAGCTTGGATCAATTTGGGAGGGTCACTTCACTGTCACCTACAAGAGAGGTGATGAGTATTCTATATAATCGTTGGCTACCAGTATCACCATAATTGGGTACATGGCCGCTTCCTACAGCCCTAATTTTCCTCCCAACATTCTTAAGGGGGTGATGTTGGACATTTGCACTCACAGCTCCAAGAAGATAATGTTGCGGGTTTAAATGGGCTAATGTGGGGAAATGTCAGACATTTACAAATTTCTGATGATAAGAAGGTGATTTAGATGGTACAAATTTTTCTTGGTTAAAGGACCCTTTCAATTCTCGGTGGAACCCCACAATTTGGGGAAAACCTATTATTAATACTAAAACGGGCAATTAGCATGAAGTTGGGAAGTCAAATTGCCCTGACCGCATGAGGGAACCCAGGGAGTCCATCAGCGGTTTCTCCCCTGCCACGCCCAATTCCCTTCAAACACCTAAGCGGGGACCACCCCCTTTTATAGGTGTGGCGTAGGTCCCCAAGGTGAAATAATTTATCAAATGGTGATCAGCTGAAATTCCTCACATCACTACCTCATGGGTATGTCTTGCCAAACAATATTTCTTCATGTATTGTTCAGCCAAAGTGAATCAAGTTTTCCAAGCTGATAGGCTACTTTTACATATTATCTAATTTGGACCACTCTAAGCTATTTCAAATCTATTGTTGGATTTCCCTCAACCCCCAATAAAGTTTAATTTCTGAAAGGTCTAATATTGAGAGGGTTCATGTTGAGTAGTTGACTGGACTTAATTGTCACATATTTGATAGGGTCATAATAATGTTAACATGCTTAATTTATTATGAAACATAACATATATCAGTGTATATGGATTAGGAATATCCTATGCATGCAAAGCTTGGGATCCACAGCCTAGTGATTCCACTTAATAATATTTTACTAAGATGACATGGGCCTGAGGCTTTGTTATTTAAGTTAAACTTAATAATAATAGTCAACTTAATGACTTAAGCACATGGGCTTTGTTGGCCTAAGTCAAAATTAGTTTATAATTTCAATCAAGTTTTTGATTAAATTAATTATTAATTAGTGGTATGAATTGCCTTGGTATGAGCTGCCAATTGCTTGAGAAGAGAATTGGTTTAGCTAAATGAAGATGCGTCAGAAATGCTATCTTGAGAATTATGAATTTGACACTAACCCTGAGGCAATGTGAGATGCCCCCAAGATGAAAGGGCTGTAGAACCTCAGATAAACTATTATATTTTTCTCTGGCCAAGTGCCATTGAAAATGAGGGCCATGGGTAAGATTTGGCAAACATCAAACCCTATAAATTATCTCCAAGTTAAAACTAATAAAGTACAATCAATTATTACCACAAGTTCATAATTTAATATATAAGCTTTTTTGTATTTAATACTTTACATTGTATTAAGTCTAGAATTTACTTGAGATTAGAAGAATCAGGGCAACGTGACATTGTAAAGGTAACGATATAAGAATACAGCTTCAAAGTGTTATTATCAAGGAGTTATATCTTAACTATTGCCACCATATTATCTATTGTTGCTATATAATAGATGCTCAAAACTCCACCTTACCACAAAAGAAGAACCAGTCATCTGAGATAGGCCAAAAACTTCAACAAGTGACGCTCATGGCTGGTCACGCAGATGGTGACCACGCATGAGCAGAGGAGAAAACCAAAAACAATTATTCATAACCATTACTGGGCCTAATGGGAATACTGAAATGACTGTGTCCCAGATTAATTAGAATGATGTACTTATTATCACTTACCCCCATGAATCCATTTCACCTGAAGAGCTGGAACTTCTTGAACATCAGTTGTTAATTCAGTATCAAATGGGACAAGGGCCCATGGACAATAGTAACACCTCCTTTTTATTGCCAATGACAGCAAGATGTGTTGTGGATGAGATATATATCTCATCATCAATTGAGTGTAGCTCAAATCCAAAAAATTTAATTAGGATAGAAAATATCGCCCAATACTTAATTTAATTTGTACATCCCACCTCCAGAAGTTCTCAGATGACAATTTCTTGCCATCATGTTGCCATCACCAAGTTGGTTAACTTCTCATGCAAACTTCAGCCAGGTGGGCCAAAGCTTGAATGAGTGATTAGAAGCTATCATTTCTGAGGTCATTCTAGTTTGAATGCAAATTATAGTCTAGCCACTTGGGCTAATGATTGGGTAGCAGATTTAGCATAAGAGTTGAACTACAGATTGCATCCCATCTTTGACATCTTTTGGAGGAAAGAGGAGTTACTAAATCTTGGGTTAGCAAAATCACTCAGACTTCCATTAATACTTCAGAGTTCATGAGACTTAATCATTAAGATAAGAGGCGCAGTTAAGCCATATCAATGAATTTTGTGACCAGTATTGAAGACTGAGTGCCCAAATTTTGCAGATGAAGGACGATTACACCAAAAAATCAACTACTGGCACACACAATTCGAAGGCCAATGGCTGACAATAAAAAATAAGACTTTGTCAATCGTCTTAATCAAAAGATAAATAATCTTAATAAGAATGTTCCCTCTTATAATAAGTCAAACAATGTTATTCATAGAGAAGTAAACCACTACAAGAAGGCAATTTAGGAAAAAGACCAGGTGATTTCCATCCTGCAACTGGATTACTAGCCTGAAAAAGGAAATTGCGAAATTAAAGCTAAAAAATAAAATTGTGTCCATTGGGAAAGTGAAATTAATGATCAAATTCAAGCTTCAGATGCCAAATGTTGCCAGTGTGCCCTGAAACACTCGACTGAAAACTCTTCTAAATATTATAAGGATGAAGCTTTGGAAGTAACTACTGTAATGACGCTGAGGCCATGTCAAAAAATGCCTAGCAATATGGTTGCTTTGGCCACCCCCAACACCTCAACCCATGGTGCAGCGCCTCAGCGCCCTAGTACGCCTGGATCAAGCCAACAAAGAGGTAATCATGGAAAATTGGACAGGAAAATGATAATTACAAGCCAGCAAACATGCCTGCTTTTGAAAAGAATGGAAGTATAACCACATTTGTCAAATGCTTTGAAATGGCCATGTATGGGGCCAGTGACTGTATTAAAGTGGCCACTATAATCAACTGCTTGGATGAGTGGAGCATTGAGTTGATTATGCCTCACATTGATGAAAACCCAACCTAACCGAAGTTAAAGAGGCTGTGCTTCATGAATTTAAAGAGGTCCAGAACTAATGTCAGCTAGAAAAGCTAAGTTTATGAACACTTAGTTAAGATTATTAAGCAATTGACTAATTTTCGGATTGATTCTATTGCAAAGCTCAAGTTCTCCTAGGTGCAAAGGCTATGGTCAATTTTGACGCTAAGATTGCACTACAACATGAAGTACACCCTTACCAAAATTTGTCAAACACTTAGCCTGCTTTTGTGCAAAACCTTGCAACATCTTAATTGGTTAATTGTTTGCGCATAAGTTCACAAAATTATGGCCCTCCTAATACTGGGTACAGATCAGGACCTGCTGCCTCTGTTGAAAAGCCTTCAAAACCAATATTAAGATTGACAGTGAACTGCCTGTGAAAACTGAGCAAAACTCAAATACAAGGGCCCCACGCCCAATGAATGAGACTTTTTGTTATAACTTCAACTGTAAAGGACACTTTGCTTCCCAATGCTGTCAGCATAATATCAATGCAGCCCTTCCCAATAACACGCAGGAGGAGAGAAAAGAACAAACACAATAGATTCAGGACGCTCTATTGTGCTGGAAACACCTGTCCCACCTTATTGACAAGAATATACAGGCCATGGGGCCTTGTTTAACAATCTAAATGAATTCTATTTTAGTATCAAATGGAGACTCTACAAACATAAATGTAGTAACTCGTTCTCAGAGTAAAGTTTTCATACCTGAAGCCTATGAGGTAGTTTCTAAACTGTATGTGCAACAAATAAATGAAAAATTCTAGACAAAGGGCTGAGCAATGCAGCAGATACCCCAAGCTTGAAATGGTGAATATAGCTATGTCAATTGACACATTCATCAATGAATGTACCAGTATTGGAAATACTCTGAAATTTACTCTTAACTCCCTGTATTATTTCACATATTCACTTAGTAAACTCTATTGATTATTACTACTCTGAGTGCACTTATGTGGACATTCTGGTCAACAAGATCAAAGTTGTAGCTATTGTTGATAGCGGAGCACCCGCAAACATTGTTTCCACAAAGTTGGTAAAGAATTTGAAAATTGCTCCAGACAATGACCACCATCAGGAATATGGGACCACGGGCCTCAACAGCACTAAGCGTGAAGGAGCTTACAGCGCCTTGCCACTGCAGTTTGGAGCTTTCATAGTAGCTTCACCAACAATAGTGCTTCTAATGTCAATTATGAGATATTAATTGAAACTAGTTTTTTAAGGAACTATGGGATCTCATGCGATGTTAAAAATCATATTGATGATATAGGGCCAATCACTTCCTATTTACTACTCTCATGACAATACAAAGCCCACTATTCATTGCAGAAACTTTATCAATATATCTTATGATGATGAATAATACCAGTAAGATATATTCAGTGGAGAAAAAAAGCCTCCCCATGCCAACTGCCATAAACAAAAATCAAGGAATACCTCTACAGTTGAATAATGATCCAACACTAGCTCCAGGCCATCAACTGAATATGAGGATTGGGACTATTCTAGATACTCCAGAAGGACTAAATGGGGAGTTTGTATCCCCTTGGGTTCGTTCTCAGATGGAACTTAGTGTAGCGCCTGAAATACTTATACTAGGTCACAGGGCTATTGATGTATTGCTTGCAGATTTGACCAGCCAAAGAATTAAGGTCAAAAAATTTTAAGTAGTCACATTTGTGCATCTGTTTCTGAGGGATGAATTAAAATGACCTTTAAATTTGGGGACTTATCCAAGTTTGGTTTATTGACCAAAAGCCTTGGGGCACATACTGTAATTTCTTAAGAATCAACCACTGGATTATCAGAACAACAGAAGGATGAAGCACTAGAGTTGTTTGAACGATACTCCAAAATTTTTGCCAAAGATGACCAAGATTTAGGTTGTGCAAAAGGAGTACAGCATTTTCTTGACACTGGGGGGCATGTGCCTATTAGAATAAGGCCAATCTGGCGCCCCAGGGCTATCAACAAAATAGTCAAAGAAGAGCTAGATAAATTGCTGAAAAGTGGAATAATTGTGCCCTCTAAAAGCATGTGGGACAGCCCAATTTTAATTAGAAAGAAAAAAGATGGCAGTATTTGAGCTGTAAAGAATTATTGATGACTCAATGCCATCATAAAAAAGGATTTGTATTCATTGCCCACAAATGATGATTCTCTGGGCCATCTGAGAGGGGCAAAGTATCTTACCGCAATGGACCTTATCTCAGTATATTGGAAAATTAAACTGTCTCAAGAGGAGCAGGGAAAGTGCACGATGATTGTTACTCAAGGGCTGTTTCGAAGATGCGCATGCCACAGAGACTTTGCAATGCTCCAGCAACCTTTCAGCGCGCAATGGACACTATTTTGGGGGACCTTAAAGTATCCTGTGTATTGGTGTACCTGGATGATATTAATGCCTTTTCTTGAACGTTTTCTAAACATCTGGAGCACCTTGAACATGTGTTTGAATGGCTGTTGAAGGTCAATCTGAAAATAAAAGTTAGAAATTGTCAATTCTCTAAAGAACAATTGGAATACCTCAGGTTCATCATTGATTCTAAGAGCTTGAAGCCTCAAACTCAAAAGGTGAAGGCGATTAAAAAATGCAACCTCTGACACTTATGAGGGATGTTCAAGTATTCTTAGGCATGGTAGGATACTATTGCAGATTTGTAAAAGGGTTTGCAAGAATTGCTGAGCCCCTATTTCATTTACTACAAGGAGGATTTATTTTTTTCTGGAAGATGAGAGCTAACAAGCCTTTGAGGCTTTAAAAACCAAAATGAGCATGGCGCCTGTCCTCCAATATCTAGATTTAAACAGGACTTTTATCATACATACCAAATTCTCATTGACTGAAATTGGAGGTGTGCTATCTCGGATTGGGGATGACAGCAAGGAACATCCTGTTACTTATTGCAGCAGGACGCTAGATAATCATGAGCTTAATTTTACAGTGACCAAACAAGAGTGTTTGGATGTCATCTACGCTTGTAAACAATTTTAGGTTTGCATTCATGGCACCAAGTTTCAAGTAGTGACAGATCATAGCTCATTCTGATGGTTCCACAATCTTAAAGAACTTGAGGGACAATTAACCTAATGGGCTCTGAAATTACAAGCGTACGCTTATGAAATTATTCATAGAGCTGGAGTGGCCCATCAAAATGCAGATGGACTAATTTAACTTCCTATTGTAGCTGTCCTAAGCAGTTTAGCCGATGAGTTTTATGAAAAAAATAATAACTCAAAGGTATGATGACAAGCCACCTGAATTACAAAAGGCGATTAAAAAGCATTAATTAACGCCAAATATCAGAATGGAGTTTTATACAAACTCAAGCCTGAGGGGCAACGTCAAATTTGGCCAAAAATTCTTATCATATGGAGATTATCACACAAGCACACAAGGCTATCAGGCATGGAGGATTGACAAAAATGCTAGAATCAATTCACTTGAGTCAATATTGGGATTCCGTGAAATTTGGTATCCAATATGTACTTGATAAATGTCATTCATGCCAAATTGCAAAGCCTATGAAATTGGATGTAAAATATCGTTTGATCAAACCTTACTGGGCCTGTAATACCATATCAATTAATGTAGTTGGCCCTTTGCTTGTAAGTAGCCTAGGCAATAAATAAATAATTCTTGCTATCAACTATCTGGCGAAATGGGTGGAAGCAAAAGCAATTTGATATGTCAAGGCTCTAACTACTGCCAAGTTGTTAGGATTTTGCCCATATTCCCAGCCAGCTAGATTACCAGGGATTGCTAGGGGATGATTCCCTAATGCAAATTGAATTGAATATCAATTGACCCTGATACCAGGGTGACTATGTTTGGGGGATTTTAGATATTTTCCTGGTCTAATCCGTTTGGGATCAGTATGGATGAATGCTTAAGATCTCGTCAGGCAGAGTTGCTGACAGAATAGGGGCAAATGATAGTTGATTAACTATCAGGTGTACCAAATGGGATTGATCAGGTTTCATCCCGACCAATTGGGAACTTAAGGAGTAAGTTGTGAGGCGAGTGATGCCACCTGCAACTAGCAAATTGATCAGTTGGTTCATGACATGCCTTAATGGGTAACAAAAACCATTACCTAAGCAGGTCGCTTGCCAAATATGATTAGTTTGCTTGGATTGAGAGGAAAACGTTAAGGACACGTTTTCTGACTCTTTCCAGTTTAGGTCTCAAGGATGTTCAATGACGGAATCCTAGCCAGGATGGGGAAGACCATTGCTGCTGAGACGTGGATGGGTGATTCAATAGTAATGGCTTCCATTTCATCGAGGAGGTGCCAACCAAAGGTTGGGCGCTGAATTCCCCATTATAATTTCCCTAGAATTCACTAGTAAATAATTATAATTTGCCAAATTATAAGTTACCATATCACAAATTATCAGATCACTTTTACTAGAGTATTAGCTTAGTAAACTTTATCAGAATACATTTGTTCTATTCTTTCTATGGGATATTATTGCTTTGTGCAATAATTGAGAGACTCTTTAAGATAAAGAGTAAGGATCTGAGCGAGGATCCAGAGAAGAAGCTGAATCAAATCAGAAATTACTGCCAACTGTGTGTCAAACCAGAGAAACCATAAACAGGGATCAAAGTCAGATTGAGTTAGACTGTACAAAAAAACAAATTCCTATTCAAGACATCATAAGTAATTCAAGTGGAAATACTGGCTGAGCGTTGGACCAAAATCTAATACTTCTATTCAACTATGGATAATAGTCGTCATACTATTATAAAATGATTATATCAACTAGTATACAACACAGAAAAGTGCACAAAACACAAAGCCTGTGCAAGTAATATATTTATAGGTGTTATTGGCCAAAAATAATCAATATCCAGAAATTATTTACAAAGTGGTGCTCACTAAAGGGGTGTAGTTGAGTAGAAGAACTTAGAAGTGATGTCGTATAAAGATAAGATAAGAAAATATATGGATGTAGTTGGTAACAGTTAATTATAATGCCCTGAACTCAGCGGATCATTGAGAATTTGCAGCCTTGGAAGAAAGAGTTGCCAAGATAGAGGAAGGGGTCAATAATGTTGTTAGTTTTGGGATTGAGTTAATTGAAAAAGTAACGTCATTAAAGAAGGAAGGGGACTTAATTTAAGAAGTCTTATTTTTAAAAGCGGAGCATAAAGTAGATTTCATTCATTTATAAGCATTCAGTGCTGATATCACTTGGCTTATTAAACAGGTTGAGGAGTTAAAACCTCACAAATGTGAATGTTAGCCATATGCAGTGACAGATGCCAAAGAAAGAACTCCATGTATGTTAAATGGAAAGATGACTACCCCAAGAAACATGCCACCTGCTTTTACCACTATTTCAGAATGATGCCTGAAATCACTCACCATTTGAGCTGAGTAGCCAAAACCAGAGAGGTGGCTAGAGAAACCTCAGAGAAATTCAAAGTGACACCAAAATTGCTGAATTTCCATCAGGATAATTCCCCAGCGTTTTTCTAATTGTTTGATATGACAAGGTATGGATATGGCAATCATCAAAAGGCATTGATGGTAATGAATTGCCTAGATACCGATTGTCAAAACCTAGTGTTTCCCCACCTGGAGGGGGACAGCTGGTTGTAGGCAGAGGCCAAAGCGGCCATTATGAAGTAATTTATAAAGCATAATGTGCATGTCGAAGTGCAAACAAGAGTTTATGGGCATCAAATTCCATAAAGATGAATCTTTAACAAGCTCTTGCTGATTGTTTCTAACAGGAATCGCAAATCCTGGTTGAGCAAAGGTACTGGATGATTTTTAGTGCCAGAATCGTATTACAAGCAGCTTTTCAGCCCTACCATAATTTACACTGAATAATGTCTTAGTGATCATGACTGAAATTACTACCTCTCAGATGGTAGACAATTTTCAAATCTTGAGAGCAACCTTTGATGCCCCAAACAGAAGTTTCAAATCAAAACCAGTACAAAATTCGAATCCCACAAAGGGAAATGAAGGCGCTAAGGAGATGAATCTGAACTGTGCCAAGGAGGAACCTGAAGACTTCAAATGGATTAATAAGAAGAGAAAGTCTGTTACCAATGTGGAGGAAAGGGACATTTCTCTAAATTGCAAGAAACCCAAAGATCAAATCAATATGGTCCAAGTTATTGATTCTGCAACTGCAAAGGAGTCAGGAAAAGGATCCGCGGCCTAGACGGGAACAGTCTAGAGCTGCAGAGAAACCTGTTCCTCCTGATATTATTCATGAGTAAATTGACATCAGTGATCTGTTCATGGATGAAGACGTACATGATCAACTGTATCAAATTGTCAATTTGGATGTGAATTTAGTAACAAGATCTGGGGTGAAGGGGATTGACCCAGAGATAATCAAACAAGTTGGCCAGCTGTATGCCTGACAACTAGCAGACAAGATTTGAGCTGCAGATATTACTGAAGAATTGACCAAAGTTCAATTAGATGAGGAAAACTTGTCAATCCCCCTCAGCGTGATCAAGGAATTATTCCTGATTTATTGGCACTTTTAATTCAGACCCTCAATTTGGCTAATAATGCTGCTATACAATCAGTAAATACTATCTTACAATAAACCAAAGTATATATAGATATACTATTGAATCAAGTTATGGGTGAGGGTGATTGTTGACAGCGGAGCGCCAATTAAGATTGTCTCAACCAAACTGGTTAAAAGGATGAAGATCTCGCCTGACTTGGAACACAAGAAGGAGTATGGGATAGCTGGTCTGAATACCACCATCTCATCTAGAGTGTATAGCGCTCTGCCACTTTGATTTGGATCCTTGGTGGTATCTGCGCCATCAATAGTTTTGGCCAACCTAAACTATGACATTCTGATTGGGATGGATTTTCTATGGAAGTACCAAGCTAAATGTAACTTTGAGGAAAATACATTGACCATATTGCGTCAGACGTTATCATTGGTCTATCAGAATGTTGGGGAAACTCCACTGATTAGGAGAGATAACTTCATCAACTTGATATACAATGACAGCATTGTTTTGATTCAATACCAACTTTTTAGCCAGAAGCAACAAGAAATGCTGACGGAAATCCTAGAAAATTGGGGAATTCCACTTAGGATAAAGGTTGCAAAAACCATACTGTCAGGATCACAAATAATAGTCACATGTGGTTGCCATTAGAGATACCGGAGCTGCTGTATGGGGAGGTCAGAAGCCCCTGGAAGAAGTCCAGAGTAGATCCTTGGGTGGCTCCTGGAATAATAATTCTGGGCCATGGAGAATTTGAGTTCTCCTGGAAAATTTAAGTGAAAAACTGAAGAAGATTGAGAAGAATCAGATCTTCACATTTGTTCATCTAATCCTGATGGCCAAACTGAGGAATTTTACTATTTTGGGACCCTCAATGAAAAGGATACTGGCTGAGGTAGCTGAGAATATTTTCCTATTGGTTGATTGGGAGCAACTCGCTGATCTGACAGAAGAACAGCAAGAAGAGGTGCTCGAATTGTTTGAAAAGTATCAGGAAGTATTCACCCATGATGACCACAATTTGGGATGCAAGAGAGGTGTTCCACATGGTTGATACCAGGGAAAATTTGCCAATCAAGATGATATCAATTTGACAGTCAAAGGCAGCTGAAGCAGTAGTGGAAGAAGAAATCAGCAAACTAGTGAAGCATGGGCTTCTAGTTCTGTTTTCAAGTCCCTGGGCGAGTCTAATCTTATCATGAAGAAAAAGGATGGCTCTAATCAAGAGGTAATTGATTACTAGAAGCTGTATAAGTTTATTAAGAAGGATTTGTATCACCTACCAAGAATTGGTGATGCGCTATAGTAATTGGGAGAAGTGAAGTATTTCTCTGCAATGGATCTGATATTGGAATGTTGGCAAATTGATTTGCCAAGAGAGGACCAAGAAAAATGCACGATTATTATTGCACAGGGGCTATACTAACTGACGAAGATGCCCAGGGTCTATGCAATGCACCTGGAACGTTCCAGAGGGCCATGGACGCTATACTAAATGACTTTAAGTTGTCATGCGTCCTGGTGTACTTGGACGATATTAATGTGTTCAGTAGGACGTTTACTGACTAATTTCACCACTTGGAGGAAGTGTTCAAGTACTGTCCACAGCCAACCTAAAAATTAAGCTGAGGAAGTGTCACTTCTTCAAGGAAGAGTTGGGATATCTGGGATTCATGATCAAATCTAGTGGACTGCAGTCGCAAGAAGAGAAGATCAAAGCCATAGAACTAATGGCTGTGCCAAAGAGTGTCTGAAAAATCCAAGTGTTCCTTGGAATGGTCAGATACTATAGAAGATTTATTTGGGAATTTACCAGAATCGCTGATCCCTTATTCCATCTGTTAGAGGATCTGAAGAAAGTATTTGTATGGAATGAAGAAACATAAAATTTCTTCGATGTGTTACACCAGTAACTAATAGATTCTCCAATTTTAAAATATCCAATCTTTGGATCAGGAATTTATTATACAAACTGATGCTTATCGACAGCATTTGGCACCATATCAAGCTAAGTAGATGAACTTGGGGATGAACATCCAGTGGCATATGTGAGCTGGACACTCTCAGCCACTGAGAGGAACTACATCATAACTGATTATAAATACCTTGCGGTCATTTATGCCTGTAAACAGTTTCAGGTGTACATCCATGGAACGCACTTTAAAGTGGTGACAGACCACTCCTTATTGCGTTGGCTTCACAATTTATAAGAACCAGAATGATTACTGGCCCGATGGTCATTGAAGTTACATGCTTATGATTATGATATTGTCCATTGAATGGGAACTTCTCATCACAATGCGGATGGTTTATTGTGGTTGCCAATGGTCCAGATGATATACCTGCAGGCGGATGAGCTTTTCAGAGAATGGTCAACGGAGAAATTGGGAACAAGCCCTGAGAAATCCAAAGTGTAATTTAAAAAGTGATGAAAAACACCGAGACCATGGATGGACAAGTTTTTAAGATGATTAATGGGAAGCGGTTGCTATTTCCAAAGCTGTTGGAAAGAGCAGCTATCATTTAAGCCACTCATAAGGTTGTCAGGCATGGAGGCCTGAGAAAAACGACTGACCATGTTCACCAGTACTACTGGGAGTCAATCAACTATGATGTCGCTGACTATCTAGCCTGTTGTGTGGTGTGCCAGTTGCACAAGCCACGTAAGAATACAACTGGATACTGACTGGTCCACCCTGTATTTACTTGGCATATGGTGTCCATTGACATGATGGGACCACTGACAATGAGCACAGAGGGAGTCAAGTATATAATAGTTTCAATTAATCATCTGAAAAGATGGGTCAAGTTGAAGGCCCTGGTGAAAGTAGACGCTACCAGTATTGTGAAGTTCATACTAGATCAAGTAGTATATTGACATGGATGCCCACAGGTCCTGCTGAGCAACAATGGGACAATTTTACATCTCATGTGATCCTATGGTTAGGTGAGATAACTGGGATCTGAGGAGCCTTGTCTGTATCCTACCAGCTGGAGATGAACAGATTGGTAGAACGAGTCAATGGGATGCTGGCTACGATGCTGAGGAAGCTGGTCACAGGAAGAACTTCCACATGAGGAACATACCTGTGTTTAGTGATGTTCACCTACAATATTAGTCATCATATGGCAGGGAAAAACGCCATTCGAGTTGCTATATGAGAGGAAGACCGCGTTGTCACCAATTTGTTATTCAGTTATGGAACCAACATTGGGTTTGAGCGCTAAGAAGTATCTGAACCAATTGACAAATATCCTGATCAAAATGCAATTGCAATCATTTGATACTACTTTGAGGAAAAGGATACGAGCAAAAATGATGGACAATAAGAACCAACTATCCTTAGCAGAATATCAAATAGGCAAAAAGGAGCCTATTGTGATATGCATGGTTTTAGGAGAAGAAACAAGTTGGATGCATTGTGGTTGGGCCTTTTAAAGATTATTGCCAAGATGGCAACAGACTCCTACTCCATCAAGAACCGCTTGGATGGAAGGATAGTAAATTGAGTCCATGCTAAGTATTTAAAGCGATAGATTGAGGAAAAAAATAATAAAATAGTTCCCTAAGGACTGCTGAACTATTAGGTTGGTTATGTCATAATGATTTGATCAAGTCTAAATAAAGGTCCTTTGAACCAATCTAGGTGGTTAAGTCTTAAAAAAGTAAGACCTCTGAACCATAGAAAACTGGTAGGTTTAAGTATACCTAGGATCCAGTTTGGGGGAATAAAATAAAGAGATGAACTGCTGAACTAAAACAAGGGCAAGTCCCATGGAAAAAAGAAGAAAAGATTAATAAGGATAATGGAAAAAAGTACATTAAAAATCGCATATATAACTGATATATTTTTATAATTTTTGTTTTTTATTGATTAAACTCGATTTGAGGATGATTTCGCCTATGTCACCTCTTGAGGGTGGGAGGATGGATCGCAGTAGGATTGAATAACCCATCAAAATCTAACTGAGATCAGACGCTAGTGAGGGCTAGACCTACACAAAACCAAGTTCATTGAGCGGACACAGAATCCTGTGAGAAAGCAACTAGGGTAAGGAAAATAAGATGTCAGAAGAAGCTAAATGTGATACCCCAGATTGGGGAGGGAAGCAACAGTACAAGAAGAGGCAGTTGGAAAATAACCCCAAGTAATCCCAATATGGTACCAGAGCTGAAAATTGGTCTTGAGTGCTTGTTGATGAGATTTGTCAAGAACACCAGACATCTGGGCCAGCAATGAACAAGGGATACTAGATGGGGGTTGCCAAATCATGCCCATATCAAAGCCATCAGCGGAAGATACCAATGGGATGCGCCAGAAACAAATAGTCATACAAGGAACAAATGGCATCCTACAAGCGATGACTGTGAGCTTCTCAGAAGCTGAAGCAGAAAAAGTGATGGAAACTGGTAGAGGCTGGAAGCTTCATGGTCCAACTTTAAAGAACTTGGCTGGCAAAGCAAAAAGCATGAGCTGTGATATCCCAATCTAAAATGTTTTGAAATCAAAAATTTGGAGCTATGGATAAAGCCTCGGTGAATTGTGCCCTTAATTTTGCATAGGGGAGTCCAAAATCTATACTATTGCTGATGGTGAGTTCAGTGGCTAAGACAGCTGGCTTGTAATATTGACTGAGTTGGAAGAGAAACTCCAGAAGCAAGTCCAATCTGGAAAGAAATGAATGATTGAGAGAAAAAGGCATTACTTCAGGAGGTTTGACAATGGTGTTTTGAGTATCTGTGAAAGGAGCCAAATCCAGGAGAGTCTTGAAATCTAACTCTGGAATCGATGACAGTGGAAGGATCAGCCATGAGTCATTTGAGATGATTGCTAACCTGGTTTCAGCAGGGTTGGTTACTGTTTTTGGAAATTCCACGGAAGGACTAGCCATTGGTACTTAACTAGGAATGTGATCCTGGAAGGACCATAAAAAGGTTCCGGCATGTATAATGACACATCCACTGGAAGAGCTGAAGATCTTGATCAGACAAACTATTGAGTAGCTAGTGGTACCAAAACTTGGAATTTAACATATGATCTGCATGAGAGGGGGGATGTCAGAATAATATGATATTCAACATTATGCATTATAAAATCAATTAAACTCTAATTTTGGAGAAATTAATCTCAAAATAATGAGATAATCTCTCCAGAAAAGAATTAAGAATGATATGAGACAAGAGGTTTTGAGAAGAAAATAAAAAGGGTGAACATAACTGAGCAGTCTTAATTGGGCCACAAAATGAACATCAATGGCAAGAATCCCCTGTCAAGAATGAGGAGAAAATCAGAAAATTGAGGACTCTGGACCAAGAATCCTGAATATGAAATGGGTCATATGCCCTGAGGAGGGAAAACCAGATCCCAGAATTCATATCATCACAAGTAACTCAATAATCCTGGAATGACAGAAGGTCATGGGGACCGTGCTCTGAGTAGGCAGTAGCAAGGAGGAAGAGGAAGAGAGCCGCATGCTGAAGGTCATCCCAATCAGCATTGAGTACTGGTGATTGTACTCTGCTTGAGCAAATAAAGTATTTAACTGAGTGTCTGAAGTGGTATTCTCCTGCCCTGATCCTTTTCTTGCTAGAAATCTAGGCAGGAGGGGGGATGTGTTGGGATTTTTGCCCATATTCCCAGCCAGCTAGATTACCAGAGATTGCTAGGGATAATTCCCTAATGTGAAGTGTATTGCATATTGGTTGACCCTGATTTTGGGGTAACTATGTTTGGGGGATTATAGGTTACTTGCCTGGTCAGATCCATTGGGAGTTTAATCTGGATAAATGCTTAAGATCTCATTGGGCACAGTTGCTAACAAATAAGGGCATCTGATAATTGATTAACTATTAGGTGTACCAATTGGGATTGGTCAAAATTTCATCACTGACCAATTGGGAATTTAAGAAGTAAGTTGTGAGGCGAGTGGTGCCACCCGCAACTAGAAAATTGATCAGTTGGTTCATGACATGCCTTAATGGCTAACAAAAACCATTACCTAAGCAGGTCGCTTGCCAAATATGATTAGTTTGCTTGGATTGAGAGGAAAACGTTAAGGACACGTTTTCTGACTCTTTCCAGTTTAGGTCTCAAGGATGTTCAATGACGGAATCCTAGCCAGGATGGGGAAGACCATTGCTGCTGAGACGTGGATGGGTGATTCAATAGTAACGGCTTCCATTTCATCGAGGAGGTGCCAACCAAAGGTTGGGCGCTGAATTCCCCGTTATAAATTCCCTAGAATTCACTAGTAATAATCATAATTTGCCAAATCATAAGTTACCATATCACAAATTATCAGATTACTTTTACTAGAGTATTAGCTTAGAAAACTTTATCAGAATCAATTTGTTCTATTCTTTCTATGGGATATTATTGCTGTGTGCAATAATTGAGAGACTCTTTAAGATAAAGAGCAAGGATCTGAGCGGGGATCTAGAGAAGAAGCTGAATCAAATCAGGAATTAATGCCAACTGTGTGTCAAACCAGAGAAACCATAAACAGGGATCAAAGTCAGATTGAGTTAAACTGTACAAAAGAACAAATCCCTATTCAAGACATCATAAGTAATTTGAGAGGAAATAATGGCTGAGCATTGGACCAAAATCTAATATTTCCATTCACCTATGGATAATAGTCGTCATACTATTATTAAACAATTATATTAACTATTATACAAAGAGGAGAATTGCACAAAACACGAACCTGTGCAAGTAATATATTTATAGGGATTATTGGACGAAAATAAAAAATATCTATAAATTTTTACACAAGTTCATTATGGATATGTTATTTGTAAACATGGATACCCCCAGAAGACCTTGATGGACAACGGCACAAATTTAATGTCCATATGGTACGATGGTTAAATGAGTTGATGTCTATCAAAGGAGTGTTGTCAACAACAAACCATCCTGAGCTTAATGATATGGTAGAAGGAGTGAATGGCATTTTAGTTGGCATATTATGCAATAAAGCAGCCTTGGAACCTTCACAATGGGCTATTTCCATTAGTGCTACCATGTTTGCATACAAAATCAGACACTACAGCTGTCACGGATTTGGCTAAGAAGAACTAGACTGGGTTCCAGTCAGGGTGCGTGAGCACCCAGTGGAGGGCCCATAATGCAAAGGCATAGCTGTCTGAGCGACTAATAAAAGTGGGGTTTTGTGGGAGAGGCAGGGAGGATGATTCCCCATGGTTTGTGGTTGCTGGCCTTCAGATTCAGATAGGGGGCTTGAATCCCTGAAAGGGATGGCACAGAGGCCGCCACATTTTAAAAGAGTGAGTGGAGGTATAGTAGGACCCATGAGAGAGGTTGGGACCGAGCTTCCCTGGAGGGGGCGCTCCAGGTCCCACTGGCAGGCTGAGACAGCAAAGGCTGAGGCGGCTATGGAAGCCAAGTCCATGAGTGGCAGGGTGGGGGCGCTCGGGTACTGCTCTAGCTGGGGAGCAGTTTTGGAGGACTCAACAACTGAACAGATGGAAGGGTCTTCATTAAACAGATGTGCAAAAACAAATGAAGCAGTGGATTCATCATCGGGGATGAGGTGGATTATCACATTCATGATCCACTGCCACGTAAAGGGATCAAGCAACCAGATAACCCAATCTGCGAACATCAGCAGGAGGACTTGGGTGATGGCGCATTTTGTAAGATTGATCAGCAGAATTTTTGTAAAATTAATAAGGTAGACAGAGGCAGTGGCAAGCTAGATGAGGAATTAGGCTTTTTTAAGTGAAAGAAAGAGAATCAACTGAAAACTACTCCCAGCCAGGGAAGTTGCCTTAAAAATTGGGCTGAATGCAAGGGAAGGGTATTGAGGGATTAGTCATTTGGGGTTGGTGATGGAATTTGGTTGGCTGACTCAGAGGGGGTTAAGATGATGCTTCAGATTTCAGTAAAAGTCAAGAAAACTTTTGCAAATTTTCCCAGATTCCTGGGGCCAAACCAAGTTGATGCTACCAATCAGGGTCCTGGTCATCCGAGTCAGCCTGTTTGCATGGTTTGGGTGTTCCAGATTCGTCCCAGGAGGCAGGGATCCTTGGATCAGTTATTCTGCGACTTGAACCATTCCCTCAATTAGGCTACTAATGCAATCAAAACTCCCTGGGTCCATTTTGGAGCATTGGGCCAGCTGGTCCAAGTCATTCAGGGCCTGATTCAAGATCTGAATCATACCTGAATCTGATTTCTGGTGCAGGCCAGTCTGGACAGGCTCACCCAGTTCAGAATTTGCAGGCCCAGGTTCTGATGTTGAAAATTGCTTTTTTCTCAAAATTTGATATAGTTTGTCTGGAGAGTGGGTGGTCCCAGGGGCCTGTCTATGCCCCCTGGTGTGCGCAATCTCCCTGCAGACTCCTTCTATCAAACTTACCACGGTTGAGGAGGGGGAAGAGGTGGGTGTGGGATATCTTTAGGGGGAAAGTAGTCACCCAGCGCTCATCTATCATGTGGGCTAGGTCACCCAGCTGTGACAGAGGGTCCACTGGAGCCTTGGGGCACCTTTTCATCTGGAAGTGGTGTTGGTCCCTGTCCAGTTGCAAGGGCTGGTCCCCAGGACTTACACCACCTTATTCTTTTTTGACAGGGAGGATTCCACCCCTGGGGGCATGGACCAAAGCATAATTCTTGTGGTGCTCCGGTAGCTTTATGGCCAGGATGGCCGCGATCTTCTGGGGAGGGTGGGGGGCTGTTTGGTGAGTGGCGTGGAATTTCTCTATCAGGTCCTTGCAGTTTGTATAATTGATCGCGTTCACCCAGCTGTTCTCATAAGAAGGTAACCTTTCCAGGTGATTAAGTACTGAACGGAATAGAAGGACCTTCTGGAAGCTAAAATGGCCTCCACCTTCACTTCCTGGAGTTCCTGACGGTGATTGGCTCTAGAGATGTTGACCTTTCCCCATTAAAGAGGGTTAGGAGGGAGGTGTGGAAGACATTGTGCTGTTTCCAGTGTGCAGGCAGTCTCAGGCGGTAGGCACCGTTGCCTAAATCCTTCTTGACCTCAAAGGGTCCCAAGCGTTTGGCTGCAAGCTTGCAGGTGGGGGCTTTTAGGGAGAGGTTGCGGGTGTCAGGCAAACAGCAAGTTAGAATTAGACTGGCCTGCCAGCTTAGTGTCAGAGCACCCAAACAACAAACCAGAATGCCAAAGGCACTGCTGCTGATATGACGGTTATGGAACTAGGAAGGAGTTCCACCAATAATTGCCTATGAGCCATAATGTCATATAGACACATAATGAAATACCAGGCAAATATGGCCATTAACCCCAAGGGGTGTGTGAGTGCTGGCAGAAAGGGTGGTTTATTTCTCAACATAGGAAACTAAAGTCGGGGAAAGGATTTTTTAATGAAAACAAAGGAAGAAAATTGACCAACAAATTTCTCAGTGCAATGAAACTGATTAATTAGTGGTCTATTGATGCGGGAACAAGCAGGGATCAGGTCCCTCAAGTTTAACCTAACCAGCAAATTATTCAGGGATGGAGGCAGATAAACAAAATAGAAACTGACATTGAAGGATTCAGCAGCAGGCCAAAGCTGTAGGTTCAACCTCAAACGCCCAAACTGAGACAATATGCGTTTCTGTCAGTTGGCACAATAGCGTCTGGCCCAACAAGCAACGGGAATCCCCCAGGGCCACACCACATATAGGCAGTCTTAAATGGGTGGTAACAGGTTCAGGATGCCCAACCTGCCCATGCCCAAATTCTGGGCCATTTGTTTAGTCAAAAGCGTTGTGTCAGCTGCAACTCCCAATTTGCCAGATGGGAGCTTCAAACTATTGTCGATGATGCGTGATGCTACTACCTGCAAATCAGGGATCATCCCCAACAATTTTGAGAGGGGTTAATTTCAACAATTGCACTGCTGGCCAAATCCAAAACTGTCAGCAATTCCAGCTAATACTTCACGCTTCATCCCTTTTTTACTATGTGGATTCCAATTGTCAGGATTGTTTTCTATCAGTTTCAGAACAATTGACCTCAATTCAGAGATCTTTGCACAAATTTCCTTAACCTGGCTAACGAGCTTGGCCAAGGTGAGCAAAGGTAGTGGGGGAGGGATCCAAAGAGGGTAGGCTGTTACCCAGCGCTTGTCTACCATATGGGTGAGGTCACCCTGGGTAACGAGGGTACAGCCGCGCTCTTTGGCCCTTTTTGCTTGGAAACAGGAATAGCGACCAATCTACACACAGGGACGTTCCCCTGTACTTACAGAGGGTATCTAACATGACAAGGGAACCAACCTTGATCTCATGATCTGGGAGGTGCTTCCAATCAGCAAATTTTCTTGTAATCCTCAATGGACTTTTTCAAGTGTTCACGAACCAGGTTGTGCATCTTGCGGAGAGAGTTTATGCAGTCCATGGTGGTTGGAACTGCTGAGGAGAATTGGGAGACAATCTGGAAAGAAGGATTATACCCCAGAGTAGCCTCAAATGGAGAGAAGCTGGTTGAGGAATGGAGGGAATTGTTGTATGCAAACTGTTCTAGAGGTAGATCTTTGGCCCAGGTATCTTGCAAGGCTGTTGCATGGCAGCACAGGTACTGATCAAGTACATGGATTACCCGCCCAGTCTGCCCATCAGACTGGGGGTGGTAGGCAGTGAATCTACAGGGCTTGATGTGAAGAAGGGTCAGCAATTCTTCCCAGAACCAGCCATGAACTGGGGTCCCCTGTCACTCAATATCTCCTTGGAAGACCAAACATGGCAAAGACATGGTTGAAAAATAAATTTGCGGTCTCCACCGCAGTAATAGAAGAGAGGCATGGGATGAAGTGTGCAAACTTAGTAAATTGGTCCACAACTACCATGATCGCATTTGAGCCACAGGAGAGTGGGAGCTCCACAATGAAGTTTACTGATAATGAGGTCCATGGCCCTCAGCCTGCTACAAAGGGTGTAACAGTCCCTTCTTCCCAGAACGATATGATTTTGCCCAGGCACAGGTGACACAACGAGAGATCCAAGCAGGAATGTCCTTTGAGGACCTAGGCCAGTTGTAGGTTCTCTTTATGAGATCCGCACACTTTTTGATACTGGGGTGGCTGACAGTTTTGGGGACATGATGTTCCTCAATGACACGGCTGCATAGGGAGGGAGGAACACAAACCCAATCGCAGAACCAGATTATTCCTTCCTGCAAGGTATATGGAGTTTCCTTGTGGCGCATAGACTATAAGTCAGCAAGAAGCTTTATTCCTTCAGGGCAACAAGTTTGAGAAGCGAGGACATGGGGGAGGAGTGGAGCATCAGGGTCTAAATCAGCGAAAAATACAGTAGGGGGAGCCAATGAGAGAATTTGGGAGGGGGCACTACCATTGTAAGGTCTAATGGGTCTTCCCTCTCATTGGGAAACAGGGCTGGGTTTTGGCTGAGCATGTCTGGAAAAACGTTCAATGGACCTTTGCTGAATTTGTATTTAAAATGGAACCCACAGAGGTCTTGATACATGCAAAGTTTGGCGATGTCCTAGCTTCTGAGGTTTGCGGTAGTAGAGCAGTGCCTTATGGTCTGTCTGAACAGTGATTTTGTGCTGGGAGCCCTGCAAGAGGTATTGCCAGTGGGTGAGCAACCATGCCACCGCCGCTAGCTCCTTGTCATATATCAACAATGCTTACTATGTTGCAGTGATCTTCTAAGAGTAATAGGCCACTGGGTGCTCAGCTCTCTCATGCTCCTGTAGCAGCACAGCATCCATGGCCACTGATGAGGCATCGCAGGATACTATGAAGGGGTGGGAAGTATTGGCATGCCACAGGATGGGGGCTGTGAAAAAAACCTCCTTGATAGCCTCAAAGGCCTGCTGGCACTTGGGGGACCATTTAAAGGGGGAGTTTTTCCCAGTGAGGGGTTGCAGGGGTGCTGCCAGTTGGGCAAGAGTGGGGGGAAATTTTTTCAAAAAGGTGACGGTTCCAAGAAATCTGCAAAGCTGTTTTTGAGTGGCTGGGTTAGGCCAAGACTGAATAGCT